>CM052810.1:125234957-125290132 GCA_028533885.1 Nasua narica | reverse complement strand
CACAGTAATTATTTTTAACATTTTAAATTATTCTCAATATGCTTTATGAAGCTGAAGTTTAATGATGATTTTGAATGAAGGCAGCGACCCTAAACTAGCGCTATTTCCGCCCATGCCCCCGTCACAGCACTTCCCACACTGGATTGTCACTGTTGGCTTCACTGTGTCGCCCAACAGACCGCGAGTACAGGGACACACTGATTTCAGAAACATATTGGTAGCACAGTGCCGCCCGTGCCTGTCGTTGGGTGAGGCGCCCAATACAGGTGTGTTCAACAAACTGAGGGTGGCTGGGGGGGGGGGGGGAGGGGGGAGGGACAGGGTGGCTGGAGGATGGACATTAGGGAGGGTATGTGCTATGGTGAGCACTCTGAAATGTGTAAGCCTGATGATTCACAGACCTGTACCCCTGAAACAAATAATACATTAAATGTTAATTTTAAAAAAATCGTTAACTATGAAAGGGCCCCTGGCTGGCTCAGTCAATGGGGCATGCAACTCTTGATCTCAGGATTATAAGTTTGAGCCTCATGTTGAGTGTAGAGATTAAAAATACAATCTTAAAGGGACGCCTGGGTGGCTCGGTTGGTTGGGCAGCTGCCTTCGGCTCAGGTCATGATCTCGGTGTCCTGGGATCGAGTCCCACATCGGGCTCCTTGCTCGGCGGGGAGCCTGCTCCTCTCTCTACCTCTGCCTGCCTCTCTGCCTGCTTGCGTTCTCTCTCTGTTAAAATAAATAAAATAAAATCTTTAAAAAAAAATACAATCTTAAAAAAAAAAAAGGATCATTAACAATGTGATAAAGCCTCCATAAAAATCCCGAAAGTTGGGGGTTTGGGGAGCTTCTAATGTGGTAAGCACATTCATGTGCCAGGACAGTAACGCACCCCAAGTCCATGGGACAGACCTTTCCAGACCTCACACTATGTATATCTTTGTCTGGTTCTTCATTTTTATCCTTAAAATATCCTTGGTAGTAAATCAGCAATAGTAAGCAAAGGGAGTGGGTAGAGTGGGTAGAGTGGGTTCCTCAGGGTCTAGTCACCGAAATTCCTTATGTCCCCTCCTTCCTTCTTTGAGGCTATCGGTATTAAAATCACCAACAGGTACACCAGTGACATGCCACCAACAGCTGTGGTTGGACGGTCACTGTCCACGACTGTTTCCTGTTTTCAGGCACCGTGCTGGGCCCTGGCCCTGAATGCGCATTACTTCATTGACTCCTCTCAGCAACTGCACAACATAGTGTTATTAATGTGTCTACACGGAACACACTCGCTCCCAGGCTTACCTCGGGGCCCCTTAGCAAGTAGGGTCGGGGGTAGGATTAGAGCCCATATCTGTTGTGAAGAGGGTTCTAGGCAGCTGCCAGGTAAATGTAATAAATAGCTTCAGGAAAAAAAAAATTATTAGAATTTAAACCACGCTTTTTAGAAACATCACTGCACAAATCCCTGTGGAGCCAAACCTTTTCCTTGGAGGCTTGTATTGTTAGGTTGTTGTTTTATCAGTTGTTGGCAGTGAATGATTTTTTCCCCACATTTTATTATGAAAATTTCCAAACATAGAAAAAGTCCAAATAATTGCACAGCAAACTCTCATCCGTCCGTGGCTTTTCCCTTCATTGGGGGAACCCCTTATACTCTGTCTTCCATCCCCCAAATTTACACACTACCCAGAGCTACCCCAACTCAGAGTAATTCACTGCTGTGCTTCTTGAAGGGATCCTGTTTACAATGGTTTTCAAACATTAGCACGCATCAGAATCAAAGGGCTTGTTAAGCATAAATAGAGTTTTCCGGTTCAGAATTTGCATTCCCAACAAGTTCTCAGGTAGTGACCCAGCTGGTCTGGAGTCCACACTTCAAGAATTGGTGGCTTGGGAAAATTTTCCCTCAAAACCTCAAGAGATGTTTCTCTGTAAAGTCAGAGATAGCATAGCTGTATCTCTATGGGTTTCCTTAGCTCCTGTCTTTTTAAAAAATCTTATGAACTCTGTAAATTATCTAACACACCAGATTCTCTTTATAGTGGTCGCTAGGAAGCTTACAGACAAATTTCTGGCTGTCCTTACACATGTCTTGACACAAGGGCATGCATTTTGTCCAGTAACTTCACTTCTGATCATAATTTATATTCCTATCTGTAGTTTCTCTTTGATTTCTCTTTCTGGGCTATTTCTGTTTTCTCTTACTCTTTCTTATTGCATGGATTTTTGAAATCCACATTAAACGGGTTTTGGACCAAAGCAGGTTATGTGTATAGAAGTACCACCAGCAACAACAAAACAATACTTCTATAAGCCATACTGACTAAACTTTAATAAGAAAGCAGTAAACTTTTCTAACAGAAACATTTTTTTTTTTAAGATTTTATTTATTTATTTATTAGGAGAGAGAGAGTGAGAGAGAGCAGGTCAGAGTGAGAAACGGACTCGCCATGGAGCCGGGAGCCCGATGTGGGACTCGATCCTGGGACTCCGGGATCATGACCTGAGCTGAAGGCAGTCGCCCAACCAACTGCGCCACCCAGGGGCCCCAGAAACATTTTTTAAAAGAAAAATTACTTCACAGTGCTCCCCTCACTCAGGGACCATTGGCTTGATTTTAAGTTAAAGATTCAACACATCATCATCTCTTAGTGCTAATTCTCTTTCATGTTACCCACTGCCTTTAAGACCACTGTAACATACTCAATGCAAGATGGATTAATCTTGTACTTCTAAACAATCTTCTTCCATAAAGAAACTACAGAAAACATGGAAGTATATAAACAAATATTATATCAATTGACCTGGGATATCTGCATGTGTTTAAGAAGAAACATTTGATACTTTCAAAAAAAAACCTTATATCGAATTTTTATTTTATCTTAAATGTTACATACTAGAAAAAACAAAATCTCTTTAAAAATGGCCAGTTTCTGTGGAAAGGCAGTACTGAAATTTTCAGTGCTGCTGTGGAGACTGTTTTGTTGATAAACAAATAAGGAAGGCACATTAGAAATATGAAAGGGCCAGTGTTAAAAAGACATCACATAGAAGAAAGTTTCTCTGTTCCCAAAGGGAACACTCACTCTGATGTTTCTTTTACTTTTCGTTCTCACCATGACAAGAAAACTCTGTGGGAATCATGCCTCCTGAGGCTTACATTATTGCGTGGAAGATAAAGGTGGTTCCTGAAATGAGTAGGAAACAGGTCGAGTTGAGATTATTTAGCTGGAACAGCTCAAACAGAAATAAAAGAAAGGCCAGAAGATTTTTAACTTCCGGTGAAATTTCTGAAAACCACATGTCAAGAGATAATAGAAGTCCCACTCTCCTATTAAGAGATTCAAAGTAATAGGTGTACTCGAGCCTAAAAAAACCAAAGTGAATTAAGCAGTAACTGGGAATAACTAAAGGTTAGCAAGAAAAGGGACATACTGTACCTAGGAGTTCGTATTTTTTTAAACATTCCTCTCTTTTTCGATATAGTGATTACTGACTACAAATCTTCCTTGCTTTTACGCACTTAAAAAAGACAAAGACAGAAAACGCCCTTGGACTTGGTTAGCTGTGTAATGGGAAGCGTTGTCACTGTTTAGGTGAAGCTTAAGTATTCATGTGTACCAACATTCTGGGAGGAAACAGCCCCCCCCCCCCCTCCGGCGCGTACAGGAGGATCATCTGGTAAGTTTGTCAAGCTACAGAACCCATGTTAAACCTGAGGGGTCAGAAGAAAGCTATGGGCCCCTCCCCCCACAAATAATTGCGCTCAAACCAATCGGCATGTCTGATTCAGGGACCTACTTCCTGCTCTAATGGTCATACATGAAAACCCTAGAGTATCAAGTGACTGTAAACATTACAGTGATTTCTATAACTGCAGAGAAGGACAACATCACTGTAGGATGAGTTAGGAATGAATGAATGAATGAATGAATGGAAATGAACTTGTAAAGAAGATAACATTTGAATTTCAATTGGCACAGAGTAAGGAAGAAGTAAACCCAAATGGGGGCGGTGGGGGGGTGCGGGGAGCAGAATAATCTGAAACAGAGAGGGAGAGATGAGAGTAAGGAAAATGAAATGCCTGGCCTGATGCTTCCACAGACTACTGGAAGATGTTAACGCTCGCTGGATGGGCAGTGTTTACAAAGAGCCTTGAATGCCGAGCGAAGGAATTTTACTTCATTCAGCAGGCCACACTGAACACTTGGTATTCGAAGAGGGAGTTTCATGATAAAAATGGTGTAGGCTGAGTTAAAGGCATAAAGTCTATGTTTTAACATAAACCTGTTAAAATATACTATGTTTATATTTTAACCTGAGATCGGATAAGACCTTATAATTCTTTTAAAAATATTTCTTGACAATTCTGAGACATTTATATTCTCTCTTATGTTCTAAATTTTACTGTTTGCACATATAAATTGAGCCCATGAGCTGCAGGGTCTGGTCATCTCATTATTGCATGTCTGACCTCAGGAACACGATCAGATCTTCACATTACTGCCACACAGGCCGCCAGCTGGCTTCCCAGCTCTTTATGGCTTCTGGTGGGGTTTTGTAGACAAGCAAGATGGGTGTCGCCTGCAGATGGGCTGGGTGGCCAGCACCTCTGCTGGAACTTCGTCACGCGCTCTCCGTTGAATTCTGTATCTTTCCCCACACGTTTCACATGTCGTGGGCTCCCAGATAGCCCAACTTTCCTGTTTGAAAGTTGATTTAGGAAAGCAACATTGTACTGCAATTAATAAGAAATCGTTTCCTCTCTTTCTGAGCAAGAGGAAATTCATTAAATGTCCCCTGGAAATGTGACTACATACCACCTAAACTACTAGCTACTTCTAGTACTATTAGTCCCTCTGAAGCCTGAGCGCACGCGTATGTTTTAAGCACTTGTCAACTGTGTCGCGAAGGTCCAGAGAAACCTTCCCAGGTTTCTGACAAAAGGACCTTCAGCTTTGTGCTCTCCACCCAGCATCTCACCTGCCTGCTGCTTCCCTTACTGCTGCCTGGCCAAGGGTAGTTATCAGCCCCCTGCGTGCTCTGCTTTCCCGTCAGAAGCAAATGCCGTTTGCCAGAAGTCTGCTTCTGCTCCCTCAGAGGAGAAGTTATTTTTTTCAGGATGGACTTGGGAATATTGAGCTGACTCTATATTCCTCTAGTCCAAACAATTCTAACGACTGGGGCTATTCTCAAGGCAGTTGTGAACTTAAAGACTTCCCAGAAAAACTCATGTAAGACCAAAACATTGTCCTCTCAAATGGTTCCAGGCTGCCCGTGATGAAAAATGGATGGATAATTATCTAGATCTAAGTCCCAAACACCCCCTGGTGCACCCAAGTTAGCTTGCGTGAAACAGGGCTGGGGAACCCCTTGCCTTGGCATCAGCCCATTTTTAGAGGCAGTGTAGTGGTTAGGAACCAGTCTCTAGAACCAGATACCCCAGGTTCAAATCTGCCTCTGCCAGTCCCCACTGTGCAAGTCTAAACAGATTGCCTGTCGTCTATGCCAGTTGCCTTGTCTGTAACATGGGATTAAAAATACTCCCCACCCCTTCTGGTCCTTGTGAGAAGCAAATGCGTTAATATGCAAACGGTGCTAGAACGGTGCCTGGCATGTGTTAAGAGCTATAAAAGTGCAGCGAAATAAAGAACTTTGCAGTCCCGTCCGCATCCCTACAGCCCAGTCTCCTGTCTTCCTTCATCCTAGGATCGTAAAGCCCCCAACTTCTGCTCTTGTCCAGACGGGTCCCTGAGTGAGTAGGTTGGCTTGGCAACAAGTCATTTTGCCTTTGAAATGGTTGGCCTGGACCCCCACCCACTTTGTTGTTTCTTCCCATTTTCTGAACATCACAAAATGTAATATTCATGTGTCAGGGGATCCAGGATTGTATTTTAACATTTTATAGCCTCTTTGTAAAGCTACCTTTTCAATTTTAGAGGAGGCAGTTTTATGACTCCCTTTGATAACCACTTAACTATTAAGACCCAAACAAAGAAGAGGAATGGTCAAAGGATATCAAGGTACTCCCAGCCAGCTAGAGTCCCACTTCTTGAACATTATTCAAATTAGCTCCAGGACTCATAATTCTGTGTTTTCATTTATTGCTGTAGTAAAGTAAATGGTTCTTTTATCCAAATGTTATTTCCTGGCTATTAATTCAGTAGTTATTTTGGATTGTAGCACTCCTCTTTGATTTAGGGATATGGTGCCTTATAAATATTTAAAAGTTGAAGACTGACACTTGGAGAAATTGACTTTGATTTGTTTTGTTAATATCCTATGTCTAGAGTAATTATAGGTTTGGAAGATGTGGTCCCATTCTCTACTTATCAGAAGATATGTGGAGCTTGTGTTTCTATAACAAGGAAATTTGGCAACAGAAAACTCTTCCCAAATCTTTTGCAGACAAGATCTCTGTGCATACCTCCTCAGGACACGCACTACTCTTAATTCTTCATACTTTTCTCCAGAAACTGCTCTTGAACCCAGGAATGTGGATGAAAACTATCTCTACTTCTCAAAATAGCTGAAACTGGCCATTTCTGAAAGGCTGGGGACTTTCTGTGCATCTACAAGTGCCAGCAAGGGTTTACGACAGGGCTCGGGGTGATCTATAGACTGGTATGATTTAACTCTGGATCAATCAACCTATTAGGGGAAAAAAGACAAGGTCAATAAGTATGGGTCTTGGTGAACCAGAGGTCACCCTACATTTTTCAACCTAATGTTCTTATTTCCTTTCCATTAACATTTCATAATGAAAAAATGCCTATATTCTTTAATTTTTAAGATAATTAAGTGAATTTAGTGCCTTTGAAGGGTAGAGGATTTATAATGGCATCAGAGACTACACTATTAATAATCCACAAGACAGGGGCCACCTGGAGAGCAGCACGGCCTCCACCGCCACGGCCAGCTCCTCGGCAACCAGCTGGGAGGGGCTTGGACTTGCTCTGGGCTCAGGACCAGACTCTTCTCCTGATAGCAGAAACACTTGTGTCTTTCGGAACGGGGCTCCTACCCTCTTGGGAGGTGGTTTTCCAGTTGTATTTGGGTTTGAACTTGAACAAATTACCACGAGCACGATATTCTTGGTACTGAGAAAGCCCTTGAAACATGTGGTGGAAGTAGAGAGTCGTTCTGGAGTTAAGGGAAAGAAAGAAGCATCACATCCGCCTCTAAGATTGTTACAGCCTAAGAGGCAAGGTCAGGATTGACACAGGTGAACGCACGGGGGTACAGAATAAGAGAAAGGGGAGTGCACGGTTGCCGCCACGCCCACGCACATAGAAACAAAGGGACTAAAAACCGAAGGCCAGCTTACCTCTTGAGTTCTCCAAGCTGATCATTTAAGGCATCATTTAGTAAACATAATTTCAATGATTTTTGGATAACAATGGTAGAGTGAACTAACTCATTTTCTTTTGTTCCTTCCTCAGGCCCCACTAAAAAACCATGAAGAAATTTTTTTTTTGAGGAATAAATTCTCAAAAATAAAAAAATTGGGAGAGAACTTAACAAAGCTTTGAAAGCTAGAAAACAGATGGATAAATATTAAGTAATTTAGCAAACCCAAGAAAGCCAAAATAAGCCAGCAATGGGAAAAGCGATGGGAGAGGCAAACAAATTTATACCACAGAACTCCTCCAGATAGCTCCAGAACTGACTAATTAAGTACCTTTGGAAATGGGGATGAATGTGGAACTATGTACAGGAAAATGGGGAATCTAAGAAACAGTGACATCTCCAGATCCTTTGTTTCATGCCTCCCCTTCCTAAACACTGGGAGCTGTGTGTAAAGAGTGTACAATAGCTGCTCTTTGGGTTAGGGAGACACCAGCACAGAGCTCAAGGGTGGGCCTACAGGCTGCAGACGGGGCTAAATGAAGAGCTAGAAACCTATGCTGAGGCTCCTCCCCCAATCCCCTTCCCAGCCAGGCTCCGCCCCCAAGATTCTTCTCTGGGGAATCTGAGTCGCTAAAACAGCAAAGCCCTAAAGATACCCACATTTGGTGGCTTTCCCAAGGGAACAGATCAGTTAGTTAGATTCCCCCTCCAGAGAAGGCTACGGAAGCTTTAACATGAGCTATAGAGCCTAGCTTGTAAACAGAAGCTGAATATCCAAGATGCCCATACGCTAAAGAAAACCTCTTACACTCTAAACCCTGTAGTATATGAAAGTGATTGCTCCACAGATACACTGGTTAAAACGGAAACGAAACCATCAGCAGATGAATGGATAAAGAAAATGTATTGCAGTTGACCCTTGAACAACATGAGGATTAGGGGCGTCAAAAATCTGTGTAAAATTTTGACTTGCCAAAAACGTAACTACTAGTAGCCTGTTATTGACCAGAAGCCTTACCAATAACATAAACAGTCGATTAACACATATTTTATATATTGTATTATAAGGTACTGTATTCTTACAATAAAGTAAGCTAGAGAACTTAAAACATTAAGAAAATCACACGAAAGAGAAAATACATTTATAATACTGTGCCATATTTATTGAAAAAAAGTCGCATATAAATGGACCCATGGAGCCCAAACCCATGTTATTCAAGGGTCAACAGCATGCACATGCAATGGGATATTATTCAGCCTTAAAAAAGAAGACAATATTGTCCTATGGTACAACATGAATGAACCTTAAAGACATTATGCTAGGTGAAATAAGCCAATCACAGAAAGGCAAATACTACATGATTCCACTTATATAAGGTATCTAAAGTTACCAAACTCATAGAAACAGGAGAATGGGGCTGGTGGGGTGAGGGAAGAGGAGAATGAAGAGTTGTCCATTGGGTACAGAGTTCCAGCCACACAAGATGACAAAATTCCAGATACCTATCATACAACAGTGTGCATATAGTTAATACTGTACCGTATTTATGTATTTGTTCATTGTTCTTCGGTGTTGTGGGGAATAAGCAGTGTTCAGATTTTAACCTAGAGATGTAAACTCACATGGAGGCTCATGGAGTTGGGAAGGAAGGATTGATTCTATGGTTTCTAGAATGTTTGTAGTGACCAGCATTGGATTTCAGTGCTCAGAGTGAAGTCCAAAATAGTCCCAGAGTGAAGATAACTCCTTGAGTAATTTACACCCAGTGAATAGACTAGAAATATGAATCCAGAATGTCCCCAATAACCTGCAAAAGTAAAAATTATTCCCTTACCAAGAGTGGCCCAAAGGATATGGTGAACCCAATGAAATCAGCATGAAAATGATTCTCCCAAGTTTTTTTTTTCCCTTTAAGTTTGTGTGGGGCAACTGATAGACAGCTGCCTAACGTGTTTTGAAAACCCTGAATATGTATGACCAGTATTGTTATTACGTTGTGATGTTCATATAGAATGAAACTAAACGGTATCGTGAATTTCTTCTTTCCGTGAACCATATGCTGGTGCTGATCCTCCAAACATCTCTATTCTATTAAGAAAACATCTTGCACCAGAGCTGCTCTGTCTGATCCTTTCCATCCTCCTGACTATACAGAACACATGTGCAACAAAGTGCATGTGCCGAGCTACAGGATATAAGGACACAAGAAACAAGGAAATAAGGATACAAGAAAACAAGGATATAAGAATACAAGAAACACAGCAAAAGGGTGTATTCCCATGTCCTTCTCTGAATAGCAGCCATTAAAATTCACAGCTGCTGGCTGCCCAGATGTTTCTTGCGTTTAGTGCTCTGTAATATGTACCAGAATATATTGTACGACTGCAGTTTCGGTAAACGAGACAGCTTTGTATTCTAAATTCTGCAGACTAGATCCGGTGTGTATATTTTTTCTTCAGATTAGCTTCCCTTCCCCCCTCCCACTCTCTTCATTTGCTTGGGGCATTTGCAGTTGGGAAACAAAAGACATTTCCAGCTCAGAGTTGAGCTGTATCGGAGTGGAAGTACAGGTCAGGTCTGATTTATGTGGCACGTCTGATAAGCAGGAAAGAAGAGCGAGATGAGGGGTTTGGAAAAGCTGGTGAACTTGGCTTCACTTATGGCTTCTGTTCTGTAGGCAGCCAACGTCCCTCTGGTGTCAGAACTTGCCATTGATGACATCCATTTTGATGACTTCTCTCTTGATGTTGACGCCATGATCACAGCTGCTCTCCGGATGTTCATGGAGCTGGGGATGGTACAGAAATTTAAAATTGACTATGAGGTAAGATGTTCCGACAGGACGATCCGTCTGGGACAACAGGGTAGCCACGTTTCCCAAATGCAACTTGAGGATGTTACCACTCAGCCCGCACCCCTCCTGGGATTACCGCGAGGACCCTGGGAGGTTTGTGCAAGGTCTCTGGGGTGGTGAAGGTCACTCAGACATAACGCATCGTTTCGATAAAAGCCCACTGGGGACACATCCAAACGCCTGATACCACCTTTCCCTTCCCATTTCAGACGCTGTGTAGGTGGCTGTTGACCGTGAGGAAGAATTATCGAATGGTTCTCTACCACAACTGGAGACACGCCTTCAACGTGTGCCAACTGATGTTTGCGATGCTGACCGTGAGTGGGTTTGGTGGTGGTGGAAGGTCATCTGTCATTTGTATGGCCCCGGAGGCCTTCTCCTTCGCATTTCCATTTCTCTGACAAATTGCCACGTGATTTATTTTACGCTGGGACTTACCTGCCCCAGTTATGGGAGTATATATTTCACAACACTTTCTGGGCTTTTAAAGGAGTAAAATCACTGGCACCTTGAAACAGGTGTAGTCTTGGCATGATTGCTTGAGCCTCTTTTCGGTATTTTATCTCGGGAAACTGGTTCTTTGTACCAAAGAAATGCTTGGATTTTCAAAGTAATCTTTCTGCAGAGGATAGAAGCATGGGTAACAGAACAGAGGGATCCCTGAATAAAACTCTGTCAGCTGGTGAAAAGCCACAGTCGGGCCGTGTGAACATTACCCACCGGAACGTGGAAATCCTGAGAGAATGATTATCTGTGAGATGCCCAGGGCGGCCAAGGGAAGGAAGTAGTGAGCAAACGCTGTTAGGGCTTTGGGGCACACTAGGCCTAAAATCTCTGTTCTAGGGGCTGTCACCCAAGGAAAGTGGTAGTCTGGTTTTTGGAGATGGCTAGAGCAAATGTTTGTGGCAAAGACTGAAACCAAGTCTTTTATTCATCTCCATTTACTGGCAAGAAATAAGGCTTGTTTTGGCCTCATTTCCACTTACACTGTTAAACTGTAATCAAGTAAAATGTTTTCTGGCTTAAATATGTTGGCTCCTCTGGCCTCTTGGTTTTAGATACACACACATATGTATGTATACATGCGTATATGTACATATATTTGTATATATCAACATATTTACCATACAAAATAGAAGAGAACACAAGTTTTAGATTATGATAACATAAACCTAAGTACCTTACATCTTTGTACCCACACTCAAATTTAAACCCAAAGTAAGGAACTCCAAATGATACACATTTTTCTTTGGTCGAATGAACAAATACTGTTCTGCTCCTTCCTAATGAAATGCTCTGTCCCATTCTCTGCCTATTAAAATATTACTCATCCTTGAAGGCACTGATCTCTGCCAGGTTTTCCAGAGAGTCTTCCCCTATGTCCCTAAGCATCAATAATTACTTCTCTCTCTGCACTGTGTCTAGTACAACATATCTTTCCTTCTGCTGCGTGTCTTAAGTCACAGATCGCTTATTTTGCTATAGAGTCAGCAGCTTGAGGCCAAAGAGGTCATTTCTTATTCTTTCAACAACATCCATTTGCTTGCCCAACATTTATTTACTGGGCCTTGCCAGCACTTTGCATGCCCTCATACACTCGGTAGGTTTTCAACAGATGTGTGTTAGATTAACTTGAACTCCAGTGTGCATTTAGCATGAGAAGGTGGGACCAAAACGTCTTCGCTTTTCTGCTGGAGGACTTCTGTTTTGGATCCTCAACCGCTTAAGGAGCAAGCAGATTGGCCTGGAAAAACCGGACTGACCCTGTCCTTCTGGAACATACCCCATGAAAGCCGTGGGCCAGGCAAATGAGGGAGAAAGATGTTTTGAACTATTAGCCTTAATCGCTCAAGTGCCAATGTTGTTTAAAAACAAAACAAAGCAAACCGCTTTCGTCTTGGTTTTCCATATCAGATCTCAGTAGACAAGGAATCATTTCCTGTGCTCAGAGTTTATGTGTCTGGCTCCCAGAAGACATTCAGTAAAGAAATTGTTAACCTGTTATTTTGGAGAATCTATGGATTTATGGTGAATTGCCAAAAATAAGTCCACAGGAGCCTTGTTCGATGAAGAGAAAAAGGAATGGCTTTGCTATTATAAGTTAGACAAGCCCTCAAATCGTTGGGGTGGGGAAAGTTAGCAAGAGCAGTGGGGCCAGGGAGGACACTCAGGAGTAAAAGGAAATACATACCCAGTTTTCTTCAGTATATGTTTCCAAAATAAAATCTTAATCCTTTTCAGGAACTGGAAGAAAGCAGAACTCTCAGACTCTGTTATGACAAGGAGGGTATTCATGCTGCCAGAGTATTTCAAGGGTATAGTTATTTTTGCAAGTCTGCTCAGCGACCTTGAAGAGTAGCCCCGTGTGAGAAGGTTTGGGTTTTGTTTTTGTATTAATGCTAGCTCAAAAAGGGGAGAATTCTCTGCTGAAGTTCCCACCCTGACTTTGAAAAGAATACACCGGCAAATGTTATTTTTTTTTCTCCCTCCCATTGAATTGAGAAGCCACATCTGGAAAAGATATTATTTCCTGCTCGTTGAATTTTGCTGAACTTGACTAAGGGTTACAGTAGGTTGAAAATGTTAACTTTTGTCCCTACTACAAGCAGTCTCTTCAACCTGACCATGGGCAGCCCGGTTAATGAGAATGGTTTAACTAAAAAAATAATTAGATGCGAGGAAAGATTTCTTGATCAGTGAAGAAAAAATGAATTTAATTTACTCATCAGTTCTCATTTCTGGAATATGACCTCAGCTTATGGCAAAATGATAACCTACTCACTTCCATGAATGGGCATTAACACTTCAGACCCTCCTGAAGACTAGTAGGGACTTTCACTGTTCTGTTCTCATTAGTGATTATATTTCCATTCTAGTTATCTCATATTCTATTTCCACGTATTGAGTTAGAAACAAAATTTTCTTTTTTTTTAAAGATTTTATTTATTTATTTGACAGAGAGACAGAGATCACAAGTAGGCAGAGGCAGGCAGAGAGAGAGAGGGAAGCAGACTCCCCGCCGAGCAGAGAGCCCGATGCGGGGCTCGATCCCAGGACCCTGAGATCATGACCTGAGATGAAGGCAAAGACTTTAACCCACTGAGCCACCCAGGCGCCCCCAAAATTTTCTCTTAATATTAAAAAAAAATTACCATACACCAACCAACTACTGGATTCATTCTGCCTGAGTCAAAGCCAAGAAAGCATGGCGCACATATACTGAGTTTTCCTCTAGATGGCGCTCTAAGGCAAAGTTTCCCAGCCAGTTGCAAGGCAAGGAGGAAAAAACCTTCCCAACCTCCCCTGCAAATACTTCCTTTCTTCTAGGACAGGAGACCATGCAGCTCACACTCTCACATTCTTTTCTTAAAAGAGGCACCAGCAAAGCCAGTGTGTCCCAAAAAAGCCCCTCCTATCAGGTCGGACTATATTATGACTGCCTTGCCCACAGAGCTGTTAACAGGAATAATACAATTTTCTCCAGGTGACCTTCTATCTGTGCATGTATGTATTTTTCTAAGCCCATTGTCTCTGAGAGTGGGAAGATGCATAGTTGTGTGTCATTGGAGCAAATTATGACACCATGTACAACAGGACAAGCAAATAGTAAATCTACTCACCAGCTTCTAAACCTTTAAGCCTAAAATCATTTTGAACATGGAAAAGAAACTTATTGACTCAGAATTATGTTTTGCAAAAGTATTCAACCTCATGTCTAGGTAATGAATCGGTTTTGTTCCTTTACAAGGGAAAAAGAATGAACTGCTTTGAAGAATAACCAATTTGATATAAAACGATGGAAATTTAGTTCACTGGGAACCCTGCTAATGACTAATTTATTCCACGCCTCTGGCCTGAAATTCCCAATTTTGAAATGAAAGCTCCAACATTATCCTTTGCTTCTAAAAAGATATTTAGGTAGCTAGAATTTACCAACTATTTTGAATTCCTTAGATAAATAAAGCACATACTGCCGGTTACTATTTGGAGCTAAAACAAGGAATAAAACCCTGCAGATCAAGAATAATCACACAAATTCTCTTTATCTATGGAAGCTTGTAGAATAAATATTCCCTTAAGCACATACATAATGAACAATGAGAAACACATCTCTTCTATTCACAATGCAGACCAGATAGAGAAAACAACTGTGCTTTTGTTTGCATTCTGTGAAATAAAAAGGTATGCGGCGGTGCCAAGGTTGCGGAGACATTTTTCGGTTTTATAAATGATGTATGAGTTCTGACAGATTCTCCAAGGGGGGAAAAAAAAGATTTCCTTAAGAGTCAGTGTTCTTTACTATCCCATAAATGTACTCATTAGCACTTTGGGCCATGCCCCGCATCCTGTCGGGCTCAAAAGAGATTAATTTGAATGAGTGGATTTAGTTGAGGGTAATATTATTCATGTTGCCTTGTGTCCAGTTTTTTAAAAAACTATAAAACGATGAACAACGATCACTGCTAGAAATCTTGTTTTTTCTTCGTATCGCACTGAGGTTCAGCTAGGGTTCATATAGAATATTATGATCCTGCAGAATTCACGGAATATGGAAAGAGAAGAGCACATGATCGCATTAAAATTTATGTTGGTGCCGGCGGCATGGCGCTGGTGGGGGATTGCAGTTAAACACTAATAATAACCAAGCATCCCAGCAAACACACTGACACCCCCTGACATTTACTGGGGGCTTCTTAAATCTTAAATGTGGAGGTAGTGTGTTTAGGTCCATATTTGTGTTGTCAACAAGGTTATTTTCAGAGATAAGCCAAATCATTTTGTTGATAATTCAAACTAGAGAGCAGAAGGGACGTTTAGGGAGAAAAATCCATCCCATTCACCAGCTTGAGGATAAGGCGCTGTCTGCTGTCTGCGGTTTTCAGAGGAGTCCTTGATCTTGGAGATAGAAAATTTATTCTGGACGGAGATCTGAGAGGCACAATTGGAACTCTCCCGCACTCCCCTCCTCCCCCTATCACCCCGCTCCCCGGCCTCCCAAGAAGGACAGAGCCAATTAAATTTTTTTTTTAGAACGAAGTAAATCGTTGAATAAAATATTTTCACTAAGTAACCAGAATCCTAATCTTAACAGAAATCTAAATTTTTTTTTTTTTTTGTAGATTGTCACATTGGGAGGTCCAGAGAGATCTACATGTTCTGGTCTGTAACTGCCTATTAAAGTAACAAACAATAATCACGTTTATAATCATCAAACATCATTTTCACATTGTATTTCCTTTTCATATAAGTAGGAACTAGTATATTTACTTGAAGATAAATGGCAGCATCATCGTAAGAATGCGATAAAATCTGCATGTTAGAAAAGCCAGTTCTTTAATCTTCCTGTAGGTATGTCTTAACTTCTAGTATAACTTTAAAGATGGCAAATTTTCAATTTAGGAAAGGAGCAATTTTCAGTGTATTTGCAGAATATCAGCCCTGAGCACTCATCAATTTGAATGCTGTGCTTGAATTACATTTCAGTCTTGCCTTTTCATCATTTAAGAAGGTTTCTATTTTTCTTCTCTCTGGCCACCTCTGAGAGCCCCAATTAGGCACTCCATGCTTCTTGTTGACATTCCTTTTATCCACATTTATTTTATAAAAGGAAAAAGGCAAAGCAGCACATAATTAAGAACCCGGTGCACTAATAACCAAACATACAGTTGGGCAGAAGGAGAATCCAATCCATTTCCTCACACAGGAGAGTAACCTCCATAACTCACTTTAAGCGCTGCCATTCATGAGTTATGGGTCATTCCCTTCCTAGTGAAAATAAATTCTCCCGCACCATCAGCCAGAGCTGGGTATTTTTCTTAGGACATGTAAATTGTAAAAGTGTATGAACATAATCATGTCCGGCATTTCGAGGAGCGTATAAGCTCCCGCTCATAGACACAGGCTTGGGAGGAAATGAATGTGGTTTCAGGGCTCCGGCTGCCTCGTTACAATATAGGATTTTTGATTAAAGGGAATTTATTCTTGAGATTTTTACGGTGTTGGTAAACTGCTTAATCTGTCGCTTTGTGTTTTATGACACCAGCCGAGTCCTCCAGGTCAGGGAGACCCGGCGGCAAAGCCATGGTCATTTATCACAACCTCCATTCTCCCCGGTTTATAACTTAGTGATGGCACTTCTGTGGGGCTGGACACTGGCACTTCAAGGTGTCAGACTGGGAGCCTTAAAAAGTTTTAATTCTTCATGAGTCCGATGTTTAATTTTGGCCCAAAGATGGCTAATAAAAATTTGGATAAGCTTTGAAGAGCCCTCATAATCTTGAAATTCATCAGCCTGGCTTCTCATACTTGGAGAGGTCTGTCTCGGCACAATTAATGTTCACCAAGTGATCTGCCTCATTTTCTGTGCTCACAGACCACATGCTGTATTATATTCAGTTCGCGAGTAATTTATCATAAAATTTAAACTACCTTTCTAAACACGAACAAAAAAATCTTTGCACTCAAAAAATCACAAAGCACATATATTTTTAGTGCTGAAAACTCAGTCCTTAAGAATCCAATATGCTTTTTCTTGTTTCTTTTTGAAACACAATGTGTGCTGCTTGCACACAGATATGTAGTTCCTGTATTATCTAAATGGAAGTAGAAACTTTGTTTTTTTTTCCAAGTCTTATTAAGATAGCCACCTTGAAATTTTCCTTATACCATTTGTATATCTTTTTACACATTTGATCAAAATGTGAGAGTGGAGCTATTCGGCCAGTTTTTATTTGACTGCATCCGGACATCTTGAGAATGAAATAAAAGAGTGTTGACAGATGCTGGAGGTTTGCTCTAAAAGACTCTAGCACACGAACAAACAAAGCAATCCATGCATGAAGATGAAACAGGACCAGCAAACCACAGAGCCCGCGAAGTTGGATAATGAAGACGTGGGGGTTCATTATAGTATTCTATGTGTTGTATGCTTTTTACTTTCCAAAGTGAATAATTTTTAGAATTATGATAATAGGTAGGTTAAAAATTAAGTCTTGGAAGAGGTTAAAAATAACTCCATAAAATTTATTAAAATCAATCCAATTTTTTTTTTCATGCATCAAACATTCATTCAGCATAGGCAGTCACACCAGACAGACCGCTAAGTTTTGCTCTCTTGCCTGTCTCAGACTTACATGGACAGACAGTTGAACATTACTTGATGGTGAGAGTCACGGTGTATCCAAAATATGATGTAGGTTTTACTGTTTGATGACAAGAACCTTTAGAGGCTTCTGGTTGTAACAGAAAGTATTTTGATGTAGACTGGAAGATTTTCCCAACTCTTAGCTTGGTAAGGGAAGGGTCATTATAGATTTAAATCAGTATTTGGCTGCATTCATCTTGAGGAGAGAGAGAAACAAGTTTGATCAAAACTACCCCTAGGCCCATGGATAATTAGATAAACTACAACTGGTTTGTGTTATGTTAATGCTTTGGTGAGGGGACATGTAAACATAGTCCTGGACGGTGGCCCCCAGCAGCTGAAAAGGTTCTCATCTCTGGGCCTCAAAAATAGGGCTGAAGTGCCTCTTTTTCCACTCAGCACACCCAAACCCTAGCACATGAAGATTGCTGTAAAATCCAAAGGGGTATGACCATTAAATCTAGATGCTCTGGTTTGTGCAGTAGGGTTTTTTCCCCAGTAGGGGATTGTGGCTGTGAATTCCTGTTCTCCTCCCCATTGTGTTCTCATTCCCCAATCAGCCCTGGTTGGCAGAGATAGGATCCTATTTTAAAAAGAAGACAGGCTATGGCATCAAGTAGTGTAAATTTATTCATAAGCACTCTTGGTAAGCAATTGAAATCTGCTTCCATCTTAAAGCTTGAGAAAGTCCTCTGCCTAAACTCATTGCTTGGGAGCAGTTGAATAAGTTGATGCCCCTCAGCCTGCTCCTTGGATTTGTACGTTGAGAGGTAGCCATTCCATCTTGAAGCCAACAAAACAGAGGCCCAAAGAGAAACATGCTGGGCTTGCTGTACATGCCTGTGGAGGCCCAACACGTGCCTTAACGACTCTCCCCGCTCGGCTCCCCCCACACCAAGCTAGGTGCTCAGTCGGGAGGGTGACTGGAGGCACCTTTGGTTCTTGCTCACGTATCTAAGTTTCACAGGCAGACACGAGCATCTGGTATGTGGCATTTACAATGAAACCCTCAAAGAGTGCTCCTTGGCTAAAGTAAATTTGATTTTAGTAACGTATCAAACAAAGGCCCCAGACAGTGACCTTGAAACACTCTGCACACTAGAAATTAAGAAAACCAGAAATTAAATGCTTCTTGTCTAAGTGCTGCATTTAGGCCCCAAGCTCACATCACTTTGAAGTTGGAGTCATCTATAGGTCCTTTGAGACATGACACAGATTAGGGATGTGGTACGCAGATTCTACTAGAGGGCACTTCTTTGAGAAACCATGTTCTTCTAAACCCCTTGGAATGGTCTGAGTTCTTCTTACCCAGAAAAGAGAGAAAGATGAAAGGGAGAAAAAAGTCTCCACAAAAACTAATTGTGTTCTCCCTCAACTTGAGCCAATCCACTAGGGGCTCTTCTTTACTGCCCGGGTGTCAGCATCTGTGGAAGAATGTTCAGAGCCAAGAACGTTCAGTTTGGAATTTCTGCAAACACTAAGAATTCCTAGTACATCATTAGATTCCATCCCTCTTAGTCTGCCACCTGCTAGATCTTGAAATCAACAGGAAGATCGGGAAGTCCCTCATCATTCAGTACCTCCAACACAGAGGTGCAAAAACAAATGTGAAGGCAGAAATTTCTGGAATCACTCTCTCAGCTTGCCAGGCCAGAGCTGAACACACAAGGGGCTTGCAGCCCATAATCTACCTTCTCCAGAAAGAGCAGCGGTGGCTGACCTCTTCCAACATTATTCTTTCCTACAAAGCTCAACCAGTGCTGTGATGATTTCTCACTAGAAAAGGGACCTTCATGGCTCTGCCCGGGCTGGCCAGGGTCGTGCCTGTCCTCCTCTGAGCTCTCTTCCTGGTGCTTGGGACAGTGTAAATGCTTCATAAATATTAGCTCAATGAATCAATGAATGAACGGACAGTTTTCAGGGTGTTAGTGTTTCCGTAGTGCCTAATATGGAGAAGATGCTTAACGAATATTTGCTCAGTGAATAAATGAGTGAATGACACTTGTGAGTTTATCACTATTTTATTCCAAGCTAGGACAGTTTGATGAAACATGGGTTTATTCTTTTTTTTTTAAAGATTTTATTTATTTATTTATTTGACAGAGAGAGAGATCACAAGTAGGCAGAGAGGCAGGCAGAGCGAGAGGGGGAAGCAGGCTCCGTCCTGAGCAGAGAGCCCGATGCGGGGCTTGATCCCAGGACCCTGAGATCATGACCTGAGCCAAAGGCAGAGGCTTAACCCACTGAACCACCCACGTGCCCTAACACGGGTTTATTCTTAAAACAGAAAGAATTTACACACGCACATACACATATTCTAATGAATAAATGTGTTTTATAGAAATTTTGGACACAAAGGAAAATTTTTAAGTCACCTGTGATCCCATTACTGGTAACATTTTGATGTCCTGACAGTCTTCTTTTTTATGGGTGTATTGAGTAAAATTGGGATGTTACATATAAACCATCCTACCCTTTCTTTTCTCTCCAAATCTCATTTGTATGTCACTATTTATGATCAGTTCCATCTTGATGCGTCAGAGCTCGTGTTTAGGGGCAAGATGTCCAGCGGCTCTGCGGAATCAACCTATCACCACTAAGGAATAACAGCCTCTGTGGAAGAAAGCACACCTCAACGGTCCTTTACAGCCATGTCGTCTAACACTGTATCATCCCAAGAGCGTTTAAAAGCTGCATTACCGTACCCGCCCCCTCCCCTTAGTGGGCTGAATAGCAGAGCAGATGAGAACACACTTTGGAGACAGGTCGCCTGAGCTCTAATCCACTTCTGTTATATTCTAACGCTGCGTTTTAGTGCCTCAGTATCCTCGTCTATAAAGTGAAAGATAAGAAGAGCATCTCCCTTAGAGGGTTCTTATAAGGATTAAACGAGTTAATGGATTTGAAGTATAAGAATAGTGCCTAGTGTCCACTAAGAACTACAGAAGTGTTAACTACTCTTAGCATTATCCCAAGCCTTTTCTCAGATATGAAATCATTATCCACAACATCAGTGGTCTTGATACACAATAAGCACTTAATAACATTTGTTAAATGAATCAAGCCTCTATAGCACCGTCTAGATTGTGTTGCTATTATGGCTCTTGTTTTTTAGACCTTTTTGGGTTCTACAGAGCCACAAAATTAGTCACTTTTCTCTGCCCATGATTTCCTTCTTTCAAGGGTATTGTATGGGGTCAGCTTGGAAATGATAGTATATCTTAGCTGGTTTAAATTTTAGGTTGACCAGATGATAGGAAATTACTGGGTAGACTAGGGTACCCTGTGACTCAATCTAATTCTCTGGGATCTTTGGGTTCCTGTGATTATATGCTCTGGTGGCTAGGAGTAGGATTATCCCAGCACACGTTTTAGCCCAAGAAAGGATGATCGCTAGAAGCCTGCTTAGAGGGTAGTCACAGGCTTTTCCGTAAGAGTGATGTGAGAACTGGGTCATAGGACTTGACTGTCTCTTTGCTTAGATATAGTGTATTCGCTGCTTTAAATTTTTATATGGACTGTGCAAGAATACAGGTGAGAAAATAGATTATTGTAAAGGTCAATAAAACCCATAATTATTGGGTCGGGAACAGAAAAGATATAATTGTATTTGAAAGTAAAAGAATAAAACAGAGTCGGGCATGGGATAAATACATTAAAATATACTTTCCACTGCCACTGTGTTCTCTTGTGAAAGTATATTGTCCTCAGCAGGCAGTTGACTTTTTCTCTTCAACTTGGGTCAGTGTAGGTCTGAATGGAGAGGGCGCAAAGGAAGATAGATGTGGGGGGGAGGGGCACATGGACACTTACTGGCAGGTGGACACTTTTCAAGCCTGATGATTCTCAGAAACCATTTACCAGGCAGCTTTAAATCACAGTCAAGAGAGATGTGCTGCTTCGGTAACTCAAGTATCACGGTTGAGAGAGGTGAATATGTTCTGTGTGACTGTGAGTGTGCTGGGCTTCAGGGACTCTTTATTCTGAGGATCTAGAGGTGGGCTCCATGGTCTCTGAACACCATAAACTTATAGAATAACTTCTGGGAAGAGGAGCCATGATTTTTATCAAAGTCTCAAAAATATCCATGATCCAAACAGTTTTAAGACCTAGATGTGGATTCCCAAGAAGGGGCAAGGGAGGTGGGGGGAGAAGATGGGCTGCATAGAACATTACAGTAAAATACATTCCATCTTATTATACAAGGGATGATAACTGATGGCTTAAAAATGACTCGGGATTCTGATCTTGAGCCTATTAGAGGCATTCGGTTTCATCTTCTAATTAAATTTCTAGTCTAATTACCTTACTTTAACATTATCCCTATTCTTACTATTCTAATTCATCAGCTCATTCTAATCAATAATATTTTCACAGGCAGAACCTCTGTAAATTTTAGTGCAAGTCTATTGTTTTTTACAGCACTGATTTCCACAATATTCTGGATAATTATTTCATATTTCATAGGCTTTCAGGACTCACTTACTATTAGCAAGATCCAAACCCAACAAAACCAACTTATAGTTTCCAAGATGACAGAGATGAAAAATAAAGACCTTTTTACTCCTTCTCCTTTCAAAATCACCCCAAAAAAGCAAGGAGAACAAGAAATGGATACACATTCCATATACTATGGAACCATAATATATGCAGGCAGAAAATGGAGAGCGGATGGCTCATAGCTTAGCTAAGAAAAGGAAAATCTAACCCAGGTGCCTTCAAGGTGAGGGGATGGAGGAAGTAGTCCACGTGAGAAACATCTCCCCAGAACCTATCAAGGCTCAGGAACTGGAGGCATCAGATAATTTTTTAAAAATTGGGTGAAGTAGAGTGAGGAGGTGCTGAAAACTCTGAGCCCCCAAGTCTCCACCCCTTCTCCATGTAGCCAGAGGGCTACTCTTCCCCTCACTTATGCTGGAAACCAGAATATTTGCCGGAGAAACTAAGCTCCAGACTTGGGGACACCAGCAAAAGAAAAGTTAGGGTGAGGTACACCCTGAAAATGAGAGAATTAAGTGAAAGTCTACATTCTCGAAGATGAGAAGACAGTTCTTTTCTCAAAATGCCAACACCCATGTTTACACCATCTCCAAGCAAGAGATCGCAAGTCCAGAGAAAAAGAGTTTAGATACTAACATTTAGGGATCTCCAGCAAAAGACCAGCTGGCCATCTGCTCACCTGGTGGTAAGGCCCAGAAATCTATGGACAGCACCCCCATGTGCTAGTGCGTGGTGAACATTATGATGCTTTACCCTTATATGAATAGACACTCAAGGATATCAGGCATTTGAGGGAAACCAGCAAACACAGAGAAAAGGAGGTCAGAGGAAACAGGCAATCAAGAAGCAGAAGAGAATTTCAGAGGAATTATAATTATTATCTTCAAAAAGATGAGGTGATAATGCATCCATGAGAGAAGAATAGCATGCTATGAGAAAAGGAGTATAAATGATTACTCCTGGAAAGTAAGAGGGAAAAGTCAATATGAGCAATGGGAAAGAAGAGACAAGAGTATAAAGAGATCAATACAGGAAGTCCAATGTCCAACCACCTGGAGTTCCATTCAAATAGGACTCAAAAAATAGTGAAAAGGAAATTATTTTTTTAAAAATAAAAGTACAGGGTGCCTGGGTGGCTCAGTGGATTAAAGCCTCTGCGTTCAGCTCAGGTCATGATCTCAGGGTCCTGGGATTGAGCCCCACATCCGGCTCTCTGCTCGGCGGGGAGCCTGCTTCCCCCCCCCCCCCTCTGCCTGCCTCTCTGCCTACTTGTGATCTCTCTCTCTGTCAAATAAATAAAATAAAATCTTTAAAAAAATAAAATAAAATTACAAAAACATTGTATGGAAGAAATGAATCCCCAGGTTGAGAAGCCTCACGGAGCAAAACAATGGGAAAAGAGTTCCAAACCAAAGCATATCTCTGTGAAATTGCCAAAACCCAGGGATAGAGAGAGGATTCTAAGGGGAAAGCAAATTATCTCTGATTTGTTAGGAATAAGAATTGGATATACTTCTCAAAAACAGCTTCAGAAGTTAGAAAACAATAGAGCCGTCTTTCAAAATTCTGAGTGGAAACATTGCAAGCTAGAATTGCAGGGGAAGCTAACAACTGAATAGAGAAATAAAGACATTTTCAATCATGCAAAGCTTCCAAAGTTAACGCACTCCCCAGTATTGAAAAATTAACACCTTTTCTCATGAAGCCACTGGCAAATGTGCTCCTGAGAAGCGAGGGAGGAACTGAGGAAGGAGAGAGGTGTGGGATGCAGGACCCTGGAAGTCAACCCCAGGAGAGGAAAACTGGCAGCCCACAGAGAACCCAGACCAAAGAGCAGGACCAGGCTACTGCAGGGAGTCCCCAGGACAGGAAGGTATTGAAGAAACGCTGTAACCCTTTGGAGAGCTATGTGGGATGTGAGAAGACTTCGATGTTCATGGAAATCTTAACTCCAGGAAATAAAAACATTTACACCAGAAAGGAAACAAACCTTGAATACTAGTTGGCTCAGTCATGAATATGTATAGAGTAGGATCTGGATTGCATTGTGAGTGTGAGAGGTGAGGGAAGAGAGGAAGAGAAGAGAATTCTCACCCAGTCACAAGACCAAGACGTCAGTGTTTAAGGGTAAACTCTGGCACCTGGATGCTGGGAGCTTGCCCACCTCTGCCATGTACTAGCTATGAGTCCTTGAGAACATTGCTTAGCTTCTCTGTGCCCCAATTCCCTCATCTATACCTGGGGATAATAGTGGTTCGTACCTCATAGGGCTGTGGTGAGAATTAAGTCAGTGAAACAGCTGTGGAGCTCTTAGGACAATGCCAGCACAGAGGAAAGACTACACGTACTTGATGAACAACCAAGTGCCAATAATTTGGACCTTCTATCTAGAAATATGGTAGGAAATAACTACCAAATTAGGGAAAGGAAAGATTAGGTGCCTTTGGGAATCAGGAAGGGGGAAGGATGAGAGACTATTGGTTTTGATTCAAAGCCTCTTACCATGATTTGATTTTTTGTTTTTTACTTCAAGTACAATAAAATTAACTTAAAATGAAGAGCCAACTCCAAATTTTAAAAAGGAGGGTCACACACAGCTTTGATATGGGCTATTTCATCCCCCTAAAATTTATTAACATTCCCATTTGCTGTGCTAGTGAAATTATGTGTATTTCTAAATGTGGCAGGGGACCCAACTTAATTTTTAAAAATAAAACTGTCAACACAGAAACTTATTGTTCAGTTATTTCGGCAATAAAAACATAATTAATTAAAAAAACAAAGTTTTCATTGCTCTAAAGGAGGCTCTTACAAATACTATCTAGTGGTCCAAGGTTTGGGGGAAAAACATACATGAAAAAAGAAGCAATTAGAACCCTACTTTCCCCTCCTCCTGCCCTCTGATAAAGATTTTAATAAGTAATGAAATGGGAGACTTAACAAAGTAAAAAGGGGGAAGACATAAAGGCTTTGGCTCAAGAAAATGCATAGACTTGTGTTTCCAGAGGCTCGCTTCTTCTTCTGAACTAACTGAAGAACGGCAGGAACCAAGAAGCCTTGGTTCCGTAATTACATCACAGTGCTCCCCAAAGATCTCGCACCCAGCCTATGCATTCTGCAAGCGTGCTACCAGAGCGTAAGGAAAAAGGGATTCTATGCAATAACACTCTACCCGATCCTCAATCTGTGTTGCCTAATCCTCTGCCAAATCCTAGTTTTCAAGACGTACCCTGCCTCATTTAAATCTAATCTGTCCTCCAACCTAATATGAATTAAGATAGTCACCAGATAACTTCTAGAATGTTATGTAGCAATTTGAGTAGCTCTAAGTTGCTTCTTTTAATATATACATGAAAGGTGTTTTCCGTTGCCTGCCTTTGTTGGAGTGCCCACTGGTGGGTGTAGCTTTCACTTCTCTTTTCACAGCCCTCTTTCCTCGTGCTAGATGCTCATCATTGCCACGTAGAATCACAAAACACATTTTGCTCTAGGCCACTGCCAAAATGTCACTGTATCTGGATAGTGCAGCCTCTTCTCTAAAAAGGGAACAAAATAGTCTGAACTGTGTCCTGGTGTGCCAGGGTGGGTCACTAGACAGCCAGCTAATTCATCACTGTGGGGACCTTAGTCTGTGCAACTGACCACCCAACTGACTGTCATCGAAGGGGGTGGCAGTTAATCATTTCCTTAAATGATGTGAGTATGAAAACAGAGCTGATCGTTGCTCGGCGGACGAACTGTATCCATCCTCCCTGCCCCGAGGAGTGACTGGTGCCATTTTCCCTTCTTCCCAGACCGCAGGGTTTCAAGAGATCTTGACAGAGGTGGAAATTTTGGCAGTGATTGTGGGATGCCTGTGTCATGACCTCGACCACAGGGGAACCAACAATGCCTTCCAAGCTAAGTAAGTGTTCTAATTGTTGTTATTTTAATGCATTTGCCTTTCTGTTCAGAGCCAAAGGTGACGAGTGCTAAAGAGTCAAGCATTAATTTCTGGCATCGGAGGCCAAGGCCACGCAGGCTTGGGTGTGCGTGTCACGGGACTCATCTATCTTTATAATTCCCTATTCTTCTTTTAATTGCAAATTTGCCCTTCATGTCATGCTTGTTGATTTGGTCTGTCTCTGTTGACCTCAGTCAGATAACAAAGCTCAGATTTTAAAGGGCTTGGTTTTGTTTTTTTTTTCCTCCCAGAATATTTGCCTTCATGGCATTTTAAGCATCTTGGACCTGCTACTCTCAAAACCAGGTTTTGAGACTACTAAAATAAAAGCGGTCTTGGGAAATTTTGTGAAGCAAAATATCTTTCTTCACCCAATAGAATCTCTTGCGGGTTCTTTAATGGTGGGTGTTGTATAAACTGCAGTGAAGTAAAGAGATGTGAGGGAGAGGGTCTCTGCTGCTCTCATCCCTCCTCCCACAGAAGGGTGGGAAACAAACAAAGGATTTCATCAGCCTGGGGATGTCCGAGCACATAATGAGCACGGACAGAAAAATCTGTCCCGAAGCAGGTTGGACTGGGCAAGACAACCACTGCTTGCGGGGGAAGGGGGTTATGCTGTGGCCAAGGCCGTAGAATGTATGGGTGCTGGAAATAAAACCAAAACCCCACTCTTCCAACTTACATTGAGGGTCTAGTTTCAATGTTTTTCTTACTCTCTGTTTGCAAACAAAATGATATGTGAGTTCAGACTCTGGAGCAAAAAGTTGGGGGCTGGAGAAGTTAAGGAAGGCTTCAACAAAGTAAGGTAACTGTGAGATGACTGATTTCAGAGCCCCTGAAGAGGTCTACCGCCATAGTATGAACGTCAGCAGGCCACTGAAGGTCAACAGCGCACCACTCACTTTGAGGCCTGGGAGTCCTGGCACCTTGTATTTACTCCTGATCGAGCAAATGAATTTTTATCTTACACTCTTCTCTATGCATCCTGGATGCTATTATAGCCCATCGCTTCGACTCTCTCTTCTCAACAGCCTATGATTTCTTGACCCTCTTAACTTTCTGTGACATCCACTCTGCAAAAACTCAGCCCCAGTTCCATCAAACGATTCCATTTCTTGCTCCTCTACCTAGACTTTTAAAGGCTTTAGGAGAAAATGTCCCAGTTGTGAGAGTCTGAGACATACCAAATATATATTGTCCCAAACCAGCTGGTGGCTCCGTGTTCCCCCCTGATCTTTCTGTGTCCCCAGCCAGCTCCATCCCCCATTGCTCTTAGCAGTTATATGTACCAGACTGTTCTCCTTTCCTAAACCACCTCCTGTCTACCACCACCCCCACACCACTCAGCAGATCACCTTGCCTCCTCCTTCGCCGAGAAAATTGAGGCCATCAATTGAGCACTCCCTCAATTTCCTCCCCTGCCATGTAGAAACTTATCTGTCTGGCCCCATCCTTTCATCCTTCTCTCCTATCTCAGCCAAAGGGCTGTGCTGCCTCCTGTCTGAGGCTAATCCCTCCACCTCAGCTTTGGGTGCCTCCCTTGCCCCCTCCTGTGGGATCCCACTCCATCAGTCTTCCTCTCTTTGCCTTGTGTCTCCTTCCCTTCCTACTAATGCTCAGCATCCTGTTAATGTGAACTATTTTCCTCCATGTTGAAGAAGACACCTCAATCCCCACTTCTCCCTCCAGCTTCCGTTCTCTTTCACTTCCTTCCTTTCTCGTCGGTCTTCTTGGAGAGTTGTCTGTTCTTTTGTCTTCACTTCCTCAGCCCCTTTCCTCCACATGACTCCTAGTGCCACCTTACCAGGGGAAGCCACCAGTGGCCCCTTTTCCCAAAGCTGAGGGACACTCTTTTTGTCCTTCTTTCTTGGCCCTTCTTGCCCTCAGGCACATTTTGCTACTCTTTCCTTCTGAGAACTCTTTTCCTATTGGAGTACCCCACTCTCCTCAGAATCAGTCTTTCCCTCTCCCTTTTCCTCTATCCCAGTGAATGGCAGCACCATAAATCCACAAGGCACACAGATCTTCTCTTTAGCACCCTTCAAAGTCCACATCTCTGCATCTTTACTGTACCTATTGCTTCTTTGAGTCCATCCTGGATTGCTACAACAAGCAGCCCAACTTCCCTCTTCTGGTTTTCTCCCTTCCTGGCACTCTAGAATAATCTTTGTAATTCAAAAAACTGACTAGATCACTCTCCTGCTTAAAAGACATTCACTGGCCTCTGGTGACTTTCAGGATAATATTCAAATTGCTTAGGTTAGCCCCTGAAGGTCCTTTTCAATAGGGCTCCTGCCCATTTTCCTGGCCCAACAGCCCCCCTCCCCACCACCCCCTTCAGCACATCAGTGTTCCAGACACAGGGTCTATTGGAGTGCTGGAGGGGGGTCTTCTTAGTCACCTCTCTGCTCCCCGGTATGCCACTTCCCTTGTCTGGAGTTTTCCCCAAAACTCCTCTGGAAGCCTTACCTCTGGGTTTTATCCCTGAGGTACCATCCCCTTGTCAATTTTCTGTGCCCACATAATGGCCTCTGCTTTTTCAAAAGTGTGCATCTCACTACATTTTAATTGTTGATTTACTGCTGTGTCTTTCCTTCTTCTTGAGTACCTGTGATGCATAACAAGTACCAGGAGCATAAGAACACACAAGGAATGTTTGATGAGTGAATGAATGAATGATGAATGGACAAATGGATGAGATTTATTTTAACTAATTTAACTATTTTAATATAGACCTTCAATAAAGTCTTCCTGATTTCTTAAGCAAATATAATCTTTTATAGATTATTATAAAACACAGTTTTTATACACATAGGTTTGATGTTGCACTAAAGACAATAGTGTCCCTGGGGCCTACTGAAGCGTAAACTGAGTATACTCTCATTACAGGGTCTGACAACTCCTTATGTTTGAATTCCTGTGTCTGCATTTCATTATTTTTTAGGATGCCTCTCTCTCTTGGGTCAATGGCATCATTGTCAGCGTATCTTCCTTTAGCACCCTCTCTCTAGCCGCCTACCGTTCCACTTATGCATAAAGAAGAGATAAATGTATTAGAATTATGTTCATAAAACAAGACTGAGCACCTTGTGGGTTCTTTTTAACAGCCAAGTGCACAATGCCTGTGCTCAGATACCAATGTCCCTTCCCAGAGAAAGCCTGAGTATCACACTGGGAGTGGTGGCCCTTCTTGCTAGTTGACCTCTCAGCTCTTTAGACCAAGGATACACAGCTAATTATAAACCCAGCTAATCTTATTTTATCTGCCAGAGAGTTGGAGTTGGATTACCATGATCCTGAATCAGTTAGCTGTTGAGATCCACAGAGGCTTGGCAGCTGTAGGCTGCCATTCTGGGAAAGCCATGATGACCACATGGAGTAGATAAGAGAAACAAGAAAGGGAATCTGCAGAGATAAGAGAAGAAGATAGATATTCGGAGAGAAACGGAAAGGAGAGCTTGCACAATCCTAGAGAAAGTGAAAAAGCAGGGTTGATCCCTCCTTTCCACATCTCTCCTTCCTTTCCAGGAGACCCAGCCACACTTGTGATAATTGGGTTCCACCAGAGTTCCTTTTATCCTTTAATCAACCTTCTCTTTAGTGAAGCTGCTTCTAACTGATTTCTTTTCTTTGCAACTAACAATCCCTGAGACCAAGAGAAGAAATACAACGTGTTGTTTCCTACCTCCAGTGCTCACCAACATACGTGTGGGGTAGATATTTTTGTCTCTGTTTAACAGGGAGGGCCTAAGACTCAGGAAAGTAATTAACTTGCCCAAACTCATACATCCAGAATGTGGCAGAATGATATTCAGACCCAGGCTACCTGATTCCAAAAGCCATTCTTTAACCACTGCATCATACTCTTTCATGACTTTGTAATACTTATTTGGGGTCTTTGAGCTTCCAGTTTATTGGCTGCCTTGCCTTGTCATATACATAAGCTCTGGAAAACTAAAATATATTTTGACGTCCAGCAAATCAAGATACAGAGCCATAAAAAATTATGGACCTGAACTAGACCTTAGTAGTCATATTTTTTTTCAACACCTTAATTTAACAAAAATGGAAACTAAAATCCCCAATCTCAAGTGACTGGTGTAAGATTAAACAACTTTCAACATACGAGGTAGGTGTTAAGTTGATGATACTAGAATTCAGGTGGGTTTTTTGTGCCCTCATACCACGTGATCAAATCTACCTGTTCCAAGATAGTATGACATGTTTCCTCGAGACAATTAATCTTGTACACGATTTACCAACTCACGGTATGTCCATCAGCCCCGCTTCTACCAAAAAGGGTCACTTTTGAACCCAACCTAAGTTAAAATTCCCTTCAACAGTGAATATTGGAAGAGACATTTTACATCATGGGGCAGGGATTATCTTTTCATTGATTAGAATAAGACTTATTCAGTAAGCATGCCATTGTTTAGAAAAGCCCTAAGAAGAAATTTAACCCTTATTTCCTCTGTTATTCCACAATAATTGAATGCTTTTTTTGTGCCAGGCTCTGTGCTAGGCATTGCGGGAGACATAAAGAAGCATAACAAAAGTCCCTTCCCTTAAAGTACTCACAGTATAATTCCAACCTTTCAGGTGATTTGGAAATGGGATTTAAATGCACCAATTATTATGTGGCAAAGCATACAGTACCTTTTATTCATATATAAGGCTATAAAGAAACAGGAGACATTTAGCAAGGGACAAATTACTATGTAAAATGCAAAATGCCTCTACAATAAAAAGTTGTGACTTTAGTTATAGCACAATATGATTTATTCTCTTAGCCTTTCTGATGAGTGAACCTTTGCATTTTCATATTTTATTCTTAATTTTTAAGTATTGGAGCATGTGCGGTGAATGATCAATAGGCAGAGAGGGCCGCCATCCCACCATGCTTGGCAAGGGCTCTGTGAACACCTCTTTCCCGTTTTCTCCAGGGACTGCCTTTCCCACTCATCCCCCTCTCCATTACAGCTGCCCCCGATGATTAAATATCAGTACCAAGCAGCTTTGTAGTATATTCTCCTAGGAGACTTCTTCTATTCATTTCTAGCATAATCTCTTATACTCATTTATTGGGAATGAAAACCCATCTTGTCGCTTTCGGCCAGGTCCCAGAAGTGAAATCCTGGGGCACATTAATCTGCCGTGACAGCCTAATCCCATTCCTCACCAACTCCCAGCAATTCTCAATTTCCTAATTACCTTTCATAGTTTTCCTTTTAAAACTTTCCCATAAGCCACGGCCACACACTTCCATTACAGCTCTCTTCCAAAGAATATGCACGTCTAGCAAACTTATGCACGGTTTTGCACATTAATTTTTTTTGCTCCCTGGGAAAAATGCTGAATGCCTGTAGGGAAAGAATTTTCGCTTTGACTTTTCTTTTTAATAAGTCTCTCCTTGGTGTGTCACCTATCCAAAAATGAGAAACTTCGGTATGTCAGGATGACCTAATCAATAATGAACATCATGAATAATCACAGGTATAAATATTCCTGTGCTTATGGGGTTTGGATATATAATATGGATATCCACAATTTGGAGATATATAGAGAACCGTAATTTGAATACATAATATTTTCGTAATTACATTGTGTGTGGCCCAGAGCTCTCATACGATGAGTAGACTTACCACAGACAATTAAAATGAGGGCTGGTGTTAAGGTTCATTTTTTTCCACATGCAGTTGATTTGGGTATCTTTTCATATTTTACATGAAAAACTGGAAGTATACCTTGACACAAAATATATTACATGAAAGGCATGGCCTCTTTTTTAAAAAATGGTTTTATGATAAAGTAAAATTGGTTAATATTGCATATGACATGCCCCGCCCACCAAATCAGTGTATTTTCACATATTGACACCACTGGGAAATCCTAGAGTAAAAAAAAAGAACTTAACTTTTTAAACTCAGCATTTTCCAAATGTATTTGGCCGTGGGACCTTTTTGATTTCTGCCAATATGCCATTTCATGTTTCAAAGAACTCATATTCTGCAGACTACTTTTTGATAAGGTATATCCTAACAGATGCATTTTATTATTTGCCACTTACATCAAGTTTAATGTCTGTGGGCCTAAGGTTCATAGCTTAGTGGCAGGTAAGGCAGTACCCTCGATGAGACTTGGCCTGAGAGAAAAAGCACCACGAGGTTTTGCAGTCTTAGAAAAATTGACAAAGACCAAGTCTAATAGTGTAAACCAAAGATCCATATGGAAATGGAAACATTCTTGTTCTTATGATTTTACTCTAGAAAACTTAAAGTAGGTTCAGTCTCATGCTCTTTTCCATGAATGCTAAAATGGCACCTTGATTGCAGAAAGGTGAGCATTATTAGAACAAGTCTAATCAAAAAAAAAAAAAAAGAACAAGTCTAATCAGAGAAAGTCTCCTACACAATTAGAGCGGACTGACTGTGAGCTTCCTGAGGGCAAGAGCCAAGTCTTATCTATTTGTGCATTCCGCTTGCCTGCAGTCTGGCTTTGTGAGTCGTCAATACTTGATGGGTGAATGAGTGATAGATGAGTGAATGAATGAATCATAATGCCTTCCCGCACTTTTGTAGCCTTAGTCTGCTTCGGTTGCAAAATCTACATATCTCTGTGATGAACTCAGTTGTGTCAGAGTCCGGAGAATGTACGATGCAATTACAAGGGGAAAAAGAGGGAGCCTGCTGTTGGAGATGCTCAGACCAGGGACAGTCACTTGGCCACATTTGCACAAATACCCGAGAGGACATCTGATGGAACGTGGCACTCAGAAGCCCTGTGGATCTGGAGAAGAGGGAGAGGAACAACATAGGAGGCACCGGGATACTGGTTATAAAGTGTCTCCTGGTTGAGGGAGGAAACATCCCACTCATCCTGAAAAAAGAAAATAGAAAGTAATTTGTGATCCTCTAGCTGGTTTAACTTTCGTGAGGTCTGCTAAACCAACATGATAAAGGAAGAGAGAATATGTTGCAGTGTGACTTAGCTTGTATCAATGACTCTGTTATCAGGATTCACATCACTAAGTGAGGGGCATGTGGGCGTGGCTGGTTAACAGAAACAAATCACAGGGCTCTGAGCCAGTGGTTAGCAGTTATACAAGTGGAATTCTGGATTAAATTTTGAAATCTTCTTTCATTGATGACAACTAGCTTGGCAAAAATGGAGACTCAGTAGCTGAGAGGAAAACGTTATCTTTCTCATGATGTAATGAGAAGAAACTTACAAGCTTGGATTCCAGGCCAGAACTGGTACCTGCCAGCTGTGTGACCTTGGAAAAGTCATGTAACTTCTCTGAGCCTTGGTTTCCTCATCTGTAAAATGAGAAAAATAACACCTATTCCATAGTGGTTGTCAGAACTAGAAGAAATAATATAGTAAGTTGTTAATATGTTGCCTAGTATATGATAGGTAGGTACTCATGATAGCTGTTATCGTCGTCAATGACATCATCACAAAATATGCTAACACGCTTATTATTGTCAACTTTCCAATTCAAACTATAGTCTCTAGCAACACCACTATAAGCTTATTAGCCAAGAAGCTAATATTTTTTAAGCACCTGTTCCAAGCCAGGTAATTGGATGTGACATGCGCATAAGACATCCTGGAACTTCAAAAACCAAAACAAAGGCATATGGTGTACATTTGAAAAACGTATTTTCATAAAAATGAGCTCTGATAGAAAATACTAACCAAAATTAAATATTAATTAATCACTGACTACTAAGATTAGCCCAACAAATTTTCACTTATTAAGTGGTATTGATTAAGATAAGATTTAAAGAAATAATATAGCACATACCTGATTAAAATCGAGTTCCCTTCTTACCAACTCTATTCATAATAATCCCTACGGAACCCCGTGCTTCCCCCAGCATGTGGTCAGCTCTGAGTCTTCGCAAGGATCAGAGCTCCCTGGGACCTGATCTGCCTGGGACCTTGGGCTGCTTCACAGTGGAGATGGAGGGCAGCTTATAACCAAAATCCTTCACATTGCACATAACCACAGTTCTTGCTCCTCTCGTTAGTAGAGTGGACTCTGAGCTGTCAATCTCTGGCATTTCCAAGTAAAAGCCAAATTGCCCTTTGAATGTCCAAACTCTCTGGAATAAGCAGGAAAGAATACAAGAACCTGGATGGGTCATTAGTCAGAGTTCCAGGACTGCCCTTTAAACTATAGGATTCTGTTTCTCTCTCGACTCTTAAGATGCTCTAATTCCTAATCCACAAGAGCTGGAGATGAACACACTTGGACATTTCCAACAAACACTTTGCCCAACTGATATAGTTGAGAATTAAGTTGTTCTACGTAAGCAAAATTTACAGATAATTCAAAATAATTTTTTCAACTCTCAGTACTTTCTCTTTTTAAATGCAAATAAATATGCGGGTTTTAACTGGTTCACTGGACTGCAGTCTACTCCATGTCATGCACTATGACAGGCACTTTCAAATATTTTATTTTATTTTATTTTCAGAAATAACAGGAGGTAGATAGTGTTATCATGATTTTGGAGACAAAGAAGCCGAATCTTAAAACACCCAAGTAATTGTCCAAAGCTATTACCACGAGCCAGGGTCTGACTCCAAATCCAGGGAATTTTCCAGAGTTCTACCCGGAGACATAATGGGACTGTGGGCTGGGAAACCATAGTAGAAGCTTGTCAGCCAGACATGTGTTGGTTCAATGGGCTCTACCCAATATTCCCAAGGGCTTTTCCCATGGAGAGTTAAATACATTTAGTATAAGACAGTTCTTCTGGATGCTCAGAAGCTACATAAGGTTGAGTTCATGAAGCATACCCTAATCCCTTGAGCTAGAATCATCCACAGCACTTTGCTTGGACCTGAAACGTTTTCTGTGGTATCTGGGTATCTGTGTTACGTGCGTTACCGTCCCTTATGACCACATCTCACCTTCCTTACTCGTCTGTAAATTTCTCAGCAACACGGACTCGGTCTCATTTATTGCTGTATCATCCACAAGCTCTAGCCTAACACAGAAGGCTTTCAAAATGTTTCCTTCATGGATAAGTGAACTACACAGTTTCCTAAGAATGTAGATGCTCACGTTCCTTGGCCAAAGCAGGAAAAGCGGTTGGATCCGAAGCTCTGGTGTGGGAGAATCATCGGCGGGGGGAGGGCCCCAGTCACTCAGCCTTCTGTCCTCTTTCAGGAGCGGCTCTGCTCTGGCCCAGCTCTACGGAACTTCCGCAACCTTGGAGCACCACCATTTCAACCACGCCGTGATGATCCTTCAGAGTGAGGTACAGACCTAATATTCTGCTTCCCCCCTTGGCAGAAATCCATGAGGGCATACGGAAGCCCACTAACAGAGTGACTTGATCCCAGTAGTGAGTGGCCCAACGTTCCCATTTTGCCAAATCCAAAACCATTCGAAAAGACGGTAGAAGCAGAAACAGGGTGAGAAAATTACACTTTATTAGAACAATTGAGAAGGCTATAAAAGATAAAAGAACCCAAAATTGCTGGTGGGAGCAGTCTGAAAGTGAGAACTGCAGCTAAATTTGAGACCCTGGGCCAAGGCCATTTGCCTTATTTTGTTTCATGTGGCAATGCAGGAGTTGGAAATAGTTGGACTTTTGTACTTTTAGCTCTCCACGGAGAAAAAGAAAAACCACTAACTGACTCTGGCTGAGGCATCTGAGTTTTAAACTGCCAGGAAAGGATCTGTTTAATTTTCTGCAGGCGTACAGACTTTTTTTTTAGGCCAAGAAGGGATCATCTGTTCCCCATTATTTGTCAGTTCTCTAGCTGTGCCATTAATTATTATTATTATCATCATTAAGGCCCTGCTTCGCTGGAATAGCATCATTAAATATGGAGGGTTTTTTTCCTCCAGCCTATCTTGAGAGAGCATGTCTTTTGCAATATCACAAAAGCCTTCTTCGACCCCATAAAGAAGAGTCAGCACTCCGGAACCCAGTGCGGCTGGGGAAGGGCAACCCCGCTGGGGGAGGTGTATTTTCAGTTGGGAATGAAACATCAAGGGTTAGGCTCTCAGCAACTCTGACAGAAACCAGGATCCCAGCATCTGTGGCTCTGGAATTTTCCTACGTAAGCCGTGTTTTAGCTGAGCGCTGTGGAAGACGGCGGGAGGGAGGGTAAGCTTGGGGGCAGACTGTCGTTTCTGTACCCCTGGCCCCAGAAACTCCCCCTTAGTAACAACAGGGACTATAAAGAGGGTGTTAGGTTCTCTCTGAAGGTCATTTGTTTGTTTCCTGGGAAAAACAAACCCCGGTAATTCAGAATTTGCCTTCATACAAACGAAACACATTGGCTGGCCTAGACTCCAGGGTTCTCTGTGAAGAATAATAATAAGGGGGGGGAGGGTGCCTGGGTGGCTCAGTTGGTTGGGCCACTGCCTTCGGCTCAGGTCATGGTCCTGGGGTCCCGGGATCGAGTCCCGCATCGGGCTCCCTGCTCTGAGAGGAGCCTGCTTCTCCCTCTGACCTCTCCCCTTTCATTCTCTCTCTCTCTCTCTGTCTCAATTAAATGGAATAAATCATTAAAAAAAAAAGAAGAAGAAGAAGAAGAAGAAGGGAACCACGCCCTGAGCAACTGGTGTGTGGGTCGTGGCCTGGCGCTGCCCCACTTCCCCTCCTGTCCTGCCCCTCAGAAAGGCAAACACGCAGATGTCATTATCATCCTGCTTTTCAAAGGAGGCAGAGGCCTGCAGAAAGTTGCTCCAGGACTTTCTCCCTCCACGTTTGGTTTTCTTTTCATCAATACCACTCCTACCTAAACAAGGAGTAGAAGCAGTATCTCAGAGAGACAAATCTCTTTCAGGGACCAAACCCTCGAGGCACTGGGGAAGGTCAATTTGCATGTAAACAATACTCTGATTACAAATTAGCTGTTTTTTTATTGAAGCTTATCTGGCTAGTTTTATCACTATTGGCCATAAATTGTGTCAGTTACCGTATGTGGTTTAAAATTGGTAAAGCACGCTCTCTCACAAAATGATCAAGATCCTTGAATTCAGACTAAGTGTCTCCTGAGCTCCACGTAGTTTTTATTTTTTTAAATATTTTATTTATTTATTTGACAGAGAGAGAGATCACAAGTAGCAGAAAGGCAGGCAGAGAGAGAGGGAGAAGCAGGCTCCCCACTGAGCAGAGAGCCTGTTGCGGGGCTCGATCCCAGAATTCTGAGATCATGATCTGAGCCTAAGGCAGAGGCTTTAACCCACTGAGCCACCCAGGCACCCCTCCATGTAGTTTTTACTGTAACTTGCTCCTAAAGGCTGTATTTCTTTCACTGGGAGATGCCAGATACACAGGTCTGGATCCGGGTGACGATTTTTCCATAGTTTCTACCCACTTTCTCTCAGGCCCCCTGCAGACTGGCCCATGATTGATCCATGGGGCAAGGCTCAGGCAAAGAAACCTGGGCAGAATTATGGCATGGCCTACTTTTAGGTATTTGTCTTCTTCCTAATGGGTGAGTTAAGGGTCTAGAAGAGTTCATTTGAAAATTATTATTAATATTGGACCTGGTCCCAGGTGGAACCAATATACTCTAGTCTTTGAGGAATGGAGAGTTCACCCAATAAGATAAATTAACTCAGGGAAAGAGATTATCATCTGGTGCCTGGTAAAAACTAATTTGCTAATTGATATTCTGGTTCCCTGAAAGAATTAATTTACCTCTTGGTCGAGAATAGTTTATTCTCAGACAGTCATTCTGCTCCTTCCCTCCTCAGCATCTTCTGGCTCTCAACACCGGTTTAAAACTCCTCTGGTTCCCGGGCCTCGTGTTTACGGGTTCATAATTCATACTCTGAAAACTTGATCAATGAAAAATTCCCTGACATTCAAAGCAAATTAAGTGAATTGGTCGCTTTACACAAGGATTTTTTTCCCACCTTATAAAAACATGGCAGAACTGTCTCATGCAGCTAAAACACATTTTGATGAAAAGAAGTGTGCTTTGCAAAGGTATAGAGATACAGGTGCAAGTTTTCCTAGGTAAAAGTCCCAAGAACCGTATCTTATACATTCTAGCCCCTCAGTAATGACGTTCTGAGCTTAAACTACCTCACACTGCATTGGGATGTATCTTCACAATTTCACACAGGGTTTCTCAGACTCAGCTGTGTTGCCATGCTGGGCCAGGTAAATCTTTACTGTGGGGGGGGTCTCCTGTGCATCGTGAGAGACTAAGCGGCATTCCAGGCGTCTACCCACCAACAGCACGCCCAACAGTGTGACAATCAAAGTGTCTCTTACTGTTGCCAGAAGTCCCCATTGCCGAAATTACCCTCAGCTGAGAACCCCTGGTCTAAGGTTTGTTTTTTTTTTTTCTCCTCCTTGAAGTCATTTGTTGCATAGCAGGTGCTCCCAAAATGCCAGCTTAAGTCTTTATGGGTGAAACTAGTGTTCATTTTAGAGTCAGAAAGATTCCCAAATGTTTTGCCAAGTTCTACACTCAGTAAACGCCACAGGAAGTGGCAGTCAGGTAGAATTGTTGGCACAGGGCGCCTGGGTGTCTCAGTTGGTTAAGTGACTGCCTTCGGCTCAGGTCATGATCCCGGAGTCCCGGGATCGAGTCCCATGTCGGACTCCCGGCTCTGCGGGAAGTCGGCTTCTCCCTCTGACCTTCTCCCCTCTCATTCTCAATCTCTCTCTCTCTAATAAATAAATAAAATCTTTAAAAAAAAAAAAAAAAGAATTGTTGGCACAAACCTGTCCACAGTAAGTTTAAAGATTTTCAGAGTTTTCTGTTTTAGGACTAATAAAGTCTAATAAACAATAACAAAGTGTCCCTTGGTAGTGCTCGAAAAGGATTGCACTTTCTGGCTTTGCTCTGTCCGCCCGAAAATCTATTTGCACAAAACATTATTAAGTTGTTTTAAATGGTTTCATCATGTGCCCATACTTTTTTTTTTAATATAGGAAGCACATGTAATCAACAACCTCAGATTTAATGTTGTCTTTCGTGACTTTTTACTTTCTCATTACAGGGTCACAACATCTTTGCTAATTTGTCCTCCAAGGAATATGGTGACCTTATGCAGCTTTTGAAGCAGTCAATATTAGCAACGGACCTCACGCTGTACTTTGAGTAGGTATTGGCATTTGATCTATTTGACAAATGAATATCCAAAATTTCGTCCTGTAATTAATTTTCAGGTCCATGTTGGGAGTTGCGTGTTAATCTAACACTGATATCAATGTGTAAATGAGCTAAACTTTTCGTTGTTTTCCTCTCATCTAAATGAACTTCATTAAGGCAGTATCTGTAAGACAAGAAAATCAGGGCTACCATCGTGAAATTTATAGCTTTCTTCTATTTTATGAGCTTTGTGGGAGACTTTTGACTCTGAAGCCAAGTGATGGCCATTTTTATTTTAGAGACTGTCTAAGATTGCTATTTTGGACCATTATTTCTGGTCAGTTCCATAATGGCACTGATGACGCTAATGAAACATTTGTTGCTGCAAGGTTGACTTGAAATCCAAGTCTTCCTTTCTTGCCTCTCCTCTGGTTCTCTTTCTCAGAAAAGCGGTCCCCCTTTGCTCCAAAGTTCCAGCCTCCATATGAGCTGGAAATTCCATCGCTCTTATTTCCTCTGAGACCTGTACCACCTATTTCGGCAGCCTGGAAGTCTCTTCCTTCACTCATATGCAGAGCTTCCTCTTAAAGACCCATTTCCCTTCCTTAACAAATTCTTTCACTTGATCCCATGGAGATCTTTCATTGCTTTTCAATTTGCCTTTCTTTTACTGCCTACTTTTTAAAATGAATGGAACATGGTAGTACCTTTATTTTTCTGACATCTATTAACACATTGAAGACCCACATGCCCTTTCACATTCAACCAAATTTGTTCTTTCAGAGGTCACCAGAGACTTCCTTGTCCTCAAATTTGATGTCCGTTAATCATTTCTGATATTGTCTAGCTTCATTGAGACCTCTGAAGGTTTACAGACTTCTCACTGTTGATATCTACCCTCTTCTCTTTCCCCAATGTCCAGCTGCTTTTCTCCCTTCTTTTCTGAATTCTTTGTAGGTGTCTTTTCACCTTGTTCCCATGAATGAGTTCTTGAACCCATGTTCTTCTCTCTCTACTCAGATTTGTTCCCTTAGCCTCATCTCCATATAACCCTATATAGGTACATAGAAAGCTCTGGAATTCTTCAGTCTAACCCTCCCTCACATTCTAATCCTGTATCTCCAACTTCCATCTCAAAAACGTTCAGTGCCTTCATTGCTTTCAGAGCAACCTCAAAACTTTTTTCAAGTTTCAAGGCCTTCCATAATCTGTTCCCAACCTTTTTTTCTCCTTATCTTCCACTTCTCTCCTACCTGATTTGTCTACTCCAACCAGACTGGTCTATATATTACCCTTTGAAAACATTTCATGAGGTGCCCCTAATCACAGTTTCTGCACAAGATCCTCTCCCTGCACCACCCCCCAACCCCCGGCTGAACTTCCTTTGAAGGTCGGTCTCCTCTATAATCTTTTCTAGGAATTCTGTTTCACTCTTTTTGAAATTTTACTGCACTTTGGCATTGTGTTAGTTCAAATTAGACTCAATTGTAAGGGAAGAAACCCCAAAATAATAGTGTCTTACTTCTCTGTCACATGAAAGAAATCTGGAGATCCACAATCTGGAATTGGTAGAGTAGCTACATTAAGTCATCAGGGATCCAGTGTTCCTTTTATGTTTCTGAGCTGCCACCTTCAGCACGTGGTTTCCGCCTTAGTCCAAAATAGCTGCTCAAGCTCCAACCATCATGTCCACATTGCAGCTAGCAGAAAGAAGGGACAGGGAGAAAAGGGGCCAAAAGGGGCCAGAAGGTGATGCAAGCTATCTTTTAGGAGAGTTTTCTGGAAGCTCTGCATAACTCTTCCACTTACATTTCTTGGTCAGAATTTAGCCATTCAGCTATACCGAGGTTAAAGGAAGTTTGGGAAAGGAAGTCTTTATTCAGGGTAGTCATGTGACCTGCTAAAAAAAGTAGGGGCTCTATTATTAACAAAGGAAGGATGGATATTAGTGCACAACTAACAATATATACCATAAGTATTTATTGTTGGATTCTGCTGAATGGCTTAGTACATGGTATTGTGGAAGGAGAAAAGGCTTTGGAGGTATGCTGGTCTGGATTTAAATCGCATTCTGGCATTCTCGTTAAACCTGGTAGATTGAGTCCAAGTGTCTATGTTGTCTCTCTCCTGAAACTCTACTGAGGATACTAAATAAATTCAAAAGAAAATAAAGGTATAAATCTGCAAGGAGAATGAGAGAGGGCACACCACACCACACCCCAACTGAGTGTCAATACATTAGTGGAAAATGGAAGATTGACCAACAAATGGTAACTAATCTAAAAGAGTAGAAGCAAAAAGTAGGACTTACAGAGGAGAACAGCTCTGAGAAGCAAGGTAGTTTCCCTGTAAGACCTCATTTGGATCCCAGAAACAAAACGTGCCATGAAAAGGTTATGTGACTCTTAAAGCTTAAATAAGACAAGGAGATTGATAGCAAGCCAGTTTATGCAACACTCAGAGCCCACAAAGTCTTCCCCCAATGTAGCGAGTTAGCTTCCTTTCCTCTACCCCTAGAGACATCTAGAGGTTTATTCCCTGGAGAAATGAAAGAGCAGACCCCTGACTGAGGAAAATACAAGATGGGAAGGAGACACAGAGCTCAGAAGAGGGAATGAATTGAAATGGAACAAATCTCTGGATTGAAAACTCAGGGCCCAGTCACCAAGAAGCTAGGAGTTCATAAACCATATACCCACGGCTGTCAGATTTAGCAAATAGAAATACAAGAAGCCCAGTTAAATTTGAATTTCATATAAACAATGAATAATTTTAGTATAAATATGTCCCGTGTAATGTGTGGGGGGGACACATACGTACAGCTCATGCTCAGTCTTTCAATGCCTTACTATTACATACAAACAGTTACGGGGGATCACAGAAAATTTTGTGAAGACCTCCCATATGAAATACAGAAGCCAAAGAAAATGGGGGGGGAAAAATGATATTCAGAGCAACAGGGAGAAGAAGAAAACAAAACCCCCAAAACTGCTGGTAATATCCTTAGACAGCTAAGATACTACACCCATGAAACAAGAACAGGATGCTTTAAAAAAATAATAGGAGTGACCATAGAAGAAGAAAAAGCTCCTGAAATTAAGAATATTATGGCCAAAATAAAACACGAAATGAAAGCATTGGGAAATACAGTCAAAGGACAAAAGGCAGCAATATGGAAAAACTGTTTTGTTTCATTATGTGTTTTTCAGTACTGTTTGATTTGTTAACTACATGCCTATATTACCTTGATAAATATAAATTTAATTAAGTTTTAATTAATTTTAAAAACAAAAATTCCAGCTCTGCCACCACCTGGCTGTGTGTCATCAGACAAATTAGTCACCTCTCTGAGCCACTTTTCTTCATGTGTAAAATGGAGAATACCTATGTTATCTGTCTTATTACATCTCGTAAATGCCTTGTATGTCTAGTCTGATAAATGGCAACATCTGCAACCTCATTGCTTTATAGCCCATTTATTTTGCATGTTTTGTGGCCCTCATGATTGACTTAGCTATCCCAATCTTCCATCTTTTTCTGGAATGATGTTCCTTGATTTGGGATTCATGGAGGCCTATATCCCTTCGATGTTTTTATTTCCTGTCTCTGACACTTGCAGGATTTTGTGTTATTTTTCTCAAAGTTGAAGCATTTTCCCAAGCTAAGTTTCCAAGTAACTTCTAAGGAGGAAAAAAATCTCCCCAGTTGGAGTCCATTTATCAAGGCCTGTTAGCGCTGTGTCCAGTCACTGAGTGACCACTGGGACGCAGCCAAGGAAGTTGGTTGCAACTCGTTTTCTCATTACTCTGTTCTTATCTTAGTGCTGCAGCCCCTGCTGTTTGCTGACTCTCAAAGAAGCCAGCTTGTTCTCTTTTTGTCAGCATTATTGTCTTCTGAAGTTCCCAATAGCTGCTCCTTCCCTAATCTAGAACTTCGGGACGCTGATTCACTTGCTTGTCTAAAGTTGCATTAAAGCGTTGCCATATTTTTAGCCAAAACAATCCCTAGGGTTAATGAGGGAAACAGCAGCCACTACTAACTGTCACCTAGATGCTTTTATTTCACAAATATACAATTGTGGAACTAGAAGGGATGTTAGACGTGATGTAATCCAATTCATCTCCTTTATTTTGTAGATCAGATACTGACCTCAAAAAGGTTAAATGGTATAGCTTGGGTCACATAACTAATTAGTGGCTAAACTGAACCCCCACACCTGCTTTTTCAAGGTTTTTTCCACAACACAGTATTCCTTCTCTCATGGAAGACTCAAGAAATAGTTGTCATTTGAGTCGGAGATACATTCTATGGAACATTGACCTTCCCAGATGTGTATCAATCAGTTTACTTGGAAGACCACCACGGGCTTCCCTCTCCCAAAACAGAGCTGGAGACAAGGGCGTGCGTGCAGTTAGCATAGTTTCATAAGTGACATCAGGAACAGGAGTAGGGGACTGGGACAGTGAAATGGGATGTAGGAAAGCTATTGTAAGGACACATTTCCTTGTTGGTCACCACTGTTGTCAACCGGGCTTGATCCTGCAGGAATTGTCTGGAAAGTCTCAGATGCTGCCCCTCAAAATTATTCACTCGCCTTCATTCTTCGTCAGCCAAGGTTGTTGCATGAGGGTGAACTCCCAGGACTTGGGACTTCCATGACATACACACCCGAGGGCTAGAGATTCCCCCAGCGGTCCCCCTCCCATACAGGAAGCCAGAGCAGCCTCCCCACCTCCATTCCCCACCAACAGAAAGTAAGCGAGGCACCACACAGCTTTTAATATAGTAAAAATTAATTATTAAAATTAGCTTAGGCAGGAGCTTGGTGCAGTAATAGCTGGAGAAAAGGTGGGCCAAGAGGGCGTGGGTGGCCTGGCACAACTATTCTCTAAGGGTCTGGAGTATCGCTGGTCCTTCTGCCCTGGCTACTCAAATAGAAAGCCAATGGGTGCCTGGGTGGCTCAGTCCATTAAGCTTCCGACTCATGATGTCAGTTCAAGTCTTGATCTCAGGGTTGTGAGTTCAAGGCCCACAATGGGCTCCACTCTGGGCATGGAGCCTACTTAAAAAAAAAAAAGTCCTGATACTATTGAGGTCAACCAAAAAAGACAGTTACCGCCTTCCTCCCCTAGTAAAGGGAAAGCACTCTAGAAAGGGCCAGTGCAGGCAGGGAGAAGCTCTTTTGGATCTTTTAAAGAGTTTATGACCCATGCACAGGTGAGATCTCCTGCCATGCACCAAAAGAGGAAAATAAGATTCTTAGAAATGTGGAACCCCTTTAAAAAACCACAGGGGAAAAAAAAAAACACGGAAACTTGTAAGTTTAATTTATAATGGCTTTGGGCATTCTTGGGATTCTATACTACAAGTGACAGATGAAAGCAGAATTCACAGGTTTAAAAAACAAAAATAAAGCAAACAAACAAACAAAAAACCTTAGTGTGAATTTCTAGGCTTCACAACCCAAGTCCAAGAGTTAATTCTTTAGTCTGATTTTCCAACTCACTGAAAACATTTTCCAGTTTCTGCTGAGTGATCTTGTGAAATTGATTTCCGTGCCTATTTCTGAGCCCCTGCAGTGAATAAGGCTTTGATAATTAAATAGTAATTTCAGCATCTCAAGCAGGACTTAGCTGTACCCTATCGGTAACCAGCCATGTGACTTCGCGGGATTCACTCACTTAATCTCTCTTTGCCTTGGGCTCTTGTCAGCAGCATGGGGATAGGCCTAGGACCCGTAACAATCCCCCAAGGTCCTTGCGGTGGCCAAAGGAGAGTACCTATTGGAAAGATAATTTGGTAGTTTAAATAATTAAGATTAATAATCTAAATAATGTAAATTTAAATCATTTGAATTTGATAACTTTGATCATTGAAAGTACCTTATAAGGAAAAAAAATCATTAAGCCGAAAACTTAATAGAAGTTACACCATAAAGGATACTGCTTGTTGGAGTGCGGGTAGGCAGAAGAAGAGCTCCAAAATTATAAGCGTTAAAACTTCAAAGGGAAGTCACAAATGCCCTGTCCTTTTGTCTGCATGTAAGTCAACAGAGATGATTATTAGTATAAACAACAACCAGTTGGACCCCAAACTGTTTTTAACGACAGTGGCATTCTCTCTGCAGTTCTACAGCTATTGAAACTGAAGCCAAGCCTGGGAACACTCGGGTGTTAGGGGCAGCGTAGGCTTGAGTGTGCCCGTGCCTGAGGCCAGTTCCACGCACCCTAGGCAGCCAGCAGATCACGATTCAACTAACTGCAGGCCACCCCCATCAATTGGGCGGTGGGGTGGAGGCACCAGGTTAGAGCTCCTCAGGAGCCTGTTTGGTGGTGCTGAGAGGGCAATCAGAGGCTCTTCATCTGCATTTGAGCTAAGCTGGGGCTTCAGAAGTTGGCAACTCTTGAGCTTTAACACAGTCGGTGATAGCCATTTAGCATCCATCCCCAAAGGCTGTGATCACATGCTTCTCCACCTCTCATCCAGCAAGTGCCTGCCCTGTGCCCAGCAGTGTTCTAGCATTATAGCAGCTTCCTGTATCACCGCCAACATGGCGGCCCTGTGAGTGCAGACAGCTCCCTCTTGGAGGCCCAAAACCTGACACACTGCCTGACATAAAGAGTTCTCAAAATATTAGCTTTTTGATATTGAATTCTTATACCAGCCTCCAAGGTAGATATTATTATCCCCATCTTAACAAATCAGAATACATGGGCTTAGAGAGCATAAGTAATTTGCCCAAAGTCATTGAATTGTCTTTGCTCACATCTCCGTGCCACATTGCCTCAGACTACTACAGAAACTGAGAATTATCCAACACTTCAGATTTTACAAATCCATTTGGATGCTCAATGCTTTTCCAACTGGCTCTCTAAATTAATCAGAAGGATCTTCAAACCAAAAAATTTCCATTTTCCTTTGTGCTCCTCAGACATTAATCAGCAATTATGGAAAATGCCCAGGCTAACGGTATCATTGTCTTTGTCTTTCCAAGGGGAGGCCATAAGTGGCATTTTTCAAAAACATCTGATAATGACAGTAAAATATACTAAATTATCTTAGATTGTTAGAGGAGTTATAGTTTGACCATCCTTTAAAAATTAGATTAATTAGATAATTAGTTAGATAATTAGATTATCTAGAACAATTTATTTTTTAAAATACCACAGGAACTCAACAAATGCTTTTACTGCTATTCAGGCAGGAATATTCACTCATTCATCACTCAACAAATGTTTACTAAGAGCCCGCTCTGCTTAGCATTTTCAACTTCCACTGTTGCCGGCACTCAACTTAGCCACCATATTGGAAAGAAGAAAGATAAATCAATGCAGAGTAAGGTATAATGACTTATAAGACTTAACCTGTTCTTATATTTTAATAGACTCTAGTGAATTAACCTGCTGAAATTATTCTACTGTTAGAACAGGCCCCACAGCAGGTGGATGGAAGAAATATTTTGGCACCTCTTGGTGTACTTCAAAGCACTTTTACATAAATTCATCCCCATGTCCCCATACCCATGATATGGCAACTGAGTAAAACATGAGAAATTCATCCACTAGCACTTTATTATTGGTGCCTTCTTCATGCACTTCTCCAAGTACTGTGCTAGTTTCTGGGGATGCACAAGCAGGTAGGACATAGCTCTTACCTCAGGGGCTCTGCACCCATGGGGACAAGAGAAAACCAGTAATTACCAGAGCGTGAGGAGCACTATACCCAAAGTAAATGCAGGAGCCACTAGGGCACATGCCATCTAGTAGAGCCTTGCACCATCTCTTGGCCTGGTGATCGTGCTTGGCCTGAAATGACTGTTAAGACCTGCATTGTTGAATCTTCGGCCATTCTCAACATTCAGTCATTCTAGCCTTTCCACTTCCTGCATTTCGCCATTTTATTCATGTCAACAAAAGTCCAGCTTCTGACAAGAAACTTCACTCAGGTTCTTATCAGTGCTAGTCTAAAACCAGGAGACAATTCACTTTCAAAATTGAATATGTGACTTTTTTCCTTTAGTTGTAATTACTATTGTTAACACCTGCATATTAATTTTCTATTCCTCTCTGGTGCTTTGGTGTCCAAATTCCAGAAATCTCTTCAGAGTCTACATTTAGCCATCAACCACAGACATGTGATTTGCCTGTTGAATGAGCTGTAAGAATACCAAAAGAACAAATCTCTTCCCCCCGCCCCCTCATCTCACCCCCCACACACACATATAAACTCTTTTCACTGCTGTCTGATAATTTTGGGGCTGACATTGAAGGCAACCACAATGACAATTTGTCGAGTTGGCAGTAAATCCTTCCTAATGTTCATGGACTTTCAGTAGATTTGGAGCAGTGAGATGAACAGAGAGAGAAAGGATGTGTGCACATGTATACATATATAAATATATATATGTAGAGATATATAAATTTACTCCCAAATTGTTTGATTAAAATATACACAGAAATGGTGATTTCTCACTTTACAAATAAAAGGTGTCTTCTCCAAGATAGATTACAAACCAGAAAGATTTTTAGTGTGGTGACGGGTGACCGGTAACCAATCTTTAGAATTATTTTTGAGGGTAATTTTAGCAGTTCTGTTCAAATGATGCTTTTTTAAAGACTGCTATTTTTCTAAATGGAGCATATGTCAGGAGAGCGGGATAAAAGCCTAATAAAAACATATCTGATTATAAATGAGATTTTCCAGTAAGTTGCTTTTCACTAGCCGAGGTATTTGCCATTGTCCTTGAAAACCAAGGTTCCCAGTGATCTGCTTGAGAAGTTAATGATACAGTTCCTCATGACAGAAGAGCTTGGATCCAGGGAGTATTAGATAACTTTGTAGATTTGCAAATGTTCCTTTTAGGAGGCCTGTGTTTTTAAAAGTGCCCCTATGTCTAACAGTTTCGCATATGCTCATGCTGTTGAGTCTATATAATCTATACACACCTACACATATAGATGCTAAAAGGAGCAGCTGTGCGGGCAAATGCATTTCTCAAAAGCACAGTGGCTATCCCATTGTTGCTTTGTTAGGATCATCACTGAGGAGGAGCTCAGAATTACGTCCCCTGGAGCCTCGAACCACCAACTTGGCCTGGGCCCACTTTTCTGTGGGGCATTCCCTGGTTGATGCCAGAAATACCTGTCTGGTGCCCACCATGGGACTTGGCATCTGGCGTGTCCGTGGTGCAACAGCCTGCAAAGCCATTATATCTCAAGGGCTGTGGGCCACTGCTGTCCGTGGCCCATTCTCTCAACACGCTGAGCTATCCAGCCCCAGGCTTCATGCTACGCACGGTTTACAAAGATGATCTCAGAGGCCAGAACTGGGAGGCTGGGGGCTTAGAATCTCCCTAGATCTGCCCATAACTGCCATAGGACCCTGGAAAAATCATCTCACCTCCCTTCACCTTGAGTTTCCTCACCTCTAAAATGAGAGAAACAGTAGATATTTCTCAAAGGTACCGTATGCCTGTAACAGTCTATAATTATAATGAAAACTCAAACATAGAAAACAAAGCACTCTATGGCCCAGCAACGGTACGTGGACGTGTGTTGTGTGCACACGTGTGCATGGAGACAGAGGCAGAGAGAGAAAATGCACACGAATTCACAAGGAGACATCTACGAGGATGTATCATATGCAGCATCATATGTAATACGTAATAGCAAAAAAAATAGAAATAATTTAAATCTTCATCATCAGGAAGTAAGTAAATAAATAGTTTATAATATACAGGGAATAACCACACAGCAGTAAAAAGGAACAACCTAAACTATGCATAACAACATGGGTGAATCTCACAAACACTGAGCAAGAAAAGCAAGTTGCTAATGAATACATACACTACAATGATACCATTTATAAATTTTAAAATATCCAGAGCAGTAGTTTGCATAAATCACCAATAAAATTAGAAGGCTTTATATGAAGATGATTTATACAAAATTTTGGAAATGGACATCTTGTGTTGGGAGGAAGGGAGGCAGAAGCAAGAGAGCAGAGCTGTTTGGGGCCTTGACGGGGCAGGTAAAGCTTTATTTCTAGGCTGGATGGGGAAGAGGTAGATACATTCTCTATGTCTCATATGTGATTTGTATACCTTTTAAAACATAGTAAGCATGCGTAATAAATTTGTGATGTGACCTTTGCATATCATTACTTCCAAATCCTTTTTGCAGCCTTATGAAAATGATTAGCCCCATCTCCTGATCTTTCAAGATCTTTCAAGATGGTTAATTTTCAGGAACTTAAAAAAAATGTAAAATGCGTTTTGTTTCAAACTTTAAAGTGTCTATTTGACCATTTGTGTGAACCAGCGTATTACCAGGTATGTGATACACATGGTCTCACCAGTGACTGAACTTGACCAAACCATGGCGTGCAGACAGTCCTGTTGCCTTCGGAGGTCATAGTCAAACCTTGCGACATCAGAATAAATATCAAGAAATAGCCACACTTTCGTGTCAGTGGAGGAAAAATAAAATTAGTATGTCACATTTTTCTGTGCCCTACGGATTCTTCCCACCCCTTCTGTAGCCACCATCCCCAAGGACAGTGGATAATCCCTTTTGTCCCAATGCAGTGGAATCTAGTTTTGTTATAATGTGATATGAAGCTTATAACCAATTTTGGGTCCCGTTGATTTAAGACTTTCACACCAGCAACCCTAGCTATTAAAGTTTCCATATTTGGGAAATTTATCCTTATGATTCTGTTCAGTTGCCCTATCACAGATTTGCATTTTTTTAAAACATTCTTTTCTGCATTGAGTTAACCACCTGGGTAAATGGCTCCATTTTGCATCAGAGATATTATGTCTCATATATTGAAAATACTCTCAGCAGATATAACAATATTAGTGGAAGAGGGGTCGAACATCAGATGGGAATGATGTTCGTAAACTTCCCACAACTTATTTTGTTGTCCTCTTGGTCTAGTGGGAATCTAGTCTTCAAGAATCTAACGGAGCTTTTCTTGGATAGATTTTACATTGTTTTCTCATCACAATCTCTCCAAATGGCAACTGTGAATACTCCAGTACAATTAGAATCGAGGTGAAACCAGTGGCTGGAGAGTTATTTTTAAAAATGAATGAGTGTCGGGGTGCCTGGGTGGCTCAGTGGGTTAAAGCCTCTGCCTTCAGCTCAGGTTATGATCCCAGGTCCTGGGATCGAGCCCCACATCGGGCTCTCTGCTCAGCAGGGAACCTGCAGCCTGCTTCCCCCTCTCTCTGCCTGCCTCTCTGCTTACTTGTGATCTCTCTCTCTCTCTCTGTCAGGTAAATAAATAAAATTTTAAATAAATAAATAAATAAAGATGAATGAGTTTCTGAGGTAATCATTCTCATTCATTCATCACTTCAACAAATATTTATTGAACTATTACTATACATCAGGCACTGTTGTAGACACGAGGGATCCAAGAGTGAAGAAAAAGGGGCCAGGCCCTTGTCCTCATGGAGTTTGCCTTCTAGTTATTTCTTAGAATAACTCAGAGGATTGAAAGGACATCAGATACATATGATGACAAGGATGATGACAGGCAAACTCTTTCAGAAAGGCTTCCATGATCTTCCATGACCCTCCAAGCTAAGCTCAGTGCCTTCCTCTGCTCCCTAGGACACCCTGGGCATATCTTAGCCACTTGGGGCACCTGATATCTCAATAGTTTGCTTTTGTATCCCAGCAGGGCCCTTCACCAGCTGGGCAACCTTGGGCCCGTTAAGTCAACCCTTTTGAGCTTAATAACTAGCTAATCCTTACTGAGCACCTACAATGGCCAGGCTCTCTGCTAAGTGTTTTACATAAACTATTTTATCTAATCCTTCTACCAATCCTACAAGGTAGATCCCATTACTATTATTCCTACTGATAAGAAAACTGAAGCCCAGCAAGTTTAAGTAACCTACTCAAGGTCAATCCTCTGGGTAGTAAGTGACAGAACCCATAGTAAGGGCCCAGTAAATACTTGTGCCATGATGTGAGGGTGGGGCTGGGACCAGGGGGAGGCAAGTGAGGCAAGTCATGATTAGATCCTGTTGAAAATTTTGATCTTTGTTCATCATGGATTTTTCCTGCATTTATGGTTTTTTTAAGAGAGTATATTAAGATATCGTTTATCTTAATAACTGAGCTTTTGGGCACCCACTTAAATTTCCTGCCCGAAGTGAGTGCCTCTTTCACTCACTCTAGTCCCCGTATCATTAGTATTACCACTGGTATCACGTTGGAAGGGGAATTACCTATTTATTTGTTGAATGCCCCTGCTAAATTCAGAGATGTTTAGAGATTGCACCCATTCTTGTGTCCTTTTTTTTTTTTTAGAGTCTATCTATTTATTTGACAGAGAGAGAGACCACAAGTAGGCAGAGAGGCAGGAGGAAGAGAGAGTGGGAAAGCAGGCTCCCCGCTGAGCAGAGAACCTGATGCGGGACTCGATCCCATAACCCCTAGATCATGACCTGAAGGCAGAGACTTTAACCCACTGAGCCGCCCAGGTGCCCCCCTATTCTTGTGTCCTTAAAGCCTTGTTAAGAATTGGTACGAGTAGGTGTTCAAGAAATAGTTGTGGAACCACACTTTCTGTTCCACAGTAATTCAAAGGAAGATTAGCTTCCCTTCAGGGTAAAGAGAGAACTAGCTGACCTCTTTGATCTCAGGTATTACAATTAGTCCATTGTGTGTCATTGCTGGCTGTAATCCTGTCACTATTATCTACACATTAACCACAGCCCTCAGGCATTGAGGATCTGCAAGGGCCAAACACTTAACACACCTCCTCTCAAATTCTCGCCACAAAGCTGGAAAGGGAGGCTCTGCAGTGTGGAATCACCTGTGTGGGGCCACACGGCTAGTAAGCTAGGAAGTGACAGCACAGGTCAGTGGGGGTCCAGACTTGGGTTCCTTCCATTCTCCCACCTCCCTTTCTCTTTCAGTCCACGGTCAGCCACTGAGCTGGGGGTCCAGACTTGGGTTCCTTCCATTCTCCCACTTCCCTTTCTCTTTCAGTCCACGGTCAGCCACTGAGCCGTCTGGGGCCATAGAGAAGGGAGCAGGCAAGTGAAGCCGATGGTGAAGTTATACAAAGAAAAGATCCACACACACCTTAAGGGGAGGGGAGTTGCCGGGCCCTTTCTTGTCCCTGCACGATGCCCTCTCTGACCACTGCTACGGGGTTGTTGTGGACATTATCACATACTGCAGGGTGGCCTTGACCTGTATGCACTTGAGGGGATGGATCCAGGACTTGTCTGTGTATCTCAAACACTTGTCTTCCTGACCTGCCTCCTTTCAGATAAATTGAGTAGTTAATCCGACCGGATGACAAGAAGTCGATATGGTTGGGTAGCTGGTTGACCCCAGATCAGAAACAAGGAACCAGTTACACCCAGTGTTATGTTCTTTGTTCCCAAACTACAATGGGTCAACACTGAGTTCTAAGATCCTACTCGGATTGCCACCATGAATGACATGGTTGTATTTTCCAAAGTACATTTCTTAAAACATCAGTACTAAAGGGTGTCTGGGTGGCTCAGTAGGTTAAGCAGCTGCCTTCGGCTCAGGTTATGATCCCGGGGTCTTGGGATCAAATCCCACATAGGGTTCCTTCTCAGCGGGAAGTCTGCTTCTCCCTCTGCACATTCCCCCATTTGTGCAATCTCTCACACTTACTCAGTCTCTCAAATAAATAAATAAATAAAATCTTTATATTAAAAAAAATAAACACCAGTGGTATGGGATTGTGTGATTAAGGAAGGTGAAACAGGCTTTTCTATCTCAGTATTCCTCAGAACCTTCAAAAGGCGAATATGGGAGGTGAACCTCCAAGAGAGGTGTATCTCAGGCAGCATTCCTCCAACGCCCTTGCCAGGGAGTCCTGGCATGTGGAGCACCTTCCACGTGGGATGCCCTTTGGGAAACTGCATGTCAGGATCTTTTCAATAGAATCTCATTAGCAAGTGCCAAGAAGGTGAAACCTTGAGAAGTGATTTCTAAGGAATAAAATGGTAATGTCCTCCTTTTTTCCTATTGCATCTTAAAAAGGAAAAGTCTTATCACTAGATGGAAGGAAAATTTTGAAAATAAAAATAAATCACCCTTATTTTCCCAACTTTAGAATATTCCTTTCTTGTCTTTTCCATATCTATCCAAGTCCAAATGTGTATCTGTGTGTGTGTGTGTGTGTGTGTGTGCGCGCGCGCGCATGTCTGTCACTGGAAACGTGCAGACATTATGCTAAGTGCTTTGAATTTAATCCTCAAAATAACCCCCATAACCTTGTGAGTTAGCAAATATGATCCCCGTGTTAGAGATTTGGAAATGGAGGCTCAGAGGGTTTAAGTAACTTCCCAAAGTTGCACAGCACGTAGGTGACCGAGCCACTCTTTAAAGAGTTATTTCTGACTCCACAGACCACATGGTTAAGCACTGAAATGCTGAAATCGTTATTTTCTAACCTAGAAAAAGTATTTGCCCTGAATTTACGACCAGGGAGTTTATCTTATCTCAGATCCTCATGCAGCTCAGTTCTCTGTTGAATGATAAAAGAACATTCCAAAATTGTTCCTGCTTTTTTTTCTTTGTCCTTGCCTCCCTCCTCTGACTTTCAGTGCCCGTCACAAAAGCTTCAGAGCAAGTAATCCTAAATGCGGGACCACATTGTTTTCTGTTTTATGGCTCGATAATCTCCTCTGTTGTAAATACATTCAGAAATGATTGTGGCTTTTTCTTGAAGCCTCCACATTTTTTTTAAAGTGATTTATTTTGATAGTGCTTTAGCCTCATGATTTCAAATATTAAGTTACTTGGTTCAGGTAATCTTATATTTTCTCATAAATGTGTTTATGTCGCCCCGCAGACTGAGAAATTTCATTCCAGATTTTTTTTCTTTCTTCCTTCATTTGATTTTGTGCAGGAGGAGGACTGAATTCTTTGAACTTGTCAGTAAAGGAGAATATGATTGGAACATCAAAAACCATCGTGATATATTTCGGTAAGAAGCAGCCCTTGTTTATGTGTTTCTTCATTATTTGAAGATTTAGCCATGCTTTTCCGACAGTACTAAGGGCACACACGTGATTATTTTTATTTTTTTAAGAATTTATTTATTTGACAGAGAGATCACAAGTAGGCAGAGAGGCAGGCAGAGAGAAAGGGAGAAGCAGGATCCCCGCGAAGCAGAGAGCCCGATGAGAGGCTCCATCCCAGGACCCTGAGATCATGACCTGAGCCAAAGGCAGAGGCTTTAACCCACTGAGCCACCCAGGTGCCCCTTGCACATGATTTTTAAAGTAACAAATCTTAGCTTACCTTCACAACATTCAGAGAGTAGTTGAAAAATTAGAGAAAAGATAGATCGCACGTCTTTTGTCTTCTAATCCATTATATTTTTGCCCCCTCTCCATAAATTGGTCTTCAGAATTAGAAAAGGGTGTTCAAATTGGTTCAGTTTCAGTTTCAGCAAGCTGTGACTTACTCTTTTTCCCGGGGAAGTGGGGTGGGGTTGAGGGTGTACACTGAGGGGAGAGAGGATTTTTGAACCTTAGAAAACGGTGTTAGCCAAAACAAAGTAGGGAGTTAACTTTGGGGTTTTTTGTTTTTGTTTTTTAGAGACAACAGGCGTAGATAGACAACCAATTGCAACAATTTTGGTGGCAGAAATAAGGAGTCCATTCTAGACTTTTCACTGGACTTCTTCCTAGTTATTTAGAAGAGACAGCAGCAAACCACCGCCCTTACAGGCACATTTGAACCCCCTGACTGGAGCCATCCCGCTGGCTAGGCTCTATTCCTCTTTCTCTCAGATCCTGTCCCTCCGCGGTCCCTACCTCACCTACCCCCAGACCTTCTGCTGTCCAAAGCTGCCGAGTATTCCTGCAAAAGTGTGTGAGGCCCGGACTGAGGCCCACTGTGTCTGTTCCTCAGCCAGGTGACTACTAGAATCACCCAGAGCAGGACCCCTGTCGTGACGGGCCCATAGCTGCTTTGCAAGCCTCCCCACCCTCCGTACCCCTCTGACCACCACCACCCCCCCCCTCCCCCCGCCCCCCAGGCACCACCTCCAGCTTCAGAACCCAGGGCTGCCTGCCCCTCCCTCTGCCCTTCCCTCTGCCCCTGACCTCTCTTTACCCTTTCCCCAGGGCTTGTCACCAGAGGCCCTCTGTTTCTCCCCTCCTGCGGGGAGTATTTCTCTTCACTATCTTCTCAGACCTTTTTCTTCTGCGTGTCCAGGGTGGGAGGGAACCCTTCCTCTCTTCAAAACTAGCCCTTCCCATGTGTCCTAACTCTGTTCCCTTCACCTCCCCCGACCC
>CM052810.1:125198999-125234457 GCA_028533885.1 Nasua narica | reverse complement strand
AGTGAACTGATGTTGAGCTGCTGATGTCCAGAACTAGGACAGAATAGATTCCTGTGTTGTTTTGTTTAAGATTTTATCTATTATTTGACAGAGAGAGAGGGAGAGAGCGAGAGCACAAGCAAGGGAGTGGGAGAGGGAGAAGCACACACCCCGCTGAGCAGGGAGCCCAACATGGGGCTCAATTCAGAGCCCTGGGATCATGACTTGAGCCCAAGGCAGGGGCTTAACGGACTGATCCACCCAGGTGCCCCAATTCCTATTGTTTTAAGCCACCAAGTTCGTGGTCATGCCTGGCATCCCTGGGAAACTAATACAGTTATTACCCCTATTTCATAAATAGGAAAAATGAAGCCTAGAAAGGACAGCTTGAGGTGATACAGTTAGTAAGTGGTACGGCCAGGTATTCAAATCCTAGCAGAATAGGCTCCAAAGCCTTCATTCTTTACAGTGCCTTACACTGTCTCACACCGGATACGTCAATCAGTATTTTTAGATGATGCCAGTGTGTCAGCAAAGTGAGCTGTTTTCCCTCAGCTTCAGAGGCTTAAAAAACGTACTGTTCTTGCACGTGTGCCTCCAGGGTCAGTTGGTCCTGTTCCTCATTTCGGACTGGGGCTGGAGGAGCAGTCACCATCTGGATCATTCCAACAGAGGCCCTAGACTACCTTGCACTGGCAAGTAAATGCCCCTTCCCAGAAATTCATTGGCCAGAACTCGTCACAAGACCCTATTCAACCAGGAAGTATGATCCTTTTGTATGCCCAGAATGTAGAAAGCCAGGAATAGTTAATGAAAATGTGACTACCACAGTTTGCCCTTGCTAATCACCAAAAGTGTGATTCTCTCTCCTTCCTGCTGGCAGAATATACTCAGCCTTTCCCCAAGGGAAATGACCCAAATGTCCCACCAGTCATGGTATCAAGCTCAAAGTCCAAGATCTTTGGGAGATTCATCTCAGTCTCTACATCAGGTCTGGATGTAAAGTCCTACACACACCCCAAACACAGCATCTGACATACACCCCAACAACGAAATACTCATTATAATACTCCCGTTCCAAAAGGAAAGAGATGGCCAACATTTGGCAGTTACGGGGCCATAGTCATTCCAAAATCCCACTGGGCAGTCACTGTGAGGCCGTCCACTCTGTGGTAGGCTCTGGTCCTCTGCGAGATGCTCCCCACCCATCATTATCCATGGCCACTAGATCTATCCTGGGATATTATCCCTTTTCCATTGTCCCCCTTGGCTATATCCAAAGGTCAGGCAGTTGTCCAACCTGTTTCCCACCCAAACAAGGTTGAGGACCCAAGGCTCGTTTTAAGTTTTAAGTAGTCACAGTCTTATGGGGGTTATGGCATCAAACTCTTGCCCATTTAGTCAGCTTCTTCTGTCTTTGATTCTAGTCATTTCCATTTGCCAGTGATCACATCCACAGTTCTAGTCTAGATGGACTTCTTAGATCTGTTCGCCTTGCTTCCTTGTTTTCAAGAACAAAGAAAAATAACATATGTACTTCTTTCTTCCTCCTTCATGACCCAATTCCTAGCAGTCAGAGCCTAACAGGTGCCAGTAAGTGAAGCATGTAGTAAAATCTTTTTTCTGGGCCAGTTTATACAACTGAAGGCATATACTGTGTACCATCTAGTTCATTCAAAGTTCTTAACTATGAGTGCACTGGCCATACCTTTGATTCTTGTTTCAAGGCTGAGTTGGTTTTGTTTGTTTTTAAGATTTTAAGATTTTAAGTAATCTCTACACCCAGTATGGGGCTTGAACTCACAATCCCGAGATCAAGAGTCACATGTTCCACCGACTGAGCCAGCCAGGTGCCCCACAAGGCTGAGTCTTGATCAGCCTTTGTCATTCAAAACATATCTCAATTTTTATTTTTACAGTTTGGGATTAAAAAGCAGCTTCATCTTTCATCCCTGAAGATGAAGTCTTTGAATTTGTGACTCTCCTCCTTTTCATTCCTGATGATAAACCTGCCCATCCTTTTCTGAGCTCACTTCTTATAATACTTAGCAAAACATAGCAATCATCACATGCTAGTAACATTTGTTTTACAATCTCTTTCCCTATGGCTATAAATTCATTAGATACATTATTTGCTTTGTTTCGGTGAGAACTGTACAAAATCTGTTGCCGCTGTGGAACATGGGCCATCATCGTCACGGCCTCCAACAATGTTTCCTCACTGTCCTACACCTGACCCCCACTGATGTCGCATATTTTAGGGGCTTCTTATATTTCTTCCTCTTTTACTGTCTTTTTTCTTTTAACAGCAGCACCTCATTTCCATACTGATTTTTGTGTTAGTCAAAACTAGAGTAGGCTCTGCTGCAGTGACAAGTATACTCTCAAATTTCAGTTGCTTAACTCAAAGAAAAACTTATTTCTTTGCTCCTGTCACAGTCCGGTGTAGATTGGGTGGTTTTCCTACAAAGTTCTCCTCCAATAAATAGCTCTCTTCCTGCTGAACCTCGGCTTTCATTTTAGTGTGACACATTTGAAGTTACATAACACAGGGTAAGTGGGAAGAATTTGCATGGTTGAGTAGCTTATTTCTACATGTCCCCACTCTTCATTCCCCCTGTGTGGAAAAACTCCCCTACAGTAAAGTCAGGGAACAGAGAAGTAGTTATCTTCCAGGGACTGGGGAAAAGTATAGTAGCGGGGGTGGGCACTCTGACTGGGATGGAAAGACGCGGAGGAGTGGAGAGTGGGAGGAAGTTTAGGGGACCAGGGGAAATACAAAGATGATTGGAAAGAGAGTGGGATGAGGTATGATGTGCCAAGCCTTTCAGAAACCCCAGTGAAATGCATGTCAACAACTAAAGGAGCAGTAGCCCACTTGGGAGCAGGAAAAGGGCAGGAGAAAGTCCTTAGAAGGGAAAAGAGTTTCTGCATTGATATTTTAGACCAATTTGGGAGGCCCACTGGCTGCTTGAAGGTGGTCTTCTTGGTCACTGACATAAGTAATATTTTATTTTTAGGATGTGAAGTTCTGCTGATAAGAGCAGAGACCCAGAGTTCAGGGAAATAAAACACAAAACCATGTTTTTCCAAACATTTCCATCAGAAATCTTGTCACAACTCTAAACTAGAGATCTCATTTGTGTTTGTCTCCAAATCGAGTAGGTTAAAGTGTTGTCAAAAACATACTCACTTCTATAATTTTACGAAACATTTGGACAAAAACAATGGAAACTTCTTTTAAAAATATAAATATATTTCTAATTTCCTAGATGTTGATTTTTTTTAACATTTCCTTGCAAAATGTTTTTGGTTTTTTTTGTGTTTTTTTTTTTTACTAGTGTCTATTCCAACCCTCCTTCCTCACACACATGACTCTAAGCATGTGGGTTTCCCCAGTGATCCCCCAAGGCCTGATTAGCATCTCAATTTCCTTCTTTAATAAAAAATTCAATCAGGAGCCACTTAATGTTCCTGATTAGGTTTTTAAGTACAAATGAAACAGTGGTACAAGTTGAGCTGTGAAAGAAGCACGGGGGAGATAGCCAGGACCATTTTAGAAAGATCAAGGACAGGATTTTGTTTTAATTTCTTTGCTTTCCAGGGGCTATGGACCTATGCAGGACTCCTAACTTGGGATGACCTGATGTGCACATTTGTATTCTTTAGTGCAAAAGACCCACCTGAGAGCAATCGAGGGAGTGTTCTGGGAGCTGAATAAATGAGGCCAGGCCCTTAGGGGACCATTTCTTTTTTACAGGAAGGCCGGAGACAGAGAGAGAGGTCTGGAGTGCTAATGGGAAAGGTAGTGGCAGAGACTGGAGAAGGGAATCAGGCCCTCGAAAAACTGAGCCAGCTCCAACTAGTTTTATGCTATTGAATTTTTATTCCTTATTCCATATTCCTTATTAGAAGTGTTTAAAATCTGAACTGACTAGATATTCTATTTCTTTATGAGCTTGCTAGTCTCAAGAGACACAGAGAGACAGAGACAGCGATGAAGAGAGATGTTTTTATGGGTTTTTTTGTTTTGTTTTTTAAAAGATTTAATTATTTATTTGACAATGAGAAAGGGAACACAAGCAAGGAGAGTGGGAGAGGGAGAAGCAGGTTTCCCACTGAGCAGGGAGCCTGATGTGAGGCTCGATCCCAGGACCCTGGGATCATGACCTGAGCCGAAGGCAGACGCTCAATGAGCCACCCAGGCGCCCCTGTTTTTATGTTTTCTCAATAGTTATGATTTATGGTTGGCAGCATCTCTTGAGAAATACACTTTGGTAAATTATCTCGATTCTGTCCACTTGACCAAAATGAAACCATGTTAGCCTTTCCTGACCTTAGAACCTCATTTTTGTAAGAGCCTAGAATAGAGGAAAAACTAGTCTGGGGATCCAAATCTTCTTGTCGTCAAGTTTTCTGGGATTTTTTTTTTTCCTGCTCTTCCAACTTTTCTAAATACAGCTAGTTCATCTCAGAGATTTCCTAGATGGACACTATAGTGTTGTTGAAAATACCCGTAGAACACTTACCTGCCATATTGGTATGCATCCTATAAGCAATCATTGGAAGCACGGGGCTTGGAGAAACTTCTGTTTATCTTAACAATGATCAATGAGCAACTTCTGATCATCCATGCTAATAGATAAAGTTGGAAAATCGAAGTCTTTACTTTGGAAAAATCTCTATCATTTGGGGTAGAACCACCAATGCCACTGTGCTTGTACCAACTGGAACTTACCATAAATGAATACTTACGTACCTAGATTAAGACAGTCTGAAGAGCAGATTAGTGTTCTTCAAACTGCATCATGACACCCTATAGAAGAATCTGGTATGAACAGTCACTCCAGCACTAGTCCTGCCCTTGGCTGATTGCTCCAGTAAGAAGCAGAGGTGGCTCTGGGGTTATCCTCTCCAGAGTGCATGCAAATATCTATAGGGTGAGCCAGTTCAGAGTTTAGGGGATGGCGAATGAAACCAAGCTAAGATAAAAGTCTGCAACAAAGTGAAGAATCTATGTAGAAACAACCAAAAGTTGGCTAAATTATTATTACAAGTATATCATATTATAAAAACAAAAATATTATTAGGCATTATTTGCTTCATTTTTCTGCAGTCAGAACATTTCCTACTTTGAAGGTGGCAACCCTGTGCCTCATCCTGAATATGGAATCTGTGTTCTCCGAGATCGTCTACTAGCATGCATCTCAAAATGCCGTGTACAAGTTCTTCTGATTAGAATGAAATCAGTTTCACTGATCAAAGTCTATAATACCTTGAAACAGAAAATGTTAATGTACTTCTTCAAAAGCTTTTTAAAATGATTATCTGGGCTGAAGATCATCGCTGTACACGGAAGGCAGAAATAACTTCTAAGTCTTGTGACACATCACACATAACCATGAATTAAATATTTATATGTTTCAGGTGGCTGAACTTGTAACCAGTGAGTTCTTTGAGCAAGGAGATCGGGAGAGAGCAGAGCTCAAACTCACGCCTTCAGTAAGTTCGTCCTTCTAACATGCCACATTTACCCTTTGGAATGACATTTTCGAAAAACTTGAAAGTGGAAAGGACTGAAAGTTGGATTTAAGGAAGCACTCCTGAAAGTTTAAAACTTTAATTAAACTTAGATGCCAAACACTCTTATTCCCAGGTTTCTGATTAAGAGTGGTGAGCTATTTAACAAGCATTTCCTGAGCTCCCACGGTGGGCCAAGTAGGCAATGGAGAGTGACATTTGAGTAGCTCGAAGCCCAGTGCTGGCATTTCATATGCAGTCAGTAGCCACTTTGGATTACAAATACAGACAAAAGTCAAAGGCAAGCTGTCCAGCCTTGGGCAGCTAGAATGGACAGCCCACAGTAAATAATGGATGTTCTGGCTTTTATTTTCCAATTTCAGACTTTCCCAAATCCCAAACCCAAATCACTTCAAGTCTCTGTTTCTTTTCTTTGTTTGCAAAACGAAAAATTTCACTTGGGAGCTCAGTTCTGTTGACTGAAATGCCATTTTGAATGGATTCATCCATTCGATTATTATTTGAAAATGCTTACTATAGGCCCAGGATGATGGTGTTTTTACTCAAACAAGACAAAAGAGATAAATGCTTCCATCACCACCCCCAAGGAGGGGGAGGCCTCTTTATTTGTAATGAAGGGTTAGCTAAAAACACATCACCCAGCAACTCAAAGAATGATGCAAAGTGTTGGAAAGCTGGCCCAGCTCAGTAGATTCGGTGCAGCTCAAAGAACGTGTCCATTGTCAAGAATGTCTGTTGATGAGGATTCAAGTCAAGTGAGTTTTGAACATTTGGAGGTATTTATAAGATCTTCAAATTTTAAGACGCCTTTCTTCGCTGACATTTAAAAGCCAGGAATGGCACCAGAACTAGCTCCTAGTTAAACAGCATCATGGGCTCAAAGTCAGAGCTCACAGCCTTACGAAGGTTGACTAATTGGTTGCTCACCTATGAAAGGTCAGAAGACTACATTGGTTAGAGCACTCACCCAGTATTTTAGTTTCCAAAGCGACATCTATTTACACTGTTTCCAAAACCTCCCTTTATTTTTTTATGGTGGCGTCACCAGATTTGGCTATAAAAATAAGGACCCTAGATTGGGATACATCGTTACTGTGTAAAACTTCATACAACCCACATTTCTCTCAGCTACATGCCTATTGTTCAAATTAAAGCTCTCCTCCACTTAAAAAGAACCGTTTCAGAGGCAGCCTCTGAAGGGTTTATAATGCAGCAATACCACAGGTCATTTAATTAAATGAAAAAAAAACTCTGAGTCGGCTGCCAGCCTTGGCGAGCTGGCAGGTGCGGTGACGCAGCACTAAGGAGCCTTTGTCTGGAGGCTCAGGTAAGCCGTTCTCTGAAGACGTAAATGAAATTAATTTTGCGGTGGCAGCATAGCACTAAATGCTACTCTCTCCTCACAAAAGCCTACTTAACATTGTGTTGACAGTCTCTGGGCTGCTGCGGCGGGGCTGTTTCTCATTAGTCCTTTTCCAGAGTTGTCTGGAAACGCACACACCCAGAGGTGACACCGGCTGTGTCTGTTAGTCCTTGATTATTTAGGAGGAAAATTGCCTGGGAGTCCCCATCAGGTGTCACAGTCCTAATGGTCATTAAAGTAACCAAAGGGTTAATAGTGGAAGCAGTGAGTCGGTTAATAAAACATGCTTGAGCACCTCCAGGTAGCCAGCATGAAGTTGGGCACTGTGCATCCAGCCATGAGCATGGCGCCATCTTCCCTACCCCTCCCCGAGGCTTGTCAGCTGATGAGAAGTATAGATATTTCTATATCTATATTCGGGTGGCACAGGCAGTTAAGTGTCTGCATTCAGCTCAGGTCATGATCCCAGGGTCCTGAGATTGAGCCCCACATCAGGCTCCCTGCTCAGTGGGAAGCCTGCTTCTCCCTCTCCTTCTGCCCTCCCCTCCCCCACTTGTGCTTGCTCTTTTGCGCATGCTCTCTCTCTCGATAAATAAATAAAATATTTAAAAGTAGATAAATAATCACTCATAATCAACTACAAGATGCAAAATGCAGTAAAAGGAAAGCCCAGGACAATGTGTTACCTCACACTTCTATTCAAAAACATTTATTGGGGAAGTGACTGGTCTGGAAATCAACTCTTACAGTTATGGTCAACTGATCTCCAAAAGGATACGAAGACGATTCAAAGGTTAAGAAGTTAGGCTTTTCAAATAGTGCAGGGACAGTAGGATATCCACTGCCATGAGTCAGGTTAGACCCCTGCCTCTCACCAAGCCGCAGAATAACCTCAAAGTGGATCATAGACCTAAATGTAAGAGCTAAAACTATATAAAACTCAGAAGAAAACAGAGTGTAAATCTTCTGGATTGGATCTGGCAATGATGTCTTAGATCTGCCACCACCAGCACAAGAAAAATAAAATAGATAGTTGGACTTCATTAAAATGTAACACCGCATCTGAAAGGACAATCTCAAGAAAATGAAAAGACAGCCTACGGGATGGAAGAAACTATTTGCAAATCATATATGATACAGGTCTGGCATCCAGAATATGTAGAGAATTATGAACAACTCCTAGAAAGACCACCCAATGTTTAAAAAGGCCAAAGGATCTGAATACATATTTCTTCAAAAATGTATACAGATGGTCAATAAGCACATGAAAAGATGCTGAAAATCAGTCGTCATCAGGGAAATGCAAACCAAAACCGCAGTGAGACACCACTTCACGGGGACCAACTTGAATTCAAAAGACAGACAACGGCCGGCACTGAGGATGATGTGGAGGAATTGGAACTTCATACGCTGCTGGTGGGCATGTAAAATGGTGTGGCTGCTTTGGAAAACAGTGTGGCAATTCCGGAAAACATGACATTTCAGACTGCGCACGTGGCCCAGCAGTTCTGCCTCCAGGTGTATCCCCGAGAGAAATGAACACGTACGTCCATGTGGCAACTTGTACATGAACGTTCCCAGCAGCATTCCTCATCAGAGCCACAAAGCGTAAACGACCCAACCGCCCGTCAGCTGAGGATCGGATAAATAAAATGGGGTATAACTCTACAGTGGAATATCATTTGACCAGAAAGAGGAATGAAGGGCTGCTGAGTGCTGCAGGAAGGAAACTTGAACACAACCTGCTCAGCGACCCCAGTCCCAGAAGACCACAGATCACTGGATTCCGTTTATATGAGTGTGTGGAAAATACAAACAAAAAATAGATTTGTGGTCACCTAAGGCTAGGGATTTGGGGGAGAATGAGGAGTGACTGCTAATTGGTATGGGATTTCTTGTTAGGGTGATTAAAAATGTTCTAAAATTGACTGTAGTAATGGTTGAACAACCAATTGTGAACCGAACTAAAAAAAATAAGTAAATAGTTCTGTGCGCCAGAAATAGTATTTAAATAAATAAAATCTCAGATAACTCTGAGAGCTCAAGAGTGGGTAACAGAATAATATTTTTAAAGGAACATTTCAGACAAAGACTCCTGCTGTTCACAAGATCCATTTCTCCCTTTCTCCGGCACATGTCGGTCTTCTCCAGATCCTGGTCCCCTTTCCTGGTATTTCACATTTCACGTTGCAAGACAAGGATGAGCAGAGCCCGTGGGAGTCAGTGACCTTCTCCCTGATTCGGAGAGATTTTCCTCGGCAGTGCCCTTCTGCCTTCCTGTGGGCCTCGGCAGCTCGTGATTTCTGTCCTACTCACTCTCACCCTCATTCATGAGTCTGAAGGATGCTGGATTTTTCAACATCTCCAGACCAAAGGAATGCCATCGATCTACCCTCGTGACCTGTGTGAATGCCCAAATGATGTGGATGCCACATGCTATCTGTAAAGGAAAGACCAAACCTACTTTAAGGCAGTAATGCAGGGAAAGGTCGCTTCTTAGCGCCTGGCCTTACGCATTGATAGCAGACATGCTTGATGGAGTAGAGCTGGAAGTCATTGTTCAAGAATCTACGTGAGCCCCAATCCCAGTTGATTGGTTCCCTTTTCATGTCTGCCCAACAGACATATGTCACTTCTTTTTCTGGAAAAATATACCTAAATTTTCCAAACATTATATCATGAAGTTTAAAGGCCGCGAAGGAGGAGAGAATGGGTACCTACCACATCATCCATCCATGGTAGATAAACTCTTAGGATTTCATTAATGACAGAACCTTATTGAAAAACACGCAGAGTTGTCAAACGAACACCCTACCCCGAAAAATTAACACAAATAGTTTCTATTTAAAACCAAACTGCTTCAAGGATCTTTTCTAATCTATCCCACCTTCTTTCACTGTAAAAATAAAAGCCTGCATTACTTTTGTGGCAATAAAACCTATCCCCTTCCCCTTGACTTGTACCCAATTCCCAGTGACCTGATGACTTGATTTAGTGGCCATTACCTATATCTGAAGGCAGATTTTGGCCCCAAGGAGTTGCGTGCTATAAAGTTCAAATAAATTCGCTTACAAATCTCATAAAAAGAGGTGAAAATACTTTTTCTCATCATAGATAAAGGAAAAAACAGTACATGTGAAGACTGATTTGTGAAGTGGTAAAAATTAGATCATTGTGGCAAAGTGTTTGACAAGGCACCTCTAAACTACTGCAGCCTAATAAAGCAAGCTTCTCTTCCCCGATTCTAGGCGATTTTTGATCGGAACCGGAAAGATGAACTGCCCCGGTTGCAACTGGAGTGGATTGATAGCATCTGTATGCCTTTGTATCAGGTAATCAGGATCTGGGAGGGCACGCATCCCAACTGAGCCGGGAGAGAAGGGCGTCTGTCTTCTCCGAAGGTCGAGCCTTCCGAGACCCTCCCAGGGTCTGCACATTGCTAAGAACTCTGGTTGCCATCCGTCTCTTCTTGGGTTTCTGATCATCTCCTAGGGAAATTGGCGCCAGGAGGCCAGAGGCCTGAGTTCTCCTTCTAGGACATAATGTCCATGGGCCTCAAGGCCCTCATCTCTAAGCCAGGGTTAATCATATTTTATCTCAGTATTTCCCAAGCTGTGCCCCGGGGAGCACAAGTACCAGCCACAGCCTAATAGATATCTCTTCGAAGAGAGCTCTCGGGCCCCACGACTAGGGAACCCGAAGGCTCAGAGAGTCCTTCGGGAAAGAAACACGTTTAACCTTGATTCATTCCACATTTCTCTAACATCTGATTGTGGGGATCTTTTCCTTTTTCTTTTTCTTTTCTTTTCTTTTCTTTTCTTTTTTTTTTTTTTTACAATTTTTCTTTTACTTCTGTGAATGTCACATGAGACACAAGAGCTGCAGGAAACCATGAAACATGGTTTTCTGTCCGGGCCTCACGATCTGGGCCACAGGGTTTTCAGAGAACCTTCTCTCTTCGAAGTCCGCTCCCCCCCCCAACCCCCCCAGCGAGGCATGACAAATGCTGAGCACTGAGTTCTGAGCAGGGAGCACTGGGTTTCCAGCTCTGCTGTCTGGTGTTTGGGGCCCAGCTCCTGGCAAGGAGACGAGTGTCACCGGCTTTGAACGTTCCACTTTGTGAGTACAGCTCAGGGTTGGCTTCGGTTAACACCAACAGTTCAGTGCACATTGGCTCTTAATTCTACTCCTGAGCGTTTGCTTTCCTGTGTGAAACCTGGCGAGTTCTTTACCCCCTACCCGGCTCAATCAGACTGAGCTGCTTTTCTAACTTCAGACTGAGAAGCACATGCAGGGAACGTAAAACCGCTGGAGTTTCTCACCCTGTGTAATTCCATTAAAAACACAGTATTGTTTTTTAAGGACCTCGCAACCATTAAGTTTCGGGCTTATCTACTACTTTGTTTTTAGTACTTTCAGGAGCTGCTGAGCCCTGTCACATTACGCTAAAAAAGAAAAAAAAATCTGGAATACTGTCTTAAGGATGGAAATACAACTTTTTAGTGACTATAAACACCAAAAGTAAATTCATTTATTTGTTTTATGTTAGCCATTAAATACATGATAGCATAAAAATGAGACAAAGTTTTAAAATAATCTAAAATAGATTATTTTAGTTATAAATGGCACATAGTGTTCTTCTGTTTAATAATGAATGATTGGGCAAAAAAATCAGGAGTAATATATACTTTTTTTTTAAGATTTTATTTATTGGGGTGCCTGGGTGGCTCAGTGGGTTAAAGCCTCTGCCTTCAGCTCAGGTCATGATCTTGGGGTCCTGGGATCTCTCTCTCTCTCTCTCTGTCAAATAAATAAATAAAATCTTTAGAGGGATCACAAGTAGGCAGAGAGGCAGGCAGAGAGAGAGGGGGAAGCAGGCTCTCGGCTGAGCAGAGAGCCCGACGCGAGGCTCAATCCCAGAGATCCCCGAGATCATGACCTGAGCCAAAGGCAGAGGCTTTAACCCACGGAGGCAACCAGGTGCCCGATAGGTACTTTATTATAAGAAGATCCTTAACTCCCTTTTCTTCCTGTCCACTCCTCCCCTCCTTGCTCCTCTTGGATCTCTGCATATGCTGGGCCCCCAGGTATAAAGCCCACAGCTGTTGGGTCAGATATATCTTGCTCTGCGAATTCACCTTAATTACCCATGTTGAGCTATTTATAATTTATTCAGTTTCCTGTGCACGGTTATGCAATAAATGGGATGAATTCTTACCAAGAGTAAATTCCTTTCACTGTGGGTAAAGCTTAGGGGAATGAAGACTTGTAATTGCGGGGCTGATGAATTTTTAGTATTAGTTTGCAAAGCTACTTTGGAATGGACCCAAAGTCCACACATCCTTCTTATGTGATTAGTTATAGTAAATGGTTGGAAAGGAGTCTCATGTGCTTTTCATGTGCTAATCTCATTGTTTGGATACTGATTCACAATCATTTGGGCTTACTTTATACTTCCTTCCTGTTAAATACTTTGAAATCTTCAGGTTAAAAAGGAAGCTGCTAGAATTTAAACGGAAAACAGCACTTTTCAGAACTTAGGGAGTAACATTACCACGTCACATTATCTATCATTCCTGATTTTCCACATCTGTTTTACTTCACTACTTTTCTGTGAGGGTAGATACACCTGCTGTTTTTGTCCACAGAAACTTCACACACAGACATTATGTGAACACCAAGCTAGTTGTGTCCCACCCATCCGTGGCCTTGGTTTTGAGGTAGTCGCCTTTTGACCACCCATTCCATCTCTGCTGGCTATTTCTTCCACAGTATTTTCTTATTGAACTAACGAGAGAATCTTAGCATTGTAAAGAGGAATGTAGAGGGGCTCTTTTTAAAAGTTCATGTTCATTTCTGCTGCGATATCTTCTTAGTTACCAAAGCATGAAAATCATGCTCATTTTTGAATGTATTATCATCACTTATTTTTAAAAATAACACAGAGGGGCACCGGGGTGGCTCAGTTGGTTGAGCATCCGACTCTTGGTTTTGGCTCAGGTCATGATCTCAAGGTCGTGAGATCAAGTCCCACACTGGGTTCCACGCTCAGTGGGGGAGTCTGCTTGAGATCTCTCTCTCTCCCTCTCCTTCTGTCCCACCTCCCTCCCCTCCCCTCGCTCACTCTCTCTCTAAAATAAATAAATCTTTAACAAAATAATAAATTAATTCATAAGTAAATAAATAAAAGTAACAGATTTTATTTGTAAATTCTTTATAAGTCTTTGAAACCATTATTTCAAAAAGCCCTCAAACTGAAACTTTGCTGAGCAATTTTAAGTATCCTCTCCGAGAGTCCCTACTTTGCCCCATCTCACACGGTTGGGGAGTTGGGGCTTGTCCGTTATTTAACTGGTAAGCTGACATTAACTGTCGCGCTCCCGAAGTGAAATGGAATGTGTCAGTGGGCAGGAATCACCGTCAGTGCGAAGATACGAAACCTTGACGAACCAGCTCACCAAGCAAGGAACGTCACTGATGTGACATTAGTCACTGAGGCAAATGTCTGCAGGAACTCAGGTTGTTGCTGACAGGCCAGTTTGGGGTCTTGAACATGAACGTGTAATAATGAAGGGTCTGAGAGGAAGAAACCACATGGGAAAGTATGCAGGTGGCAGGCATCCCAAAAAGGGATTGATCCGAAATGACACAGTCTGAATCACAGAGCACAGGAATCCAGGGTGGCCTTGCTAGGTCGGTCTGGGCGTAGGGCAAAAGAATACAGACTAGTACACAGGAGACAAAGAATGTTCCTTGGCATGGCCAGGGCCCTGACCTCAAGGTGGAGCGGTCTGGGTGGCAAGAAGCCTTGTGTGGTGCCTGAGGCAAACAGATACTTGTGGAGAGAGCTGGAACGCCTGTGCCTGGGGGAGCGGTGTTCTAGCGAGGGGGGAAGCTAGCCCGAGCTCCGGGCCGGAGGACTGAATGGCAGAATGCGGACTGAATTTGGAAGCAGGGGTGTAGCAGAGGCAGCTGAGCAGTTTTAGGACAGCTTTTTTTCTTTGAATTTTTTATTTAAATTCAATCGAATTAACATATAGCGTATTACTAGTTGCAGAGGTAGAATTTAGGGATTCATCAGTTGCATACAACACCCAGTGCTCATTACAACAAGTGTACCCATGACTCAGTTACCCCATCCCCCCAACTGCCTCCCCTCCAGCAACGCTCAGTTTGTTTCCTGGAGTTAAGGGTCTCTATGATTTGCCTCCCTCTCTGTTTTCACTTCATTTTATTTTCCCTTCCCTTCCCCTGTTTTGGTTCTTAAATTCCACATGAGTGAGATCATATGGTATTTGTCTTTCTCTGACTGACTGACTTCACTTAGCATAATGCCCTCTAGTTCCATCCTCATTGTTGCAAATGGCAAGATTTCATTCTTTTTGATGGCTGAGTAATATTCGTGTGTGTGTGTGTGTGTGTGTGTGTGTGTGTGTGTGTACACCACATCTTCTCTATCCACTCATCTGTCAATGTTGATGGACATCTCAGATCTTTCCATAGTTTGGCTATTGTGGACATTGCTGCTATGAATATTGGGGTACAGGTGCCCCTTCAGATCACTACATTTGTATCTTTGGGGTAAATACTTGGTAGTGCAATTGCTGGGTCATAGGGTAGCTCTATTTTCAACTTTTTGAGGAACCTCCATACTGTTTTCCAGAGTGGCTGCACCAGCTTGCATTCCCACCAACAGTGTAAGAGGGTTCCCCTTTCTCCACATCCTCGCCAACGTGTCATTTCCGGAATTGTTAATTTTAGCCATTCTGACTGGTGAGGGGTGGTATCGCATTGTGGTTTTGATTTGTATGTCCCTGATGCTGAGCGATGTTGACAATTTTTTAATGTGTCTGTTGCCCATTTGTATGTCTTCTTTGGAGAAATGTCTCTTCAAGTCTTTTTGTTATTTGCGTGTTGAGTTTGATAAATTCTTTACAGATTTGGGGGTACCAGCCCTATCTGATAAGACACTTGCAACCCCATTCTGTAGGTTGCTTTTTGAACTTCATTGACTTTCACTGGGTAAATCGGTTTCACTTCATGGTTTTGAAAAGGTTGTGTTTGTCAGTTATGAAAATAGATCAAGCACTTTCCTCGTTCATTTCAGTTTGCTGAATTATGTCCCCCCCACCGAGCCAGGGGGCAAGATTATCACTAGTCTCAGGCGCCTGAAGGGCTACTCATTTGTGGGCCTAGGTGGGCACTCCCACAAACTACATTTTGGATGCCCGCTGCATTTAAAATTAAAACTCAAATCTGAGACAACCTCAGTTTCCAGCCAATTTTGTTCCTATGTGGAAGGAAAACCAGGCTAACTCCTCCAATCCTCCTAAAATCTATTCATTAGGAAGTGACCTAAGTAATCTAGTGTTTGGAAGTGACTGAGAGAAAGTATATAAAAATATCTCAACAAAGCAGTGCATAGGGAAGAAGCATGCAGAGAATCCTCCCAGATCCGTGACTAGTTACAGAGTTGGGAGATACGATGCACTTGTATACATATATTTACATGTGAGTATATAATTCTCCAGAACTTGCTCATCTTTTTAATCTAATGGCTCCAAACTTTTCTTTAAAGAAAACAGAAAATGGTCCTCAGAGGCAGGAGTCATGATTTATCTGTGACAGCATTTTAACCAGGAAGCACATAGGAAATCGAGAGTGGGCAGGGAAGCATCAGAGCATGTGCCCCAAGAGAAGACTAAAGCCTGGTTAGTTAGCTCTGTCCTAGCAGGGTATCTTGAAGGAACACATTGACATCTGATTCCCGTGCTTTCTGCTGTCTTTGCACCCTGCTGGGGACCCATTAGCCTGCTGCTCAACATCTTTGGAGGGAGAAAAAATTGAAAGAAAGAAAGAAGAAAAAGAAAAAAAAGAGACACCATCAAACTTTGAAGGCATTGCTGCACCAGCCTTAGGGGTAAACAGAAAACCTGATGTGGCAACATCACACTGAGCTTCTCTTTGCAACAGCAAGCTACGTTTCTGCCCTTTGTTTTCATCCGCGACTTAATCAAACCTCAGTGTACCTAGAATCTCAATGGTGCACAGAGGTGTTATAAATCTTCTGTTGTTAAGGGTTGAGGGGTTTAATTTTTATTATAAATGTAATCGTATTTTCAGCCCATCCCAAACAGGTTCCTGATTTGGGGATGGCTTTTTTCACAGACATTGCTGAAGGGCTTGACCTGGACAGGATCTAGCCAGAATAATTCGCTGTCTCTATCAGAGGAGGGACAAATTCTGCAAGAGTATTGCCTCTTTATAAAAATGCCATGGGGTTCCTGCAGTAGGCAGAGCTTCTGATGTTCTGATTACAGTAGCTTTTGACTTTTTTTTCTGCCTTCAGTTGTAATCGCTGTTTTGGAAAATACATTTACCTGATGCAATTATTAATAAGCTCTCTGAAAGAAGGGAGAAAAGAATCTTTAAAATATAATTAAAATTGTAAAGACTGGGAATTAGAATTGATAAATTGGAAAAGAGGATGTAAAGTGCTAGGATGATTTTTCTGGACTTCTTAAAAAGTTTTTAAAAAAACAATTTAATATTCCCCAGATGGCTCATTTTTTAATGAGCCATTAATTTTTTTATGTCTAATTTTTTAAAAAAGAATGAGTAATGAGCTACGGAGTGACTAGTTAGAATATATATATCGTCTCCTCTTAGAAACCTATAAGGAACAGAATGTGGATACAGGGAGGAATGATTTCATCAGATACTTTTTTTTGAAAAAAGGATACCACCCAAATCAGTTTTCTATAAATATTTTCTCTACAATATTTAGTATTCTTGTGGATGAGAGGAAGAGATAGTTGCGGCTAATTTCTTACTTGTCTTCATAATTAGTGACATCATGAGTAACTCAAAAAATGACAGAGAGAGAGAGAGAGAAATACATTCTCTACATTCTCTATAATTTATTCATCTGGTTTCACCTTTTCCTGGTAATGGGGGGAGGGGAAGCAGTCAGGGACTGGTACTTAAACTTGACAATTAAAATATCACAGTTTTTTCTGGTTAAAACAGGTCTTTGGGAGGGACTGAAATGTGGATAATTCCCAACCATCTGGGGCCAGGGGAGCTCCCCTCTCTCCTCGTGAGCCCCCTGTGAGCCTGGGGGAGAGGGACCCGAGCACACATGCTGCCTGTTAGGTCTTACCAGGCTGCGCAGAGGTGGCTGGCCCGGGCTCGGAGGCTGCCCTGCTGGCCTCCACGTGACTGAGGCTGTGACCTGCACTTGGTGCAGGCCCTGGCCCCTGGCTCTGGCTGCTAGCGTCCCCCCCGGCAAGCCCCCACCAGCTTCCTCGAGTCAGGTCCAGTCATCCCCTTCTCCTGAGGGCCACCCATGAGCTCCCAGCTACTTTCTCCTCACCCTGCAGCCCACGCAACTTCCTCCATCCTTTCTAATAAGCTGTCCGAGGGCAATGCCAGCTTGTTCTAGGAAAATTCTGTCATTTTCCTGACTTGGGCTCTGAGAGTCAAGAGAAAAGCCCTCCCTTGACCCCCCCCCCAAGCTTTGTCCCCCCAAGGAACAGGGAGCCAAGATATCACTTCTCATTTTCCCTTTCTCACCACCACCCCCCTTTCTGTCTCTCTCCACTCCCTCTTTCTCGTCTCCCCTGCCCCCATCGCTGCCCCCATCGCTGCCCCTCCCCCCCCAAGTGTGGAAAGTTTTTTAACTTCTTTTTTCTTGGGTGATGGGAACTATCCTTATATGGTCTCCCCTGGGTTCTCTGTACCGGCACTTTGTGGTCAGACTGGGTGATCTGACTTAGCTAGATTCGGTTCTTAATAGGTCGAGGAGAATTCTGGGGTCTAGACACCCCCTCTCTCACCACACAAAGCTGGCATTCAGGGTTAGAGTCTCTCAACACCGAACGCTGACAGCTTGCTGTTTCTGACAGGAACCGCCATTTGCCTGCAGGAGGGGCGCCTACTGAGTTTATGGGTGGGGGGCCACAGGTGTGACAATTCAAGCAGAACAAAAATACATGGGTTTAATATTTTCAAAATATTGTCCTTGTCACATATATTATACCTAAATCTGAGTGCTGATAGTAAAACCCGTTTGCTTCACAATTTTCCAGGTCCTATCAGTCAAATACGAATGGCAGAGAAATGTGAACATTTGAAAGTGTCCGTCTTAGGCAGTTTCTAGGCCTTTCCACAATGGCCCATCCTCCAAACTTTGGCCAATGATCTTTCTTTAAAAGAAACTGGATCACAGCACCCCCGGCTTAAAAACCTCAGGTGAGGTTACCATCTGTAAGATCCCTTCTGGATTTCCCACTTTGGTGTTTTGGGGCCACCTTCCGGAAGCCCCCAGCCTCTTGGCCTCATCTGCCGGTGCCACACCCACTTCCTCAGCCAGGCACCCTTTGTCCCAAAGCAAAGGACTCCCAGCCCTTTTGTCCCTCTTCCCTGGCCTTTGCTGTGCTTCCCTCCCGCTCCTTTCTGCCTCGAAAACCTTTCCTCCCCCTCGATCTTTCTGTGGCACTCCATCTGTCTCTTCATAACCAAGCACAACACTCTGAACTGCGTGGGTCTGGCCGGCCATCTCCCTTCCCCGCGAGACTGGTTTCTGGGGACCGTCGTGTTCCCGTACCCAGCACCGTGCCCAGCACATCCGAACTGCTCCGCGAACATTTGTGGAACAAATGAGTGAAGAAACGGAGGAATGCATGATGGGTGCAACACCACAGAATTAAGTATAAGCAGCGGAACGAGCGAAGTAAGGTTTATAATGTCGCATTAAATTATCATCTATAAATATATAAAGCCTTTCATCAGAGTGTGCACTGTTCTATTCCTGCCCATAATCTGAAGTATATGGCCTATGATATCTTTTTAGAAAGTGGTTTAGTTCTCATCATGGTTGAATTGGCCCTTAATTCTAATATAAAAAGGCCAGTTTATAGCCGTGAATTTTTCAGGGCTTTGACTTTTTCAACTAGGAAATACGTGAGATTTTGTTTTATCCAGCATTGGCAGAAAATATAGTCTTCTAGTTCCTTTAATCTTCACATTAATAGAGAGAGCTAGCCCATATAGGTATATGGATTGCAAGAACTTATGTCATGCATTATATACATGTGATTTCAACATATATCGAACTATACTCAAATTATAATCAAATTATAATACCATAAAACATGCTAAGTTTATTATGATTAAAATGTAATCTTTGATTTAGAAGACCTTTCGGATCCCACATTTCCTAACCGTTACCACTGCTACAAGCGTCAAACAGTCACAGGCTGGCTGGACAGGGCTTCCCAACAAAACAGCATTCAAGTTCACGTCGCTGCCTGCACCGAGCGTGGTATGACAGGTGAAGGCATCTCACACCCGTGGCTACATCTCAGAGTTCTTCCTGAATACCCGATGGGCCAGGATGTTTGATTTTAGAGAGAATTTGCCACCTCCAAAAATGAGTTTGACTTGATAAAGCAACCAGCTCTATGGTTACATTTTCTTGTAAATAAAATGGACCTGAATTTGTCTCATTTCATGCAGGTCTAAAAAAAAAAAAAAAAAGCTGTTCTTTATAGAGTAGCACTTAATCTATTCCTATTCATGGGCATTTTATGAGTTCAAAACTGCCATGATGAATCCATATTAAAATGCTGGAATCTGGTAAAATAAAAAAAAAAAAGATAATATAGTCCCTCATAAGGCTTTTGAAGGTAGAATTTAAGATAAGATCTACTTCTCCTTGTCTGACTGACCAGCATAAATAACTCTTTTTGAAAGGGTTTCTGCTTGAGAATCAAGAAGCTAAAAATGACTTAACTGAAGTCCATATAAGGCCTGGAATGTTGTCTTAACGTTGCTTCCCAGCGCCTCTCAAAAGCATATTTTAAAAGCTGATTTACTTCTTTCTCATGGCTCTCTCTTCTTTGAATCTCTTCAGAAAAAGAGGAAAAGAGAGAAGGAGAGTAGGAAGGCAGGAGAGAGAGAGAGAAAGAAAATTTCATTTTTCCACCAAGAAATGAATCAAGGCCTCTTTTAAAGATTGTTTTTTGCACTGTAAGTGCCTCTCCAAAATTTCTGCAATTTAATGTGCATTTGGAAGGTCAACATGGCTTGAGCTCGTGGGAAGTGAGGCATGAGATAAACATAAAGCATTCTTATTATGCTATTGCCAAACAGAATCTTCTGTACTACTCAAAATGTTTCCTAAGAGAATTCAAGGAGGCACTATCTGGATGCCCAGCCATCACAACTCTTATATTTAATTATCTGAGCTGCAGCCATAAAAATATAAAATAAATCACTCAAGGCACATTGCTTCATCTAGCAAGCAGAGGGTAGATGGCCACGTGACCAGAGAGAGCCAGGCTCTCAACCTCACGCACCAACCAATATGGCAGCCCAACAGTTGACTCGTTAGCCAGGGTCTAAGATGAAGTTAAAGACTTCTATCAGACTGACCGCTTGGAAAAGAAGTTCAGTATTAGAGTCCTGACAGACATGGGGTGTCCTTATGCACATTTTTTTCAGACAGCAGACATTTATTGACCACTGCATTTACAAGGTACTTTTAGAGATACAGTTGAATTTGACCCTAACTGTGAAGAAGAAAATGCTTCATCCTGGATCTTATAATGTCTAATGGTCCAAGTTTAACATATGAGAAAAGTGAAATCTATAGAAGCTAATGGACTCAATTCGAATAAAGCAGTTAATACAGGATAGAGCCAGAAGTTCAAATCCAAGTCCTCTCTGTCTTCTTCCGCTGCTTTTTCTCACTATACTGCCCTGAGAAGTAAAAGGTGATTCCATTCTGGCCAGTAGTGTTCTATCTTTGTAAACCTCCCATTTACAGAATGAAACCCTCAGTCCTTCAGAGGCGAGGATACAGGGACCAGAGCAGAGATTCCAGGGAGAGCAATTCCTCGAAGACCAAATGGGCTCATGGATTCCGTTTAGCTGGTTACTATAGAAAATTCTCTCAGAAACATGTTATGTTAAGCTGTTCTTGACCCAACGCTTTCACCTGCAAAGGAGGTTGACATTGCCAATAGAAGATGGCGGACTGGCCTTACTAGTTTATCTCCTTATCCTTCTGAGAATTCCATTAATATAATAATAAAGGAATTCATTAAAAGGTATAGACTTTCTTGGGTATTGAAAAGAAGGTGAAACATTTTTGAGGAACCTGATATAAAAAAAACGTAGATTTCCCTGAACAGGCTATCCGTATAAGCAAGGATGTCAAGGACTCTGTTAGCAAGGAAATAAGGAACTTAGTAGAGAAAACATATCGCCTTCTAGAGTATTTGAATAGTTAAGAGCAGGTTGTTAGGAGAAATAAGGACCTCACATTTTCTTCTTCCTGTGATGCTCCTTTATGCTGCTGTCCACTCGTAAGCATAGATCTACCCAGAGACATGAGTGTTTTCTGCTTTAGTCACTTAACGTAACGTTCTGACACCTGTCCACCTTCCTAACCTAACTTTCACGTTATCCTTTGAAACAGCAGCCTGGTATTCCAGTCAGCTGACTCGTCATAATTTACTCAGTCATTACCTACTTTCTTTTTTCTCTTTGCTAAAAGAGGTAATTCTGAAATGAGCACTTTTGTTCAAAGTGTTATTGACTTACTTAAAACTATTAAGTGTGATTCAAAATCATGAAGTAGTATTTCTTAAAAAAAAAAAAACTCTCAAGGATAACAGAATGTGAAAGGACATAAGGGCTCCTTGAATATTAAAAGTTGGCAGGGAACCAACATCCCAGAACGTCTACAGACAGAAGTGAGCTCATCTTTCAGAAGGAGCTCCTGAGACGCTTGGGACTCGGAGGGGCCAAGTACCCCAAGAGGGGGTATATGAGTTTTCTAGGGCTTTCTAACAAAGTAAACAAGCTGAGTGGCTTACAACAACAGAAATCTATTCTCTCACAGATCTTGAGGCCAGAAGTCCAAAATCAAGGTGTGGCAGGGTTGATTCCCTCTGGATGTTCTGAGAGAGAACCTGTTCCATGCCTTTCTCTTAGCTTCTGGTAGTTACCAGAAATCCTTGGTCTTACTTGGCTTCCAAATGCATCACTCCAATTTCTGCCTCCATTTTCACATGACATTTTTCTCCTGTGTCTGTGTGTCCCTGTGTCTTCGAATGGTCTTTCTTACAAGGACACCAGCCATTGGATTTAGGGCTTGTCCAATCCAATGTGACTTCATCTTAACCTGATTACATCTGCGAAGACCCAATTTCCAAATAAGGTCACATCCCTGGGTACAAAGGGTGATAACTTCAGCATATCTTTGGGGGCAGGGGGGCACAGTTTGATCCACAGCAGTGAGGTGACAGCATAAGCCTGGAAATAAGCAGAAAGGTTAGAAGCCGGTGAGTGGAGCCTCACCTCCCACATGGCCAAGGTAAACTGCCTCTGTCCCCGCTGCCAAGCCAGGAGACCAGAAAGCTCTTCCCACAGAGCACTCATTGGGAGAATTTGTGGCTGAAATTAGAAGTCTGTGGAGTGGCTGGCTGGACCCCCAGGTGCCCTCCTACCCCACACCCAGGATGCCAACAGCCAGACAGCCCCAGGAGCAGAAAAGTGGGATTCTTCTTGAGAGAAACGGAGGCCTCAGAGAAAGGATCCGCATATACTTGCACTTGGGATGCGCTCAGTGAGCCTCGGCTCCCCGCAGGATGCCCTTTGAATGAAGTCCAGGGGTCAGCGCGCACGCAGCCTGCAACAGCTGCTGCCCTTCCCCTCCTGCCGGCCACACAGCCTGGGATCTGGCCTTCTGTGCCTTGCACTTGAACTATGCAAACAGAGAAGGGCCACGGACTGTTTCAGGAGAGCCTCCAAGATGAAGGAGTGGAAGCAAATCAAAAAACACGAAGGGAAAAAAGAATTCAGACTTTACAGTAAATACAAAAAACAGAAGACAACTTCAAAAAACCTGGTATCATCAATAAGACCAGAAATACGTTATAAAATAAGACCAGGTGCCGGTTATTTTCTTGTTGCCACGAGAAAAATCATTTTTCTCCTCCTTCCTCTGGGTCCTCTGTCCCCACTCAGACCTTGGCACACTCAGCAGCCCCTCTCCAGCTTTGCGCCCTGAGTCCCATCCGCAAAACCAACTGGGGAGTTATCTTCTCAAAGCAAATTTGATCCTGGGTCCTTCAGACCCGCCCGGCCCCGCCCCCCGTTACTGGAGGGAAAAGTCAAAGCTGGCACGTCTGAAACTTCCTCTGTTCTATCCCTTCTGCTCCTCCACTGATGTGACACACGCGTGCACACACACACACACACACACACACGTGCATGCATGCTCGCACACCGTTGCTCACACAGCTCTCGCTGCCTGCCCTACCTCTCCCTCTTCTCCCCCAGCAAACCCTACTCTTCCTTGAGGAATCTGCTCAGATGACAGCCTCCTGGTAAAAGCTTGGTTTGCTCCCAGGAGGTAGAGACCGCAGCCGCAGGGTCCCTTTGCATTTTCCTTTATTAGCACATTACACTGATTTGCATTCATCACCTCTGTTGCTCAGCAACAGTGCCCCCTACACGCGGTGCCACCACCCTCGGCCCCATGCAGGCTGTTCCTCAGCTGCGGGGAGACCCCACGGGCCAGCCTGGGCAACACAGCCCACAGGGACGGGGGCAGAAACAGCTAAGAGTGGGTTGTTGCCGTGCTGCTGGGAAGCTCTTGCGTCCCCTCCACGGCTTGTGCTTTCCATGTGCCCTGAAATAAGTCACCATTCCCGAGCTGCCCTGTGGCAGGCGTTAGCATTTCTGTCTTTATTCACGGCTGAGAAAGTAGGGAGGTTATACTTGCTGTTCACAATCACCCCAGTGAATCAGGGGGAGTTTCAGCCTACCAGCCGCTGCCTCCTACAAGCAAAGGGAGGGATAAACCACAGAACCGTAAAATAACAGAAAAGGAAGAGTAATTCTCCAAGTCCTTGCCTTCCTATGTCCTCTATAATCTTAGTGCTACCGATGCTCTGAAAGGCCAAAAACTAAGGAGGAAAGGAGAAAGGGAGCAACAGAGACCTACAGAGAAGGACGAGACAGAGGGAAACAGAAACAAGATCGAAGCCGGGCCAGTTCGGGCTGAGTGTTTTTATAAGCCTCTTCTTTCAAAGCCGCCCTCCACACTCATAAAATCTAAAGCTTGCTATCCTCGGATTTTTTTTTTAAGATTTTATTTATTTATTTGACAGAGAGAGCACAAGCAGGAGGAGGGGCAGAGAGAGAGAGAGAGAGATGCAGACTCTCCCCTGAGCAAGTAACCTAATGTGGGGCTCGATCCCAGGACCCTGGGATCAGGACCTGAGCCAAAGCAGCTGCCCTCCTTGGACTCTGTATGGTGATCACCACAAGCTTGTAGGTTGGACTGAAAGTAACTCCATTCTGCTACATTTTAAAGGTCTTTGGCCTTATAAAGTGACTCTCTTCTTGGAGCAAAGGGAATTGATGATAGTTAATATCAACCTTTCCAAGAGTCTGAACCAAGGGAGAAGAGGTCGGTGGAAAATACTTCGGGAAGAATAAACATCATAGGTTAATGCTCTCCATCCATGTGAGTCGTTATTAGTTACTATCATTAACACGGCCCCTAAGCTTCAATGGCTGGTGTTGTGAATCGAATAACACCCAATGCCTAGCTTACTAAGATGTTGTGAGTCTATAATAACATTCCTGGCACTTACTATGTGCCAGGCACCCGTCTGACCTTCCAAGCATTATCTGATTTAATCCTCTTCAGGATAGCAAGCCAGATACTACTGTTATTCTCCTTTTCCAGATGTGAAAGCTGAGGCTGGAGAGTTTCTGTATCTTGCCCAAGAAGACACAGCTATTAAGTGACAGAGCTTAGATTCTTTCTGCTTCCAAATCTGAACTCCTGCTGCCACCTGAGAGAGAGAGGGTGAGAGAGAGAGAGAGCGAGCGTGTGCGCGCGCGCATGTGTGTGTGTGTGCGTGTGTGTGTGTGTGTGTATAAGCCTTAACATGCCACAGACCTCACGTCCTCAGTAGGTCACCCTACACGGAGACAAGATGCTCAAGATGCTGTTGTCCTGACAAGAAGTGAGCTTGCAGATAATCCGTGAGTCAGGGAAGTGGAAACTTGAAACGTCACTCGTGCCCCGACTTAATCACAGCAGGGCTGGTTTACAACCCCAGACTTTTGACCCTCAGTGATGCTTTGTCCCAATACACGCTGCCATCTATGGGGAAAATCTGAAACGTGTTATCTCAGAGTGTTCAAAGCTATCCTGAAGGGACGAAATTTGAAACAGAAGTCCACACGAGCAGTGCAGCAGATTTCCAGCAAGCAGAAAGCTGACTGAACCAGGGAGTTTGTTTTGAAGGACAGCATGGTGAACCGAGATGCCTCGGAGAACGGGGGAAATGGAATGAAAAGTCAGCAAACAAGGTAGAAAAGACAGCCCTGAGAAGGCCTGAGAAACTGAACAGAAAATCTGAAGGAAGATAAATGGATAATTTAACAGCCATTCAGTTTTTAAGAAAGACAAAGAACAAGCTACATTGCATCAGAAAAGGCCTAGAAATGATGATGGATGGGGCCCTTCAAATGAGTGGTGAACACAACAGAATCGCAGTTGCCTGCTCAATTCCCAGCTGAGGGCAAATTTGAGGAACTAAATAAGGATATGAGACTGATACGGATTGAAGAGTTTTTCAAAATCTATTTAATGGCCAGGCAGGGGACATTGATCTGCTTCTCAGAGGAAATGTTTAGGATCAATGAGGTAGTGGGCCTTTATTTGTGATGTGGGGGGAAGAGTGGGCTGGAGGAGGGGGTTATAACATCATCACTTAACGTATACATAACAGTATCGCTGCATACTTTCATGTACCGAGATAATTTTTGAGTTACGGTGGTGAAATACCAAATTCTTTTGATCTTCATGAACTAAGCATTTCTCTTCTTTATCCCTGTACCTATAAGCCTTCCTTCATTACTAACCATCAGCTGGATGACCTGTTATGTAATGATTCTCACACACGACTGAAGATTGCTAGTTTATCGGTTCATGATAAAAGTTTTTAATAAAATATTTTACTGTTAAGTACTTTATACACATCCAGTGAACAGAATTCAAAAGGCACAGAAGTATTAGAGAAAAGTGACCCTTCCTCACACTCCAGTCGCCCAGTCACCTCCCTCGGGGGCCACCGCCTTTAATGACCTTCTCGTGTATGCATCTAAAGACAATCTATAGAAAAGCATAAATACAGTGGATATTTCCACTGTGTTTATACACCTTGCTTATACACTGTTTTCTTTTTTTTTAAAGATTATTTATTTATTTGAGAGAGAGAGAGCGCACAAGCAGGGGATCAGCAGAGGAAGAGGAAGAAGCAAATTCCCCACTGAGCGGGGAGCCTGATGTGGGGTTCGATCCCAGGACCCTGGGATTATGACTTGAGCCAAAGGCAGACACTTAACTGACTGAGCCACTCAGGCTCCCCTATACACTGTTTTCTAATATAGCATATATGTATGTAGTTACACACTGTGCTCATATATACGTATATACGTGTATGCATGTCTGTACCTCTATATGTGCACATACATGAGCATAAATATATCCTGCTACAGACCATGCTTTTTCACACTTAATATATTTTTGAGATTTTCCTGTTCAGTGCCCAGACAGCAGCTGCTGCCATCTTTTTGATGGCCACAGGGTATTAGATTTTAAAGATGAAGAATAAAATATTTAACCAATAATTAATTAATTATTTAAGGACACCAATGTCATTTCTCATAGTTTGCTACTATAAACATTGTACAATAAGTATGCTTGTAAATGCATCCTCTTCCCACTTTATTTGTAGGATAAATACTCAGAAGTGAAATTTACTGGCCAGTTGGCATACAAGCATTTGACATCTTGACAGGTATTGCCAACTTTCCTTCTGTGAAGCGTGAACCAATTTATATTCTCACCAGGGATATGCGAGGGCCCCTCTCTCCACACCCTCACTGACACACTATGTTATCAAACCTCTTGAATTGTACCGATAGGATAGGATAGTGTAAGATCTATCTCATTATGGTTTTCATTTGCATTTTCCATATCATAAATTAGTCTAATCATATTTTTGGTATAGACTTGTTAGGAGAAATTTGTATTTTTTCTGTAAACTCTTCATATTTTTGCCTTTTTTTTTTTTCTATTTGGCTGGTGGTCTTTTCTTTTTGATTTGTAGGAGCTCACTATATCTTAAAGAAACAGACCTTTATCTGTAGCATAAGTGGCAAATATTTTCCCCCAGTTGTCGTTTACCTTTTTCCTTGGTTTATGCTACAGAGAAATACATCGATTTTAGGTAGTCGAATTCATGATTCTTTTCTTTTGTGGCTTCCGGATTTCATGTCATAAATAGAATGATTTTCCCATGGCAAAAGGATAATGCGGAATTTTTCTCAGAATATCTTTTTATTGGGGAGAAAAAAAAAGATAAAAGAAAGAATATCTTTTTAGCATTTTATGGTTTCCTTTTTTTTCTTTATATTTGTACCTCTGATTCATCTGGCTGTACTTTATTTTGTTGGATGTGAAGTATGAGGTCAGAATCCAACCAGGTTTTCAGATGGTTCCCCAGTTTTCCCATCAGCTTTTGACTAGTCTTTTTCCTTAGGATTTAAAAACTCACCTCTATTATATGCTAAATTTCCTTACATTTAATTCTATTTTGAGTCTTTCTATTCTATTCTGTTCTATCAATCTGTCCACCTCATCATACTACCTTAATTAATGTCTCTATAATATATTTTAATGATAAGTCTAGTTTCACCTTTTTTTCCCTAAGGATGTTTGTTTTCTTTCCATGTAAGTTGTAGAATTTAGTTCAAAAACAAATCTAGTTTGTCATTTTATTGGGATGCTTATTTAATTTTAAATGGTCCATGTTTGGAAGGCAAATGACTGTAAAACTTCCCAACATTGAAAGATAGAAAATCATTGCCCAATAGAAAGTTTCTATTCATAACATTCTGATGTTCACATCCTTAAGTTGCACTTCAGTAATGTAATAAAAAAATATCCAGTGTTGTGGTCCTGCTGTTCCCCCCCCACACACACACACCCACCCACACAAATTTTCCCATATCTTAGCTTTTGGGAAAGTTAGCGATGTAATCAAAGAAGAGCCACAATAACATGCCCTGGACCAGATCTTAAAGTGACCAGCTTGGCCTCTTTCTTTAGACAAAAAGAAGGCCAGCTAATGAAGCAACATCCTCCTCATAGACCCAGTGGTGTGTGCAAAATATTCCTTTTCTTGTCTTCCTAGTCTTTCTCTCCAAACTCTCACTTTCTTGATTATCTTATAAAATAAAGAAAAAGAAAGTTCTCTTACCATACAGAGAGAGACCACCAAAGTCGTGGAGGATTTTTGTCCCAAGGATCTTGCTTTTCTCACAGATGCTCTGGATGTGGGGCTCTGTAGATGTGAGACACTGAGGTGCACGGGCTTTGAGGGCTCCTTCTTATCTCAGACCTGAGCCTGTGTGGTACTGAGCACAAGGCCTCACAAGAAATATCCCATAATCATTTGCGTGGTGTTCACTAAGCAGTTCATCAGTACCAATAATTAGTGTTTTGACTCTTTTGAAATGCCCAAATATAGGCTAAAAAATCGAAGAGCAGAATGTTCATGGAGTATTCTAGAATACTTTCTTGAAGGCCCCATAGCACCTTCCTCAGACGCCGTTCACACCAAGGGTGTGGAATAGCAACTCCGTATTTGTATGACCCCCTCCACATAGGCACCCTATCCGTTCTGTTTGGGGAAGCCTATTCTGTTTGGGGAAGCCTAGGACTCAAGGTACTCGAGAAGTCCACACAAAATGTATAGCCAACAAATGCCTGTAGCTCAACAAACTAAAAATGTTTAAATGGTCCTTCTTACACATTGAACTCGGCCAAAATAATCAAGTCTATGTATTTCTATAAAATCGCAGATGGCGGACTTTTACTGGAAAACATCCCAGTGCCCGGAGATGTGGACCGTTACCATGTGGCTGAGCTTTAGTTACCTGTTCCAACCACCCCTCGTGCGAAGTCCCATTCATCAAAGGCTGTGGCTTCTGGGTCAGCAGCCATTCCTTCCAAGTCAGATGTTGCCTACACAGTGAACATGATTGATTAGCTACCAATATGCTCTAAAAACCCAACCAACAGGATAACCTAGGACAGTATCCTAGAGGGCTCATTATAACAGAAGAGACGGTTCTCCTTGTTCACATTTACACAAGCTGTCTTTGGGCCTGCCTGTTATTTACTACTTAAAACCCTTGTTTTATTTTCCCGGGGCAGGAGAGAGTAGATGAGTCACAGATAAAAGATTCACTGTCTGCACGTAATGTTTGGGAGATGGTGTTTCTTCATTACTCAGAGAGGCTGTCTCCGTCCTGTGGCTTTGTCCTGAAACAGTGTCCCAGGCCCCAGAACAAAAGAGTCACTCACTCTCCTGACATTGCAGTTAGGAGAGAGACACCTGTCATTCCCAGCATCCCAGGGAGAACCCTTCATGGGAAGACACGACGGGCTGCGCACTCAGGCCGGCCACAACTGACATTCCAGCTCTGCTGTATTTTATTTTTTAAGATTTTATTTATTTGACAGAGAGAGAGAGAGAGAGAGTGAGAAAGGGAACACAAGCAGGGGAGTGGGAGAGGGAGAGGGAGAAGCAGGCTTCCCACTGAGCAGGGAGCCCAATAAGGGGCTCGATCCCAGGACCCCGGGATCATGACCTGCGCCGAAGGCCGATGCTTAACGACTGAGCCACCCAGGCGCCCCTCATACAGCCTGTTTCAAGCATTAACTCTACCGGCCTATACTTGTAGACATTTGAGTTTAAGACTCTTGCCCTATATGATGGAAATAACAATGCTGTTAATCCCAGGAAAGACTAAAATTCCTGCCTCATTAATTCAGAATGTTAATGTCATTTGTAAATATCATTTTCCACAGAGGAATCCCTTGAGCATATAAATAAAGTAAGCAAAACACGTAACCTGAGAGGTCAGGAAGGGACTGGAAGCGGAAAGAAAACAGGGAGAGAAGATCGCTATCAAGCATTGGAGCACCTGCTTCACACCTTGGAAAGAAGAGGACCTAAGTTATTACTAGTACTATAATTAGCTTTCAGGATATTAGACATCGATGCTACAAACATCAGTGTTATAACTGGGCCAGACTATGCCCTTAGGATTCTGATTATAGATCTGAATCACTCTTACATTAGATTCTAATGAGCTCGCATGCCCTCATAATAAGCATTACCTCTGTGGCTTTATCATCTTTACTGCTGTTCGGGTAACTGCCTCACATTATTTAGATTTTAAGATCTCAAATGTCACTAAAAAATTTCAGAAGGATCTGACAATATTTTTTGGCATTTGCAAAATCTGGACGCAGTCAAGGTGTTCCTGCTGCAAAGTAACAGACCTATAGAGTAGAAATCACGTGTATAGAAAACTAGTTCTCTCAAACGGAGAAAGCAGCTCACCCGATATGGCAAACAGGGAGTAATAGCAAACTCCCACGAAGGAGAAGGTAATAGCTAGTTGTTGTTTGTCCTTTCTGTCAGAGCTCACCTGGCCCACAGGGAAAATCCAGGCTATAGGGATGAAGACTCGCTGATTCCCTTGAGTATTTCTTTCTTGGAAGCTGAAATTCCACAGGCCTGCTGACTTTGCCACCAGAGGGAGTTGGCATACACTGTTAGCATTTTCTGAGTCCCCATATTGTGGCAGGGGAAGAACGAGCAGTCTTTTAAAGAGTTTGTTTGGCAGACTCTTGGGATTCAAGGGGAAGGGAGAGAACTGCTAGCTGATCTCTGACCCTCACTAACTTGGTAAAGAGCACTGCCCAGTGAGTGTCAGCAGCAACTTTGTGTGCTGAGGAAGATGAGACTACTTTATGCAAGCCACCAGTTCAAAGTCTGCTGTATGTGTGTGGATGGGGGGGGGGGGTTCATTCTCAAGTAATTCTGGGGGTGACAGAGAAAAATAAGTGATAATAGCCATATTTGGAGCTCAGGAACTCACTCAAATTAGTCTGAGCCGAAATGGGAATTGATTGGCTCAAGTAACTAGCAGGCTGAGAGGCACAACTGGCTGGATGGCACAGAGCTACAGCCAGGGGATTCAAAGGATACCATTAGACATGTCCCCTTTTCTCTGCCTCCTACATATGTTTTGGCGTCGTTCTCAATCAGGCTTTACTCACACATGCTGGCAGCCCTAATGTCACATGTTTGTTATAGGTATTATCACACCAAAAGAAACATGAAAAGGAAAACTTCATTTCCAGCAATCCCAGGTAAAACCTAGAGAGAGCTCTGATTGCCTTACCTTGAGCCACAGCCCAATTCCTACACTAGTCACTGGGGCACACTTGTTGGTCACGCCTGAATTAATGTGCCTACTCAGAGCACATGGAATGGGTTATCCTATTATCAGAGGAACAGTAAAGGGACAATGTATAGCCTCTGCTGTCTCTTATAGTTCACTTATAACCCACTGTCATAAAAAGTTAACTCATAATTCCCCAGTGCAAGGGATCAACTAGAATTCTTTGGCACCTGCATAGTTCGACATAAAACAGAGACCTATAAGATGACATCAATTCTCTTGATTAAGAATTGCACACAGCTGCTAGTAATAGAGATCTGAAATCACAATAGCTTAAACAAAATAGAAATTTCTTATTCTCTCTGCTTCAAACTAATCCAGAGAAGTCTACTCTAGCCTGCTATGATATGGTAGTTCCATAGCCATCAGAGATCCAGTCCCTGTTTATCTTTCCTTAGCACATGATTGCCATACTCAAGGTTGCCTCATAGTCACAAAGTGGCCACTATAGCTCCAGCCATCATGTTAATATTCCAGCACCAGTAAGGAGATAGGACCAAGAGCAAAAGGAAGTACGTTCCAGCTGAATAAACTCCCATTTAAGAGTTTTCTCAGAAACTCTTCCTCATGAATTCTGCTTACAGCTCCCTGGCCATTCCTAATGCATATTGGGAAGGCAATTACAATCTCTGTTAGAGATACCAGAGTCCTGGCAGGGTAAATGACTCTGTCCCCAAGTGGGGCAGAAGTCATAAGGCTAGAGCCCCTTGAACTCCATTGCAGTCTAGCCTGGGGAGAACCCAGTAGTACACGGTACCTGGTACAGTTATATGTGTAATGTATGTACATGATTATTATTAACCTTCTGACCTGGGCAAATTACACGCTAAAGATTTATTTTAAAGCTGGTATCTTTAATGTGAATGTTTAAAAACATTTATTCACAGAAGTCTTGGCTTGCTTCTGTGTTCACCATTATTGTTTGATTATTTGTTTTTCAAAGCAAGTTTTAAAAACTGCTGGAAGCCTCCTACAGTGGTTAATACATTATCTTAAGCAATTTAATGCAAATTAATTTTTACACAACCTTAAGTTTCAAAGGCCATTGAACTGGGGAGAGGAAGAGGGAGGTTTAGGAGGAATCTGTTCGCTGCCTCCCATCTGGGCCCCACAGCCAGCTCCATCTGCCTCACATGTAGTAACTATCACTTCCGCAACTTCCCTGCCAAACATAGCCTGTGGAGTTAGGCTTTTTATTTACTTAGTTTTTTACTTAGGAAAATGTTAGAAAGATGCGTAGAAAGATGTGGATTTCAGGTTTTCTAGAAAACTTGATGTGATTATTTGGGCATTTCAAAATTCTGCTATTGTACCCTAACCCAAGTTTTCCATTGGGTTTTATGGGGCTTTTTCTCTTCTGTTTTGTTTCTGGATTCCATTCTCTTTTAATGCCGCGATCCTCCTTTTCCGGTGGAGTCTTCCAGCACGTTTATATCAAATGGGAGCCACTGAAAGGCTGGAGGTAGAGAAGGGCGAGCTGGGCTCTGTGGCTACAAGTGGATGGCTAATTGGATGGGGGAAAGGGGAGGCAGGCATCCTGGGAGGAGAGGAGCAGGTTAGAGCAACTGGGAATCAGATGGTTATCTATACCAGGGTTGGAGACATGGCAAGAGACTGACACGCAAAGACACCTTGGGAGCAGGATTGACAGGACCTGGCGATAAGTTCGATTATTGGGGGGGCAGAGGGGGGATGTCACGGATGGCTCATAGATTTCTGGGCTCAACAGTTGGGTGGAGGTGATGATGTTCAGTTCCCCGCGAGAGTAAACTGAAGAGGAAGGTGTGGAAGAAGGTGACAAGTTCAGTTCTGAACAAGCAGTTCACTGTCTCTGGCCTTCACAGTGCGACAGAAGAGTGGAAGGTTGGTGAGCCAAACACGATCCTTAGCCAGCTGCATGGCTGCATGTGGCATGGAAAATTCAGGACTGTGTTAGCTTGAACCTCTGGGAGCCAAGAAACATAGCAGTTCGACAATGTAAAAGTTTGGATTTGCTCCCACAACTGGCCCCTTCTTTCTGAAGGTGAATACCTTCAGGAGACGCCGCCTTTGTTCCCCAGAGATGTGCTGGCCTGTCACATGAATCCAAGAGAATCTCGGGGCCTGACACCACTCCATGCGCTCCTGCCTCTCCCGGTGAAGGTCAGAGCAGAGATGACACCAGCTGGTCACATCATCAGAGATTTTCCCTTTCAAGGTACCAACCCTCAAATAGGCTTTCTGACATTTACACTCAGAAAGTAAATTATCGTGGTAGTAAAGGGATCATATCCTCATAACTGGGGTATTGCCTCAAACAGCTGAGATGGGCTCCAAGTCTAATTTTATATTTTATCCAAAAAATGATATTAAAGAAATACTTTATTTTTTAATTTATTTGTTTGAGAGAGAGAGAGAGAGAACACAAGCAGGGGGAGGGGCATAGGGAGAGGGAAAAACAGACTCCCTGCTGAGTAGGGAGCCTGACATGGGACTTGATCCGAGGGCCTGGGATCAAGACCTGATCGAGGGACAGACACTGGACCCACTGAGCCACTCAGGCACCCCGAAGAAATACTTTAAATCCATTCTTTTCTACCATATATTGTACTTCTTAGTTTCTGATTATTTCTCTCGGGTAAGGTGGGGATGAGGGAAGGCAGAAAATACCAAATCTTATTGCCAGCACTCTGGAATTACATAATTCAACCATAGGAAGTGAAAAACACATCTTCTCTCTTTGGCCTTTTTAAAAAAATAAATGAAGAGCCAGCTCAGATAACTCCCTCAAAGTTTTGAAAAGATATTAATGACAGAGTTGGACGTTTTCAAGTTCAAAGACAAATCTGGTTTTAATTTGCTGGTGCTCTTTTACGCCCCCTTCCAACAACAGAATATAGGAGTAATGGCTTTTTCTAAGAACGTAGTTTTCCCTTGCCCCAAATCTGCCCCCTCTATGGAGCAGGGGAGTTCTAAGAAGCGACCGCGGTCAGCTAGCAAGCACACACCGGGCCAGATGATAGCGGATGTGGACCGTGACGGCAGAGAGAAAGCAGGGCCAGAATCTGACTCCTAGAGCTTGGTGAACTGATAAAAAACAAAAAACAAACAAACAAACAAAAAACATGGCCTCGGCAATAATGGTAATAAGAGAGAATACTATATTCATTTCCCAGGAGAGTCCTCCTGGGATTGTTTTTATAGCAGCATTCTGCGGCAGGTCAGAGTGTCCTGACCCCACTCTCAGCCACGGGCAGCTGTCCTGGCCTCACCCCTTCTTCCTGCCACTGCTCCGTGGGCAGAGAAGAGGAAAGGCTCTTGTTCCCCAGGGCCGCTGCCGTGGGAGCTACAGACACAAAGAGGAAAGGCCCTATTTCCACTCTCCATGGGAGCTCATGGGATAGCCCCCAAAACAGAGCTGTTTAAAGCCCCTGATAAGGGACTTCCACTGCTGGCCGTGAGAGAGTGACAGGGGAAAAAGCGTGAAACAACGGTTTGCAGACAGCGGACACAGGCAGCATGTAGCACAATATCGTGATTCCTGAGAGGGGGGGAACAAATGAAGTGAGGCTTGCCCTGTCTTCGCTCACGGCTGGAGACAGCTTCCAGGCGGGGGAGCAGGGAGAGAAACCAGGGCGGAGCCCCGCCCTCTCACCCAGCTGAGGAGGCAGAGCCTGGGTGGGGGGGGTGTCTGGGGAGGCCAACGAGGTTGGAGATTCCAGGGAAGATGACCAGAGAGGAGACAGCTACCAGACAGAAAGAGAGAGAGAGAGCTCCAGAGATGTGCAGAGCGAGCAATCTGGAGTGCTGTCCACCACGTGCATGTGCGGAGGCTGCTAAGGCTGAAGGGGGAGAAAACAGCAAAAAGGAACAAGTAGAACAAGGCTCAGAGCTCACGCAGGCTGGGGAGCAGTCCATGCTCCCACCAGCCAGAATATGAGAGAAAACCCTTGAAATGTATGAGGTACCAGCTACGGTTCTTAGAAGAGTGTTGTCTCAGTAGTGGCCCCAGATTAACCCTAGCCTAAAGGCTGCTCTGGACCAACCCAGCAAAGTTTAAAAGCGAGCCTCAAAAGGACCCAATTATGTCCAAGTCACCTAACCTGGAACAAAACTGAAAATGTTTAAAGAAATGCAGAAGTAAATAAATAGATTAAATAAAAAATCCAGCACGCA
>CM052810.1:125143364-125198499 GCA_028533885.1 Nasua narica | reverse complement strand
GTTATTGAACAACCCCTGGAAGAAGAAAGAATGCATAGTGGAAAAAATACAGTCACATATGAATCCAGACAGTTAAAAGCTTTGATTTATGAGATTATAGGATGGAATATGTAGTAATGTCTGATAATGCCATTTATCAAAAAATGGCTCCGTTATTTATATTTGGCCCTCTATCTATATTTATCATTGGCATCTTCTTCACATGTTACATATTTAGCTTTGTACAGTTAAAATTATAATAAATATACTGTTTGAGGAATCTTTCCATTTAATTGAATAAGGATCACTCAGTATGAGCTAGCTCACTTTGGTATTCTCTATGCCAGAAGTCACCAGGTTTTGCCCTCAAGCAACAATTGCTAGAGTGACGTCTTTGTATAAGCAGGTACCCTCCATAGTTTATATCCTAATTTTAGGCTGTAGGAAAGGATGTGGCATGAGCCAAAGAAATGTTAGAGTGGGTGTGTTTGCATTCCTCTGGTGATTGCTATGTAAATGATTGGTAGACCATGGCTGTACCTTTCTTCAATCAGCAATCAAGACCCAACCATTGTGTCATCCCGGGATAGACTTTGTGGTCCAATAAGATCATTTCTGACCTTAACTGTATACCACCACTGTATACTCTGGGTCTCAACTGAGTCAAGTTTGGACCTTGGCCTAAGTTCTTGTAGATGTACAAGTCCTAAATGAATGAGAATTATTTCTTTGGTTCTTTTCAGGTTATGAGGTTTGGTCTGTGGCTTAATTTTCCTCCCATAATTTGGTTGATTGGTTGATCTTAAGTTTTATATAATTCTTGCCCTAATTTTCCACTTTTGGTTTTCCGGGATTGATTGTGCCTCCTTGTGAATAGTGACAAATAATCAAATGTAAAAGCTTTCCAATGTGTTCACCATAGGGAAAAATGAGCACTCAACTGACAATGAAAAGACTAAAATATGAGTTCCAGACCATCCATAGTCAAGTTTTACCTTCAGGAATTCATTTACCCCTTGAGGTCCCACATCATTTGAACTACTAGATGCCTTTTTTTTTTTTTTTAAGATTTTATTTATTTATTTGACAGAGAGAGAGAGATCACAGGTAGGCAGAGAGGCAGGCAGAGAGAGAGGGGAAAGCAGGCTCCCTGCTCAGCAGAGAGCCCCATGTGGGGCTCGATCCCAGGACCCTGAGATCATGACCTGAGCCGAACGAAGGCAGAGGCTTTAACCCACTGAGCCACCCAGGCACCCCGAACTACTAGATGCTTTTTCTAATTACTTCTGGCTGTAACATCTGATTCTGTACAACCATCCAGAAGAAAGTTGACTGCTTTTATGACCTGGCTATTTAAACAAGTCCGTCAGGAAACAAAATATATAATGCCATTTCAAATGAATATTTTCTGGTATTTGGGCTTATGGTAAATGTTAACCCATTATGTAAATGTCTGTTGTCACTTTTTGGTGGATGCTACAACATGTTGATTACTACTAAGAAATTTGGATTTTTGTCTTTTTCTACTTGGCGCTTTGTCTTATGACTCTAACTATGAAAGTGTAAAAGGCAGTCCTTGTTCTCAGCTCTGGGTTGTGCATAAATTAAGAATTTTGTAAATATTTAGAAATCATTTAATTCTCTTACCCTTTAGTTTTATCCACTATTTTATCTATTTGGCGGGTAAGGGGGGGTTGCTTTTAATTCTTCCAAAAAATGTTATACCACAAGTGATATGTAAATGATATATACTCCAGGAGTTCTATTAACAGGATATTATAATATGCATTTTTAAGTCAATTATTCTTGAAATAATTAGAGCTCCTCCTGCCCAAGGTAAAGGTCTCCAGCTGCCAATCTGCCAGAAGTCTGGAAATAGAGGAATAGGTAAGATCAAGATGAAGCAGAGGTGTAGCTATGTGATTTACTTCACGACCCACCTTGGATCGCCTTCATGTCCAAATCTCTGTAGTTAATCAAATGTCTGCTGCCATTAACAGAACAGAAGTAATGGATAACAGAGTGGAAGAAACAGATCCCAGAACTACTTCTGTAACCAACTCACCAAATCGAACCATCAGTCCTTGCACCCTTGTTTTATTTAATACAGGGAGGAGAGGTCATGCAGACTTTCCAAAAGGACGAAGCCACAATGAACAGGAAGGCAATCTCCAGTTTATAAAGCTTTCTCTTGGAGTGTTTCCTTTTTCTGCCTTCAAAGGGTCTATTTAAGAGATAGAAGTATTTACTGCTACAGAACGTGTCACAAGATAAGAAATGAAAAATCTATCTGCCTTACTGCCCTCCTTTTCCTTCTCTTTTTATCTTTTATTTTCTCCCTTCTGTCAATTATAGGGACACTTCTCTGATAGCTGGCAGTTGAAACCACAAGCAGGTATAAAAGATGCATACCAACCTTTTAGCAGTAAGTGTCAGGTAAGTAGCACTGTGATTATCACAGTGACTTTAGAAACCATTAAACCATACATTGTTGCAAACTGAGATAACACTTACCAATAAGAAGCGACTCTCAAATTGGTAAAGCCAGAAAAGATTTTAAGAGGACTTAACCAAAAGCACTGGCTATATAATTTGCAGAATGCAGTGAGCTTTATTTGTATATTTGCAGTAATCCTTATCTTTTTCCCTTTGACCTCAATAGAAAAACAGTGACTGAAATTTTAAAGAATACAATATTTTTTTAATGTTCTGTGACACTGGGAATTAAATATACTCTTAACTCTAGAGAAGACTTACTTTTCTGTAGCCAAAATCATTTTATATTGAAAAATAGAGCCAGACATTAGCCAGAAGTAATTAATTCATTAGTCATAGGTATAATGTGGTCTTGTTTTAATAGTCCCCTTAGGGAGGGGGAAGACTGAGTCTTTACAAGGTGATTGCTTTACACTTCAGTTCACAAGAAACCAAGGTTCTTTGGGTTGTTTAATAAAATCAGCTCCCTTGGATTTGGGCTAAGATTGAACTATCACATATTGAAACCCTGTCTATAACATCATAATGTGTCTATATTAGAAAAGGAATTGCCCTCATAAGGAAAAGTGTTCAGAAAATAGAGGGTTCGGTGTACATTTCAAGAAGGAAAGATAGGCATTTGTTAGTTTAAAAAGGACCTGCTGATAACTTGATTGTAAATATTATCAGGGGACATGTAAACTGAGTCCAAGTCCTTATTCGAAAGTGAAATTTGCACATTCGTGAAATTAAACACATCATTATCAATGACTGGATCTCTCAGTTCAAAATAAAATATGGCTGAAACTTTATTGTGCAAACAGGACCTTAATAAGGTGCATGAGAAAGCATTTATTGCTATTACTATGTTTCCAGTTATTTTAGTACAGAGGCAAATGCTTAAGATAAAAAACATATTACTAAAGGTTTTATCAGCACTCGTGGCAACTGCTGTAAAAATTATGTCCACAAAGTGCCCACAGAGTCTTGAAGAGCTTATCAAGATTCACCAGGATCCTACTGGCTGCATAGGGTTTCTGTCTCTGCTGCATAAGGGCAGAGGCTATTCTGTAAAGACTCTACTTCTTGGTCCGAGTTACTCCAAATATGACAAAGGTATGCCCTAGAGTTTATGCACTGTGGATATGAAAAGAAGAATATACACTCTGGGGAATAAAAGGTTTACTCCATTGGTGAGTCAGGAAATAGTATATTTAGAGCAAGAGATGATCACACCCTAACATTGTAAAGCAAAAGAAAGCTTCAGGAATTGAATCATAACAGTTTTCTAAAAAAGATCCCATTACAAAGGCAATACCACATACCCACGTTTCGTGTGTCTACGAGAAAGGTAAAACTTTTTCTATAGTTAATACAGCATTTCTGTGTACTGGTCTTTTGTTCTTGTACTGATTCATTACGTTTAAAGTGTTTTGACAATGTGCCAAAGAACAAAGGTGAGCTATGCATGATTTGACCAAGATGCTGCAAGGAGTTACTAGTCCTTTTCAGAAACTAAGGAGACTAATTTTCGGACAGGGGATGGAAGATCGATAAGAAATGGTTCGCAAAACTCTAAAATTATTCCATAAATAATCATGAGGAATCTAAAATGGAAAATCATAAATGGATTCTTCTGTGACATTTGTAGATAAGACTTAATAGATTTTTTAAATTACAGATCGAGTATTACAATAAAAATGTGGAATGCATCCGCAACAGGGACCCCAGGGCTTGGACTAGCTCATCTCTTATATCCTTAGACTGAGGCTCGCAGGGAATACTATGCCTTGCCCAAACCACAAAGTTAAACAGTGGCAAAGCCAGGATCAGAATCTAGGGCGACTGACTCCGATCCAATGGTCTTTCTACTCCACCACCGTCCACCTCTTAAGGGTTTGTTGGTTTGTTTGTTTTTTCAAATTATTCTGACACATTATCATTGCAGAGTATTTCTTTTTCCAGAGCTATGACTTTCACTACTTCTGTTGCAGCTGATTATTTCATTGGTGGTATAATAAGCTTTCCCCAAAGTACACCCAGCGAACACATTCCCGCACCGGCCTAAATTATATTCTAGTTTCCAAACATGGGCCAGAGGGGACTTGAGCGGGCGCCATGTGTTGTTTGCAGCAGGCGCAGATTTAGCTGTGGCACAATCTGGGTTGGGCACAAAGATTATTTACCCACCTGTTGTTTCATCGGCTCTTTAAAAAAAAAAAATCACTTTTTATGATCCTTCAAGTTAGTGATTTTCTTCTGTCCATCGTGGTCTCCAGCCACCAACCACAGTAAAAACAGCTGTCAGACAGCTTCTCTGCGCCTCAAGTGCAAAGGGCTACGTATGAGGCGCTTACTCAGAAATCACAGTAGAGGGCCAGCTGCTTCCACGGCATTTACAGAGTGTTAACCAGAGACTTCTGAAGCTCCATAAAGCTTTACCTTTGCTTGCAAAATCCATCTGAGCCAAGACCGTAAGGGCTTACTTACACTCTCCCACCAGATTGCTTACTCGGATTAGCTTAGATTTGGGGGAGGAAAAATTAAAACAAGCTAAGAACAAGAGAACAGATTATGTCCCTCTTATCTATCTCCTTTTCCCCCTTTGTACCAATACCTCTCAGTGCTCACTCTAGATCAAAATCAGCCAGTAAACTTTTCAAAAATACACATGCCTAGGCCCTAACCCTGAAGATTTGGTTTCAACTCATGGGGATGGCAGTGGGAGGGAGGGGTCAGTCTTTAAAAAGTACCCCCAGATGATTCTAATGTGTAGCCAAGGTGGAGAACCACTGTTCTCTATGAACAAATGTAACCGTGACCACGTGAATGCCGCAAGCTGGCCACCACAGGGGTGGCGTGGGGTAGGGCACAGTCTCTATGAGAATAAAATGGCCTGGACATCCAGCCTAAAGAAATTATAAAAAATGGATGACTGGAAAAAGTCAGGGCATCTGAATTTTTTTAAGGCGTTCAGTCTGGAGTATTTGTATAGCTTTTCAACTAGCGAAACCCTTTTTGTTTTTACTTTTTAAAAATTCCAATGTAAGTAACATAGTGCTACATTAGTTTCAGGTGTACAATATAGTGATTCAACAATTCCATACATTACTCAGTGCTCATCACGATAAGTGCACACTTAATCCCCTACACCTATTCATCCATCCCCCACCCTCCCTCCCTCCATCCATTTGTTCTCTGTATTTAAGAGTCTGGGTTTGTTTAGTTTTTTTAAGCCTCTTTTTTCCCCCTTTTTTCATTTGTTTCATTTCTTAAATTCCACATATGACTGAAATTATATGGTATTTGTCTTTCTCTTATTTCACTTAGCATTATACCCTCTAGATCCATCCATGTTATAGTGAAATCTTTTTTTCTTTTGCTTTTTAAGATTTATTTATTACTTGGGCACCTGGGCGGCTCAGTGGGATAAAGCCTCTGCCTTCGGCTCAGGTCATGATCTCAGGGTCCTGCGATCGAGCCCCACATCAGGCTCTCTCTCTGCCTGCCTCTCTGCCTACTTGTGATCTCTCTCCTCTCTGTCAAATAAATAAACAAAATCTTTTAAAAAAATTATTTATTACTTGAAAGAGCTCATGAGGCAGGGAGGGGCAGAAGGACAGCAAGAGAGAGAAACTTTAGCAGCCTCCGCCCTTAGCCTGAAGCCTGACTCAGAGCTCAATCTCAGGTCTTTGAGATCAGGACCTGAGCTGAAACCAAGAGTCAGAAGCCTAACCTATTGCACCACCCAGGCACCCTAAAAAAAAATTTTTTTAATTAAAATCATGCATTCAAGAATTCTTAAGAAATCTTTGGCTTTCCTAGAGGGAATGTGGAAAATACTGAAGTTATCTAGAAGCTATTTGACAATGGAAACTTTTTAAAAGAGGGTTTCCAGAGTGTGAGTATTCTCGTGCTTTTTTTCTTCAAAGACCCAGAAATATCATTTACTGTCATCACTTCTTAATTTATTATACTTTGCTGAAGTCAAAAGTCACTCTGTATGGGCATTATCATAACCATGCTCATAAATGGTTTTGATTGGCTTTGGATGCATCCAAATTTGTCTTCCTAATATGGACCACATTCATCTGGTTTCCCTATAAATGTGGTTCCCCCAAACCTGACTCTAATCCCATGTGTGCATTTATATATGCACATACATCTTTTAAGATTTACATTGAAAATACAATAATGTTTAGTGGCTATGGCAATTTGTAACCCAATATCCATTTCCTACCTTTATTCTGTCCCTACCATCCAGATATTTGGTCTAAATTTATGGTTCTCAAATGCTTTGCCGCACATTAGAATCACCTGCGGAGCTTTTAGAACTCTTCGTGCCGCAGGCGGCATCCCAAGAACTCTAGAAGTGGGACCCAGGTATCAGTATTTTTCCCAACTTTCAAAATGCAGCCAAGGTTGAAAATGACTAAGTCCATTGTTGCAATCCCCCTTTTCCATGATTAATTTCAGGATAAACATGTGATCCAACCCCTAGTAAGGCATGAGAAGTCTCTTGAAGGGCTGCTGAGAAAGCTTTCTTTAGAAAAAAAAAAAAAAAAAGAAAAGATATAAGGACTCCCTTCCTCTGGGCACCGTTGATCTGAATCCACTACCACCATGTCATGGCCAGGACAGAAACTAACCTAAGTTTGAAGGGGTCGGGGGGAAAGAACTGGAGTCTTTGATTCTGTCTTTGAGCCACTGTATTACCTTCCTTAGAACCTGACCTACCTACCTCTGAGTCTCCTATAGAATGGAAAAAATAAATTATCTTATCGTTTAAGCTTGCTTGAGCCAGATTTGTTTTGTTACTTGTACCTAAAAGCACCCCGACTACACTCACCATACTTAGGTCACACAATTTTGAGTGTTACCCTGGACGTGATGAATTTCTATGCATGGTGCCAACACTTTGGTCATTCAGTCTTCCTTGAGATCCAGCATCAATCCTTAGATACCAGTGAATAGGACAAAGTTAGAGGACCTTTGTAAAGACATTGCCTGAAAACTTGCCTTCATTGGTACTAAATGTTCATGCAGTCTTTTGAAATTGTAGCAGCTCCTCATGAGATTGATAATGCTATTCTCAGGAGAGCATTCACTTATGTAGAAGTAAATGCAGAATCAAATCAGTCTACCCAGAAAAGCTGCCCTAAGTCCAAGGCTTGCTCTCTGCTTCTTGGCAGAACCACAAGATAAACACCAATGCACGTCGTGACTCATATTTTAGAATTTCCTCCACATTCTTATAAGGTTGTTTCAGTAAAAGCTCAATAATAATAGAATAAAAATGAAAATGAAAACAATGGCAGCATTTATTCACATATAGTAAACCTAAGTGTTAAAGTGAGGCAACCTAATCTTTTTTCCAGTGAGAAATGCTAATCCATGTATTTCAGCCTTGGCTCTTTCCAGACATAAACCTGGTTATAGGAAAAGCTTCATAAAAAATAAATACTTTAGTTTTTGATAATCCCCACAGCACGGCATTCCACGTATCAGGCCCAACTTATTCTGAGTTGGCTTACATCAGTTCTCTAGAAGAAAGATGAAGAAAATTCAAATTCAAACCGGATGGTCCTTATCACATGGGGGGATTGGGACAGTTGATTTACTCATATAATCTCTTTAAACATCTACCAGGAGAGGTTCTCAGACAGAATTTATTGCCTCCTCTGGCCATCTTTGGATCTACAAAAAGCAAAGCAAAATCCTTCTATGAAACCTGAAACTCTAGTCACCGGTTTCCTGGCTGATGTCATTTCAAAGGCACGGTGCAGCCCTGTGATAGCTGCAGCGGAAATCTGCCTCTCTACGGGGTTTCCATCTGTTTGCCATCAGAAAGGACCTTTTTGGGGAGCCATGGTAAATGCAGAGCACCCATTCCTCCCTGTGGGCTCTGGAGTCTTGAGTTAATGTTTTTAGGATCAATTGTTATTACGATTGAATAGTACTTAAATTTTCCCAGAATAAGAAGGTATATAGAATTACATTGCTGTAACTTTAGTTTTCATTTATGTGGGTTCTCATAAGCTATTTTGTATGAATTTTCCACATGATTCTGAAACTACTTTGCAAATGTTACCAAAATAAGAATTCAGTCACTGAAATTCTTTCCTTTGAAAAAGTTTTCTATATAATTTTCTGTAGTGAACTTCTTATAAAACACTTGGCACTCAAAGCAACTCTTCCTGAACTCTTCAGGCCTAAAATTGTTTAAAAATATAAATTTTGTGTCGAAAGGCTATTTATTTACTTTTCATTAAGGGTCAACAGAAATGACATACTACGTTAAAGCAAAGAAAATAAATTATAATGACGAGAGTTTTCAAAACTGCGATCTTCTATGGATAAGCTTCCATACAAATAATCCACTGTAAATAACCAGGGCTTCACAATGGTACCAAGCTAAAACCAGCTAGGGATTGAGTGTATTCACTCAGCAACAAATGCATAATGGTCGCCTTTATTACTGAAGAAACAAAGCTTGAATTAATAACACAGGAATGTTTAATAAGGGAAAAGATTTCATGAAGATCAGCCTTTTTCTCATCTCCATCCTCCCCTACAGGTACTCCAGTTTTCACAGTGCCCGGACAAAAACAGACTCCCCATTACATTCCTTAAGGAATAATTTATTAAATGTGTTTTTATAGATTGGACTTTCTGTGTTTATGTGCCATTTCCTCGGAGAAGGCTGACTCTAAGGATGAAATAGAAACAACATCACTTTTCAATATTCCTCAAGTCCCAATTCCTAGAAAAAGACATGACTACAAAGGTCTTTTTATTCCTTCTGTCAATTACCAGTTTGTTTCAATATAGTTTTTCTGGAGTTCAGTATCAAATGAAGTATGGTCCTCGGTGGGCAATAGAGAGGGAAAGTTTTCCTCACCTCATGGGGAAAAGGAAGTATGAATATGGAACCATAGGGCTTTGAGAGAATGGAAAGGGGAATGAAGGAAGATTCATGACAGAGGGTAAGGCATGAGGGAGAGGCCAGGCAAAGAAAGACAATAAAAAACTTGCCTTTGACGGAAAGATGAAATTCTGACTACTATATTTACATGACTTAAAAATGAAGTATATTTACCTCAGTATTTCTTAAAGCATGATAAACACATGCAATAATTAAATGAGATGAATTTAGTTGGCACAGAGAACATTTCTTGATAGCCACATATATATATTATTATATCTGTATACACACACAAATTTCATGAATTCTACTTCATGAGATGAGGCTAAAATTAAAAAAATGACTTGATTGAGAGAAAAATATTAAATAATAAGACACAGTAAGTACTTAGCTGTGGCAAGAAGCATGTCAGTAGTACTTGAATGATGAGAGTTTAAGAAATCTTAGTTTAGGGATGCCTGGGTGGCTCAGTTGGTTGAGCAACCGCCTTTGGCTCAGGTCGTGATCCCGGCATCTTGGGATCGAGTCCCGCATCGGGCTCCTTGCTCCGCGGAGAGCCTGCTCCTCTCTCTGCCTCTGCCTGCCTCTCTGCCTGCTTGTGTTCTCTCTCTGTTAAATAAATAAATAAAATCTTTAAAAAAAAAAAAAAAAAGAAATCTTAGTTTAGACAAACGGAGCACAGAACTCCATGTTATGGTGTGGAAGAATCCTACTATTCACTGAGCAAAAATGGGATTTTTACCTATAATTGATTTAGTAAGTATTTGTGAAGGGCTTCTATTTTCCGAAAGCTAACTTCACATTTTAATACAGAGATTTTTGCCACCTACTGTGAAAATTCCCTCAGTAGAATTTCGCCTAACAAATTTATGACAAAAAAGTTTAAACGTTCTAGATCTCTAAAAGCTTGACATTAAGGTATTCACCTTTCCTTACAATTCTAATCTGTTCTAATCCTATGATTTTTTTTTCCCCCCTTTCCCACAAACGTAGCAAGTTCTAACTTTTTGGTAGAGGATGAATCCCACCAGTAGAGGGGGCCTCGCTCTGCTTGAAAAGTGCTCAGAAAGGCCAAAGGAGTGGTTACTCAGCTCAGAACAAGATCGCCCTTCCATTTGTTTGCTTAAGACCCTGTGGCTTTTCTCTAATTTCGTAATTTTATTTTATTTTTTAATTTTTATTTATTTAACAGAGAGAGGGAGATTACAAATAGACAGAGAGGCAGGCAGAGCGAGAAGGGGAAGCAGGCTCCCTGCTGAGCAGAGAGCCCAATTTGGGGCTTGATCCCAAGACCCTGAGATCATGACCTGAGCCGAAGGCAGAGGCTTTAACCCACTGAGCCACCCAGGCGCCCCTGATTTAGTAATTTTAAAATGAGACCGCCAGCTTGTGGAGCAAGTCTGGAATGTGCTGGCACACTTTAGTCTCACATCCAGTCTTAAGTTTTCGTACGGATCTGGTGAGCCGCCGTACAACACATCTAGCTCAAATAGTGAATGCTCTAATTGTTACCACATTTTTCATATGTTTGTAGTAGTAGTTCCGGGCTGACTAGGCAGGGGTCCAGTTGTGTTCATTTTGAGTTGAATTCAAAGTTCTGAGTTGGAAGAATTTTTAAGAGCATCTGTTCCAACTCCCTCATATCACAAATGAAGGACAGACACACTCAAAGAACTTAATTTCCCATGGAAAGATACTAGTGTGGAAACAGAACTATTCAGGGTATATAAAAAAAAAAAAAAAAGCAGTCGTTTGCAGCCTGCTTAGTCCTGACTACCCCTAGGAGGTGTGTGGCAGCTCATTTAACCTTTGGGTCTCAGTTTCTTTTTCTGTAAAATAAAGGCACAGAATCAGGGAACAACTACCAAGATCACTTCAGCTCTATTTGATTAGGATCTCTGCTTCTAAATGATTATTGCTTTGGTTTCCATTTGCAGGCAATTCTAAGGCTTCTTGTTTGTTTTATTGTTCATTCATCTTCATTAAGTTTATAAATGTATTTTACCTTTATGAGTATAAAAGGAATTAAAATGCAACTGCAGAACAAAAAGTTAGAACTCCATTGTGAACGCAACAATCAAAAATATAATCCAGACAATAAGAGAATGTAGAAAAATGAAAAGAAGTTGGAGTATCAAGGTTGTAGAGCTATGAATGATTTGTCTTTAAAAAAAAATGTACCACCATTGTGTAATAAACATAATTCAAGAGGATGAAAAAGTCCATCTAAAAGGCAAAGTCGAGGTTAACAAGTAACAAGAACAGCCAGCTAGAGATTTTAGGAGGTGGAATGAAAGCAATCAGCAGACCCTCAAGCCCTCACCCCCAGATCCCCCACTCCTGGTGTACTTCAGCCTTGCAATAAAGCTTCCCATTTTTCAGGATATTAAATTCAAGTTCAGGGAAAGCCAGACATCATGTAATCACAGTTTGGAATTACAGTGTATATCTAATAAAAGCCCACAGAACTTGCCAAAAAAAAAAAAATTTTTTTTTCTTTTCCAGAATCTTTTAAAGACCTATGTGTTTGCTGGGAAGAAGGGAGGTGGGAAAGAAATCATGTGTAAGAGGAAACTTTTCACGGAACCAAGGCAGTTCCAGACCAGGCACAGATCCTGACAGATAACCTAAAATAGAGGCCCCACTCCTTGTTTGAAAGAAAGGAAGGAAGAGGAACAGGGAAAATAGTCTCCACCATAGACTGAAGACACCTTGGTTCAAACTGGATCCTAGGGAAGTCCACCCCACACATTTCCACTGCTGGCATCACTGCTCTGTGGAGAAGGCCAAGTTCTCACTCTGATTGCTATGTAAAATGAATGCAGGAAAGTTCTCCTGATTTACCCAATTAATCCAATCACATTTGGATTAATGTTCATGGAGACACAGGGCCAACTTCATGAGTGGCTGTGTGGTCATACAAGGCTCTGCCACAGAAGGGTCCCCATGCTGGGTTTAATCCTCTGTTGTCACTGTTTTTAAAATTCTTTTTTTTTTTTAAATGTTTTTATTTATTTATTTGACAGAGAGACAGAGAGATCACAAGTAGGCAGAGAGGCAGGCAGAGAGAGAGGGGGAAGCAGGGTCCCTACTGAGCAGAGAGCCTGATATGGGGCTCGATCGTACGACCCTGAGATCATGACCTGAGCCGAAGGCAGAGGCTTTAACCCACTGAGCCACCCAGGCGCCCCTGTTTTTAAAATTCTTAAGAATTTATGAGCAAAGGACCCGCATTTTCATTTTGCACTGGGCTTCAAAATGGACATAGCTTTTTTTGGCTGCACATTTTTATGAGGCTGTTCATATTACTGCACACTTTTCTTACATTGCTGCAACATTTTTGACATGCTTAAGCATGGTCTAATGCACTTTGAGAGGCTGTGTCTTCCTATATGGGCCTTTTCCACGAGGATTCATCTTCTCACCCTCAAAAACTCCAAGTCAGGGCCTGCGTCTTGTCAGACACCGTCCAACGTGCCTTCTGTCTCTTCCCCCAAACGTCCAGGTTCTCAGTACTCTTTATGTGTGGGTGCTCCACATGTGAATACAGGATCCTCTTAGAACCAACATGAAAAGCAGTTGAGTCCTTTGTAAGACTTTGCCTGGGGCAAGGATTAGCATAAACTTCCGCTCCCCTGAGCGGTGTCTGTGGTCCTGAATCGGCCTGGATGTGGCGAACAACAAAGAAGCCCAGGGTGCTACTTACTGAATGTTGCTCAGACTTCTGTTGACCCTTAACACGACCTTGGTCTTCTTTAGGTCAGAGTCTTCTTTAGGCCTAACTCGTTCCTTCAAGTGGCTAAAATACAATGATTTAACAATAACTCTGGATTCCAAAAATCTACAGCAAGAACTGAAAACCTTCCCACGCCATCCACATACAGAAGGCCTAAGATGGGGCTGGCCCTGGGGTAAGATAGCTCCTTTAACAACTCAACGATCTCCCCCAGCTTCCCTGCCCCAACTGAGGGCAGAGCAGAAAAGAAACAAAATACCTTTGTGCACAAAAAAAATGGAGCTTATTGCCTCTAGGGGAAGAGGGAAGAGGGAGAAGGTGGGAGAGAGGAGGAAACATCCTGAAAATTTGGGAAATACTTCTCAAAATCAATTCACATTGTATCATCCCTGGAAAATTAATGTGACACAGGCAAACACAACATAAGAGGTAAAGGAATGAGCATTCTTGCAGCTCACCATGGTAGAAATAATGAAAAATGAATCTGACCAGTAGACATCAGGCCTACTACCCTTTTCCAAGGGCAACAAGGAACCCTCTTCCCTGGCTGTTTTGTGGGGTTTAAACAGCAGGGGCATCACTAATCATTTTGCGAAGACCCAGCTTGTTTCTACAGACCAAATGACAGGGAAGGAATGGGAGCTGAGTTTTCACGAAGGAAATGGGTGTGTACCCGAAGGCCAATGAGCTGGTTGTGACCCAGGCTGAGAGTGGGAATCTATAAGGGGTTTTCTTCCCCTGAGAAGGTTTATATCTTTACAGGGCGTCCCCTTTAAGATTCAGGGCAAAGCCCCAATTAGCTGAAGTCCTGCCTTTTCCTCTGCTGTTGAAGGAGTGGGAAAAAATTTCCCTTCATCTCTTCTACGTTCTTTGGCTGGTTTAACAATTAAATTGACAAAAGACAGATTAACAGGAAAAAAACAAATTTAATCATGTGTACAGGAGCCCCGTAAAAATATGAGACTCGAAGGCAGTTAAGCTAATTGTGTATGTCATCCTGAGCTAAGGAACTGGATAGGGGCCTGGGGCTTGAGAGGGGAGGAGGGCAGCTCTCAGGAAGATAAAAAGAACCAATGTAATTAGATGTTTGCCAGGCCATACAGATAGGTCAGATAAAAAGTTATCTCCAGTAATAGCTCTTTTTCTGGGCCAGGCCCCCTATCTTAATTCTTTTAGGCAGTGAAGGAAGAGGTAAAAGTTTTTCCTGAGTCTGTTGGGTCTTCATCACTTTCAGTTCAAAATAATCCACACGGCAAAGTGGCAAATTTTGGGATGGCATATTCTGCTCCCCTTCACTATGTGGTTCTTTTCAAAACCATGGAACCTTGGATGGACTCACGGATAGACTGTCAGTCTCTGGTCCAGGGGAGGGATATCACCTTATGGAGTAGACCAAAACTCAGAGGGTTTAAGAGAACAGGTAAAACGAGGCTCTCTCCTCCTTCCATCAGTGCCTTCTGAAAGAGAGAAGTGTTGAGACTGGACACTCGGGTAACCAAAAGAAACGAGACCACTATCAAGGCCTATTAGAGAAACCGCACTGTTTCTGTTCGCCTTCAAAAGGAATTCTGTGGGAGGGGCATTCTGCATCAAATCACCATCAAATTTTTAAAACGCTAATGACAAAGAGGCCCTTAACATTTCCCTCAGCTTGACAAGCATTTGAAAATGTAATCATTAAAGGAGAAAATATCCCCCTCGTTTCCCGGTTCCTGTGGGAGAGTAAAAGCCTAACTTCTGCAGGCGCCTTGTTCTAAGTTGAAAAATGACAACTCAAGAAGATACAAAAGTTTACTTTTCCTTAGGTCAAGTCAGTTAGCAAACACAGATGGCCTAGGATCATTCTCTCAGCCCCAGCGCTTGAAAAGTCTACCACCCTTTGTTGCAGTGGAGCTGAGTTCAGATTGAGTTCTGGTCTCTCTTCCCTAGTGGAATGGCCTGGAATGAAGTCCTGCTTGCATGTTTAATTTTGGTCCGTGCAATTTTTGCTTTGACACCAACAATGTAAACGTGTTGTGTTCCTGCAAATCCTGATTGCTTTGCCAATGAAAGATCAATGAGGCGAAGTGCCTCTTGGTTTGTGCCTCTCCCTGCGGGATCTTGGGAAGGTACATCTGGGTCAAAGCCAACCCAGGAAGGAGGGATGTCACCAACCACTCTTCAGGGAGCAGGAAGGGGTCAGCTGGAACTGGTCTGCTGCTGCCCAAAGGCCCAAAGTACAGCCTTACTAGATTTAACAGAACCTGAGAGAACACCCATAATAATCATTTAATTCTTACAATAACCCCGTGAAGCAGATTTTATTAATGGACCCACATTTTCAGGTAAGGCACCTCTCTGGCACCACAGAAAGCTGAAGTAAACTTGCTCGAGCTCATACAGTTGGCAAGCCGAGAAGCCTGGCATTTTGGTTCCAGCAGCAATGTTTTAATGCCAAATGCTGCAGCTAGAACCAAAGAGCATAAAATCCCACGGCATAGTAGTAGGCCCAGTGCGACCTGGTCAGGAAACGAGGTCTGTTTTAAAGACGTCTCCCAGTCTCCACCGGAAAGCAGTTCTCTATTTCAGAAGGAAAGTGGCCCATGACAGCCCGGCCACCATGCACCGACCATGTCCTCTATCCTATAGGATAGGACTGTCCTGCACCAGCACTCCACCATCTCCTAAGGTTCGAGAGATTCCTGTACAAAAAGTTCTGTAGATCCTTTCTGTAAATCTGCTTTCACAATGAGCACAAACCTGGAAGTTCCAGGAGAAAAGCCTGTTTTTCTGCAAAGGGTTGCACAGAGGTTGGCAGTATCTGAGAACAATTGAATGATATCCACGTTTTTTTCCTCCCTGCAGCTCTGACGCTCGGAATGACCTTAGCTGATCTCTGCAGTATATGCTTAAAATGAAGTGGTGGCTTTGACTGCCATCAAGGGCAAACCAAATTCACATCCAGTGTGCAGGGTAGCTCTTCTCTTCTCCACTTTGCTCCCTAGTAACCTACTTGCCTCCCCTGCTGCTTCAGAAAGTGGGAGAGAAGTCCTTTGGCAGTGAATGGATGCTTGCACTAAAGAAATAAAGCAAAGTGAAGTTGCAGCTTCACTTCAACTGCACAAAAAAGGGTCCCTTCGCTGGATCCCTGAGACACTGCCGCCTGTGGGCAGAACCCCAGGAGGTCTCTGCACCGCCAGCCCCGGGCTAGGCAGGAGGAGACCTGGGCTGTGCACCCAGCTCGCCGCCTCATCACACTCTGAACCTTCCTTTTTCCATCTGTGAAAAGTGACTCAGGATATCTGTGCTTTGTACTCTCCAGGGCTATTATGAGGCTCAAATGAGATAATGTATGTAAAGTGCTTTGTAAACTGTAAAATGCTCTACAAATGTAAGGGATTATTATAAACCACAGTACAGCGATGTTTTATGCTTTTATAAAACTACTGGCTGGAACTGGAGAAAGGGGAATCCCTCTGGTGATTTTTATTTTGGAAACAGGAGGACTTGGGTTCGCTTCCTTGCCAGGAATTGGATTCCTGGCAGCAGCTGTTTATTCCATTTCGCCGGGCGACGCACATATGGCCTCCGCGCGCCTCCTGCGGAGCTGACAATATGTACTGCTTTGTTTGAGCACATCAAGGAAAAGCTCTTTTCGCCTCCCTCGCTATTTCCAACTTGCCAAGTCTAACACCTAGGAAATAGAGACTCTCAAGGCGCACTTCACCACGGCAGCATTTGGGTTTTTTAGATGAGATTTTTTTTTCCTCCTTAGCAACCAGAAATTTACAGGCAGACTCTTACGGTAAAAACAGCCTTCCCTTGAGCTGTTTGATGCTTTTATAAAGCTTTGCCTTGGTTAAAATGAACATGATATTAATATTTGTGCGGGGACTGAGTTTGCACCAGCTGAAAGAGATTAAGCTACGGACAGGGTCTCCCCCACCCCCCTGTGCGCCGCTCCCCGACGCGGAGGCGGGGGCACGCTGGGTGACCCGGGGACGCCAGGGAGCAGAGTGCCTGCCTTTCTGCACCTGCCCCCTCGCTTTGCTGCAGGTAGCCACTCGCTGCAAGCTGAGGTGTGTTGAGATGACTCTCCATCTAAGAACTACTACTTGCTTGTAAATGTCAAAAGGAATTATGAACGTTTGTAGAAAAGTAACTGTTGGACTAATTTCCGGTTCCATGGAGCAAACGCACTACCCTATGTATTTAGAATCTGGTGCTGACAGCCAGGCCGTGGCAAGCTTCAAGGTTATAGGATCATAAATGGGATTAGATAACCCAGACAGTGTGGCTCAGGCTCTAGCACTTTTAAAACATTATTAAAACCCCAGAAAAAGGGCAAACGATTTTGAAGGGAAAGTAAGACATAACAGGCCCTCAACAAAGAGAAAATGGAATCCTGGAGATAGTTCTAGGGACTTGTCAATCCCCTGGAGCATTTCTAGAGTACATGTTAGAATAAATAAATATTTTAGGACATAAGACATGAAGAAGCAGGTCATGATTTATAGCATAGAACAATTTTTCTATTAGATTTGAGCCATGGAAGAAAGACAAAGAAAAGCACAAGGAAAGTGTAGTGAGAAAACCAAAATTGACAGTAAGAATCTGCAATTCCAGATAGCAGAATTCAGTGCACCACCTGGAAGTCTTTGCATTTTAAATTATCTATTTCTTTTTAATTGACCAGATTAATTATTTCTACCTTGCCTCTTGGCAGGTAGGTCACTGTTCCTTTTCACAACATTAATGAACCCATTCACTTTTTCTCCATGTAATTAAGACGGTGAGTTACAGATCACATTCTTAAATTGGCTTAGTGTACAACCAACTCAGTCTTTATTAAACAAAATATATGACATCAAGTATTTCTCATTGAAAAAGTGTTGAGTTTCTACTGAGTTTTCCCCCAGTTGTTGTGAGAGTGGTGACTTTGTTCTTTTTATTTTTTGGAAAAGAAATACAGACCTATAAAGGTTATAGCATCCAGGGTGGTATTTTATTCTTAATGTGCTTACAGTCTGGAGACCTAAAGGACAGCTGATGGATTAATGTTCAAGTATTTCTATTGCCACCAAAATTCTGACCAAGGCCTTTCATGAGCTATTTGAAAAGAAATAACTTTGGGTATACTGTTAAAGTTAGTTAACTGAAATATATTGCCCTCTTCTGTTAGCTTTATTTCTAGGCCATTTAGGAAACCCTAGGAACATTAAGAGTTACTCAGTGCATTGAATACAGTAGCGGAACACAGTAGAGAAAGCTTTGTTTGTGATGTCTATGGCCCTCCAGAGAGCGAGCTTTAATTTAAGCCAACCCAAGTCGTCTCCCAAAGCATTTGGCTTCATTCAGGACTTCTTGATCTCAACCTACTTCCCAGAGAACTGAATTTAGAACGAAAGTTTAAGGTGCTTTAATCTTTCCAAGACCTGAATGGGATTTTCTCCAAGAAAATGAGTCTGGTGGAGCACCTAATCAAGAGGAAAACTGTTGGGACAGAACTCTTAATGGTGGTCACCTTTGCTGCTGGCAAAAGACTAACAACACAAATCTAAAACATTAGTAACACAAGTGCCTTGTTTTTACACACTGCAAGCCTGTGAGAAATTCTGTTTGCGTTGTCTGAATACAATGGGGTTGGGATCAAAAATACAACAGCTGATATTTTTCTAGTCCTTTACTCCATTTCTTTGTAGAAATGGAATCTTCTAGTCACACTTAATAAGCTCTACTAATCACTGTGACAAAAGTACTCAAGTTTGTAACATAACTTACTTCCTAATTTTTTAACAGAACCTACATTTTGCAATCTTTTGTCCCACGGTTGTAGAACTTTATGGTGCTCTTTTACTGTTGAGATTTCAGGTGGTTAACTGCTCTATTTCCTTCCAAACCAAAATGCAAGTGCAGTAATGATCTCCATGTGCTTCGATAAAGGCACACTGGCCTGTGGTTATGTTTTAAATAAGTGCCTAAACACACATACTCACACAGAGTCACAAAGTCAGCAGGAATGGCATTTCATCTTGGTCTCACTGTGGGCAGACTGTGGTTGTGACAAGAAACATACAAAGCTAATTGCAGTGTGGCTTAGCAAGGCTCTGTCTTCTGCACTAAAAGGGACAGCTTAAATGCATTTTACCCATTTTGGGGATGGCTTGAAACAGCGTGCAGTCTATATATGAATAGGGCATTTCAAATACATGTCATATGAATGTGTGGGAATAGAGGTGATGGGAAGAGAAACATGTCAATTTCAGGACCTGGAGTACTTATACATGTTTTGGAGTCCTCTTTGGGGCCTGTATCCAAATTGTTTTATGCTGGATAAAGCCGAAGATTGGGGCACTGGAAAGCACAATAATAAAAGAGAAACGTGCTCAGAGAAATGAGGCTTTCAACTTCCAGGAAGTGAACCAAACTAGGAAGCCACCGCCTGGCTTCCTACATTACCAGTCTTGGCTGGCCAATTTCACCACAGGGACCGAGTCATTCCAAATGACAGTGAGTCCATCTCTTTGCTTTCCCCTCCAGGAATAGGCTGCCAAGAAGCAGAAACATCTGCCTTGGGGAAATCTTTGGGCACTGTCAAAGTTCCCTGCTCCCCCTTTAACCAGATTTTCCTGCTGTGCTGGCGCAAGAGGGTTGCCAGACATAGCACTTGGGAACCCCCACGTACTATAATGTAATCAGCTGCTCTCACTTCTGGCTCAGGCCTCTGGAGCCACATCTTTACTAACATCCCCCCCCCCCCCGCCCCCGGCCTCCCTCTTTCCCCCTCCCTTCCCACAATTAGCTTATCTCGTTTCAGGATGATGTCTAGATTAGGAGCCTTCAGGATGCTGGGGGCCGGGGGAAGAAAAATAGGAACCAGAACTAGATTAGGTCTTGAGAGTTTATCCCCCTGTATAAAATATTGGACGTGTCACTTAAAAATAATAATTGCAAGCAATATATCCAGTGATCGCAATACTGGTTTTCAGTTTTCCCCTGAAAAGGAAGACAGACAACATGGTGAAGCCGCACGAAAGCCTTTGTGACCTTCTGCTCAGAAGCAGATTGTGTCACTCTGCTAATATCTCATGAGTCAAAGAAAGTCATATGAGCAGGTCTCACATCAATAGGGTGAGGAAGTATAATTCTGTCCCACAGAGAAGCAGAATATATTTTGAACAATATAACAATCAAAGGCCAATTATCAAACAGATATTTAAAGCTAAAAGTCTAGAAATTAATGAAAATGAAAAAGGAAAGACATAGGAAATGAAAAGACAAGATCTTGGTCAAACTTGAGCAGCTAAAGAGACTGGATGTCTGATTATAACAAAGGCTGAGCAAAGGTCCATGTCTGATGACTGGGGACCTAGAGTGTTTTATAAATGGCTTGGATAGAATCTAGCAGAGCTGGCCATCTAGAACTTAGAGCTAAGGTGCTCTGAAGTTCAAGTAAAGTACTCGCAGCCATGTGGCTGCAGAATGAGAAAAGCCACAATCATTTGTTAGTCTGGGGTGAAAAGCTCGGCATTTCCTGACAATCACAATTCAGCAATATGGTTCCCTCCATAACGAAAGATATCTAGGCCCACCTGGTGGTGTCTCGCAGTTCGGGGGCAGATGTGGTCCTGAAAAGAGAGTATAGCCTGGAAGAAGAAACATCCTTGTTTAAATGGGGCCAGTCCCAAAGCACAGGTAACTCTGAAAGCTAGGACGTCTTAGACCCTGACCTTCTGTCGGCTTCCTAATTTGGAGTGTTGACCTCACTTCTGCCAGGAGCCTGGTAAAGGAATTCCTCTCAAGATCAGATGAAAAGAGCTGGAAGGTCCCTGGCCGTTTGCTTCAGCTTCACTCAGCTAGCTAACAGCTCTGAGTCGGCTTCCTCTCCTACATCCACCATCACCCCTGGCCCTCAGCTGCATGATAAGGGAGAACTCTGGCTCATAAGGCAGATTTCCCCACACCTGCTCCCACGTCTGCCTGGATCGGAGTGAATGCAGTCAGTTTTTGGCTTTGCCTAGACACAAATCTGTGCTCCAGCAAAATCCTGAGGCCCCACTGCAGGTTCTCACACAGACCACTGGTCCCTGGACAGTGGCCTGAGTGGGCGGCAGAGGGACACGGAGGTTCTCGGTTATGACCCTGTGAACTCGCACACCCACAAACGCTCAACCCAGCTGCATACTCACTGACAAGGAGGTGGAATCCTGGATGCAGGATTTCACAAAACAGCACGAGCCGTTAACTGGAAGCCATGTAGCAAAGCCTGCGCTGACATGCCCTAGGTGGCTCTTTGCCCTCTCCCCATCTGAGACATGACAATGATTAATTGGAAGCATCCCTGTTAGAAACCCATCATCTTGCCGTGCCTGCCTAATCCTTTGCATGTATTAATCCCACCCATTAATCTGCATGGGTTAACGTCAGATTCCTTATGGGGTTACTAGTTTGGAGGAGGAGGTCTAAAGCTGCCCCAAGCAAAGACGAAGCTCATGAGATGTACGGGTATGAAATCTCTGGATCACGTGCCAGACCAGGAGAATGGTTTCAAGGCGAAGTGCTCCTAAGGCTACCTGAAGGGCTCTGCCCCCTCGGGATGAGGGGGTACACAGAGGGGATATGCGGCAATGCCAGCTACCCCCACGCCGTGGAAAGCCATAGGGGCCACTGTTTTTATCTTTTAAATATTTACTTACTCAGTACTCTTCTCCTGTCTTCTGGGAAGGGTTCAGCCCCACTGGCCACACGAGTGGGAACAGGTGCACAGTCTGGCCCAATCATAGTAACTCACACACCTATTTTTTAAACACCGACAGATAATCCAACCGGGACTAACTGGACTCCCTCCCTGGGATTTTTAAATGATGATAACTTGCCTCTTGGATCAGTGGAGCTGATGGTACCACATTTGGCCACGTTGGCAAGAAGGCTGTGAGCACGGTATTTCCTTAGAGAAATACCCACAAGGTGTGGGGATCGGTGAAGCAGGGACAGGACTAATACGTCCAGTACAGGTCTGAAGACAGACAGAAAGAAGGAGCAAGGACCACATCTTATTCTTACTTGCATCCCCAATGCCTATAGGGTGCTACACATACGTTCGATGAATGGATAAATGCATGAATGAACATACGAGGCAATAAATGAAATTAATGAAGCAGAAGCAAGTGCTACTCAGAAGACAATTAGTCTAACACCAGGACAAGAAGGAATGGGGACACTGCTCAGCAGCCCTTCTGGACCAGAGCGGTTCCTGGCATACGCTTGTGTTCCGGACCCCAGACCTGCCCCTCGCGGGCTGCCTTCTCGGAGCATGAGCAAGGGAGAACCCTGGAGCCAAGTGCTTCAGCCAGCCTCCCTCTGGCTAGGAAAACTCCCCCCTGCCAATGACGGGGCTTGACCCAGGAGGCTTCTGGAACAGGAAAGGACTTTAGTTGCACTCTCTAATTAATCTTGGGTTTGGCAAGAGTGGCCGAGAGCGTCAAAAGTCTCTCCCCAAACAGATGCTTCTCCTGAGCTCTAACAACCAACGAAGTTGTCGACTACGTTAAGGAACAAGAAGCCATAAAATGGTTTAACAGCCCAGTGTTTTAGTCACAGACATGGAGAGCGAGGTACTGGGTTTGCATCCAGAAGGTGGTGCGTTTGAGTCTGAATGACCTGGAACAAGTCACTTGACCTGTAAGGCTCTCGTTTTCCTTTAAAATAAGGATAATTATTTCTGTCCTCCCCACACGTCATTTAGTCGTAGTGAAGATCACTTTAGACAGCATTTATGAAAAGAGTCTGTAAATGGGCAAAACATGGGTATGAGAGACTGTTACTAGTGTCACCAAGTAATTAACAATAAATGGATTGGTGCTGGGAAAATGGGGAGGTAAAAAGGTCAGTTAGGAGGCTGCAGGCCACCACCTACGGGAAATGCTAATTTGAATGAAGGCAGAAGCAATGGGAATGAAAAAAGGGACAGAGACTCTCCCTTAATTTTCTGCCCATATGAAGCATCCAAGTTGTTAAATAAATGAATAAATAAATAATAAAATAATAATCAGCAATTATTTGTAAAGAAATCATCTTTCTTATCAAAACGTTACCTGTTACAGTAAATTACCTGTTTCTAAATTCTGAATTTCTCTCTTATTTTTGTAACACAAGTGAGCTCGGTGTGTATTTTATTATTGCATTTATCACCCTGATTTAATGTATTTGTTAAATTTTTCATCTCCTCTTCTGGACTCGAATCCCTGCAGGGCAAGGGCCATGTTTTATTAATATTTAAAATCTCTCTTGGTGCCTAGCACACTGTTTAATGCATAATAAACAGGTACTGTTTGATGGATGAACGATCAATCATATCACTGCGGATTAATTACTGCAAATCATCACAATAATCTTGCAGAGCAAGTATTTTAATTCCCATTTTGCAGATGAAGAAACTAAGACTTGGAGAGGTTAAGTAAATAAGTTACCCAAGGTCCCAAAGCTGGTAGAGTCTGGATTCAAATGGCCTGTTCTTGAGCCCACACCACCTCTGCCTGATTTCTCAGTGCCCAGCAAATAACGACAGCTCTGGAGGCGTGTGTCCTTGTGTTTTTGCATGTGCCTCCCAGTTGCTGAACTCCTATCCAACCCCATACTTGCCTTGGCTGGACACACATTTTACTTTGGGGAAAAGGGAAAGAACCCCTGGGAGTGAGGCATGGTAAAGACGATGGGAAGGACCGAGGTTATAAATCCTCTTCTGAAAATGATCGGCTTCTTCTAAAGCCCGATACAAACTTTTAAAAATTTATTTATTTAAGAATGAGAGCCAGGAAGCATGCAAGTGAGGGGGAGGAGCAGAGGGAGGGGGACAAGCAGTCTCCCCACTGAACACGTGGCTCAATCCGGGGACCTGGAGATCATGACCTGAGCTGAAACCAAGAGTCAGCTGTTCCACCAACTGAGCCGTCCGGGCTCCCGGCGCTTGATACAAATTCTTAAACAAAACTAAGGGCAGTGCCCACTGCACTGAACTTGAGGGACCCTCATGCCCCACCTTGTCCTGCGGGTCTTTATTATTTCAGGTCGAGTAAAGGATGGAGAGAATGAAAAAGCTCAGGACCCCGTATCTGTCTAGCTAGGAAGGCAGCTAGCAAAAACTATCCAGATAGGAAAAAAGGTGTCTAGCACCACAAGTAGTCTAGGATGTAGAGTTTTTAAAGGCTCCTTGTCATTGATAAGGGAAACCAAGCTACTCTTATATGTCATGTCCCTGCTTTGTTTTGTTTTGTTCACATATCATAAGCACATCTGACCTGCCTGGTCCAGCTAATATATTCATATACAAATATGTTCCTCTAATATGGGATCCGGAATTCACAGGGCTATTTGTAGAACACAATTAAAAACTGCTCCATTTCTGGGCGTCTGGGTGGCTCAGTCGGTGGAGTGTCTGACCGTTGACTTTGTCTCAGGTCATGATCTCGGGGTTGTGGGATGGAGCCCCATGTGGAGCTCCATGATGGACTTGCAATTTGCTTGAGATTTTCTTTCTCTCCCTTTGCTCCTCCCTGCCCCTCTCTTTCTCCCTCTAAAAAAAAAAAAAATGATCTATTTCATTGTAAATTTCATCATACAAACCAGTGACAATTTTACTGAGACAAGTGGTATCAGGCACTAGAGATGAAAGGATATTTAACTAAACTCAGAGAGTACAGAAAAGTATACAATGTAAATATATAAAAGGATATAAAATGTAAAATGTATAAAACGTAAATGTCTCCTTTCTGAAGAGCTACCCATCCCACTCCTTCCACAGGGGAATACTGTTGACAGTTTCTGATATATATTTCCAGAAATGTTTCCACATCTATATAAACTTATTTAGAAAATGTATATCCCTTGCAGAGAAAGGGGAACCCTCCTACACTGTTGGTGGGAATGCAAGCTGGTGCAGCCACTCGGGAAAACAGTATGGAGGTTCCTCCAAAAGTTGAAAATAGAGCTACCTGATGACCCAGCAATCACTCTACTGGGTATTTACCCTAAAGATACAAATGTAGTGATCCAAAGGGGCACATGCACTGCATGTGTATTAGCAGCAATGTCCACAACAGCCAAACTATGGAAAGAACCTAGATGTCCATCAACAGATGAACGGGTAAAGATGTCGTGTGTGTGTGTGTATACACACACACACACACACACACAATGGAATACTATTCAGCCATCAAATCTTGCCATTTGCAACGATGTGGATGGAATTAGAGGGTATCATGCTGAGCGAAATAAGTCAATCTGAAAAAGACAATTATCATATGATCTCTCTGATATGAGGAATTAGAGAGGCAGGGAGGGAGTCGTGGGGGTGGGGGGGGGGAAATGAAACAGGATGGAATCGAGAGGGAGACAAACCATAAGAAACTCTTAATCTCACAAAACAAACAGGGCTGCTGGGGGGTGGAGGGGTCGGGATGGGGTGGCTGGGTTATGGACATTGAGGAGGGCATGTGCTGTGGGGAATGCTATGAAATGTGTAAGACTAATGATTCACAGACCTGTACCCCTGGGGAAAATAATCCATTATATATTAACAAAAAAAAAGAAAACGTATATCCTTTAAAAAACAAGCAAGGAGTTCATATTATAGTCACACTTTTGTACTTTGGTATATCAACAAAATACATACTATAAATAATAGAAACTATTATTAAGTGGTTTCGAATGAAATAATAAATGTCTTTTGAATGAATAAATAAATGAATGACACACACTGTATGCTTTGATATGGTCCTGAAATGATCATCTAGCTATAATATACACACCTTGCTCTTATTTCCCAATTAGTCCCACCTTCTGGTTTTTGAAAGACACTCTGCCCTGTCAGTCAGGTATGAGCATGTGACCCCCCAGCATGAGCACTGACCCCCCACCCGACTCCCTCATCCAGAAATCCCCAACCAGTGGGCCTAGGAAGGAGAAGAAGCAGGTTTGGTTTTTCATTGACAACTTAAGCACATACCTCTAAAATCTCACTAATTTCATTGAAACGAGGCTGAGTTACAGGATAATTCTCTACATAGGCTCTCACTGAGACCTAAAACATTTTTTTTCGAATAGTGTTCAGGCCAGGTGACTTTAATTAAGGAAAAAGATTCATATGCTATTTATTCAGTCCCGTGCATATCAACTACAGATATTCTAAAGCCTTTACATCAGATTCCTATTAATTACCTTAGCAAACAACTTTTGGGCTACTGGAACAGAGATCACTTTCATTCCTAGCCAGTTAGTGTGAAGGAATGGAGTCTGACCACATTCCTGAGCTGGAGCTCTGCTTCAGTCCCTCCACTGAGCTTCACAGTGGGGTGAGGAAGGGGCTGAAGGAAGGGCTTCCTTCCGTCCCAGGGAGGGTGCTGACCTGCACGCAACTGGTTTCTTCCAGGTTTCAACGAGCCATGGAAATCTCTAGAATCTCAACTGGCCTCTGGGACCTCAGAGTGGGAAGCCCAACCAAGGCTGACTTCATGGTCTCCTTAACGTCGCCCTTCTCAAAGGCAAGCTCCCAACTCCTCCCTGGCTCCCTCCACGGTCCCTATCTTGACATCCCGCTGGCCAAGCAGCTAGGTGCACAGATTTGTTCCTAGTAGGGACGGACCTCTGCACCACCCATTCCAGAGACTATCCCAAGATGCCCATCTCTACTACCCCATGCCACATAGGGACAAAGGTCTTAACCAACCAAAAGGCCTGAGGGGAAAGGGGAACTGATATGTGGTGTTTGGAAGGCTCTTCCCTACCCCGCTGAGATCTGTGGGACTATGAGTGCAGAAGAGCTCAGCTCTTCTCCATGAAGGAATGCGACACACAGGCATTCATGGCCTGACTCCTTCACTCAACTCATCAGACCTCCGGCTGATGAGGCTCCTTGACTTCTCTCAGCCTCAGCTTCACAAACAGCAGAGGGAAAGCACATCACTTACCTCATAGGACAGTTGTAAGAATTAAGCTACATACACAACGCCTGGTGGTTCCCAGGGGTAGACTGCCATGATAACATCCGTTTTCGCAGCTTGGCCTTCATCTTTATGATGGGACCACTAACCCTGATTAGCCAAATCTCTCCCCACTGCTAAAAATCACTCTTATAATGCATGCGTATCAAGTAAGGAGAAGATGCACTGTTTGGACTCCAACTGGGGACATGTTTGGTTCCTCTCTGTATAAAAAACAAAACAAGACTTAAGGGGTTTCATATGGTTTTTGTTTTGTGCAGACACGCTGAAGCAGTACTCGCGAAAACAGCAGGGGTTGGATAAGCCCACGTGTTAGATGATGTGACAGCTGACCAAGCCAGGCCTTGAACTTTGAAGTTGCCTGAGCCAACCAGTCTATTAATCATGGTGTACTTTTCAAAATATGAGATCTAAGGTGAGTCTCTCCCTGCCCTCCCTTGTCAACAGAGGACACCTACATACCTACAAGGGGAACTGACCATGCAAGGAGGTGTGTGATAAATGCCAAAGAGTGGCACAGGCAATACGCTAACAACACGAACTGGATACCTCACTACCAAGCACAGAGAATTTAGAATCAGCCCTTCCCCACCGCGACTTCTGTGTTCTGAGCTGAACCTGGGCTGAGCTTTAGACCTTAAGGTCAGTTATCTATAAACTTGTCCTTGGCCCTCACTAGAAAGACAACCCAGTTCCTCAAGGGCCTTCCTGATGGCGCCTAGCATCATGTTTGGAACATAGTACTTGCTCAATTAATGATAGAAGCGATTCATACTTAAGGCTATCAGTTGCCTGATTTTTAGACCAGGCATGCATATGCGATGATTGACATATGATTTGATTGACATATGCGACAGGTAGCAGGTGCTCATTCTGGGCAATTCTAATGCTATTGTTATTGCTGCCTTTGATATTTCTTTGTAGAAACAGAATACAAACATCTGACAGGGTGTGGATGAGGAGGGAAGTAGGAGGCCTCTTTGTTTAAAGGAAGCTCAGAGGCTTACAGAGACAGAAGTGAGTCCCAATTCCACTACCGACAGATGTTCTGCAATTACTCCTGGCTGCTGGAGACACTGAGAGCTGAAGTTCCCAGGTGGTTGCAGACATGCCTGAATGTGACAAGGAAGGCCACTCATTAGAGCCCCCACACCATTGCCCCAGGCCAGTTTCAGGGTTCCTGGCTGGATCTGCCTTTCTGGGTACACCACCTGGGCCACAAGGCCTGGAAGATTACCTTGATGGCCACATCAATTTGGCAGAAATGAAAAGGCACTGAGATATCAGACAAGCTGCTATTAGTGCCTGTGTTTGTGATCTTCTGGCACTCGCAGCCCATGCTGGCTGGCTTTCTAGCTTGCCCTGGCACTCAGGCCTAGCATTTCAGAAAGTTCTGGCAGCAGAACCTGTGAAACAGTAACTTTAAAAAACGTGGAGAAAGCTAATGTCGCATTGGCAAAACTCACCTGGGGCCACCTCCATCTGTCGGCCCCTTTCTTTATGTCTCTCCATTCTACTTTCTCTTTAGTGGTCAGAGCCTCTGCTGTCCTTTCCATGCCCTCACTGGGAGAGGCCTGTGGATGGTCTTCCGCTGTCCCCTGGTTTATGACTCCCTCCTCCTTAGTTTGACAGCTGGGCAAGATAGCTGACGCAATTCCCATAAGGGCTGTCAGCTAAGACCACAGTGGAGAGGAAATGCTTAGAATGCAGTGTACATAGCAAACTCCCTACCACAGATGGGCAGAGGGGCCTGGGCAGAGCCTGAGATGGTCATAATGGGACACCAGAAGTGGTCTCAGGTCTCCTTCTGCAGCCCAAGGCAAAATGAACAGAGGCAGTTGTGGGATATAGGGCCTTCCCTGCTACCCTCTGGCTTCAGCTAGGATTCCTTAGTTGCAAGCAACAGAAACAAAATATGTTAAATTTTAAAAAAGGAACTTGCTGGAGGGTACAGGGTAGCTCACAAAACAGAAGAAGGTAATTAGCTTAGTCTTAGTAAGAGCAGGAAAAAGGGAAGCTCTTGGGATCAATGTAACAACCCAAAAGAACATATTAATCTCTTCAGAACATTTTTTTAAATTTATTGATTTATTCCAGAGGGGGGACGGGCAAAAGGAGAGGGAGAGAGAATCTCAAGCAGACTCCCCACTGAGCACAGAGCCCGACACGGAGCTCCATCTCACAACCCTGAGATCATGACTTGAACTGAAATCAAGAGTCAGATGCTTAACCAACTGAGCCACTCCTGTGCTCCAGAACATTTTTGTTCCACTTTCAAGCTGTTCAATATTCCTGGTGATTGTAACTGGCTATACTTGGATCAAGTGACCCAAACAAGGCTAATCAGAGGCTTTGACCCAAACAAAGCCTCATCTGATTGACAAGGAGCTCCCTTGTGAAAGGAGCCCTAATGAAGAGACCCACCAAGACCTCCCAGAGCACAGGGGAGGGCTTGTTCCCAAAGGGAAATAAGGGCTCCGCCAGGAAAAAGTTGGCCAACTACTGGGTGGCAAAAGCAACAGGCATCCATCACTCAAACCCAGAGGATCCTTTTCTCTTCACTCTGCACCTGCTCTACCTTGCCACCAACTGGATTTTACCGTGAGAAAAATGGTGGAAGAGTTAAGGGAGTCAAGGACAGGAGAGGACCTGATTACTGTTGGTGAGTCCAGTAGACCTTGCCAGGGGAGTCTTGGAACTGTTTCTACTTCCTTGAAAATCTGAATAGTTCATTCATCCAAGCCAGAAACCTGGGAGATACCCAGATGCCTCCATTGTCTTTCCTCTTCCACTCAAATCAAATTGGGCACCAATTTCTTTCATTTTATCCCCTGAACATTTCTCATCTCCACACAATCTTTCAGGCCTCCAGCCTTTTTGTTTGCCCAGGACCACAGCCTTCTGACCCATAGCCTTCCCTCCAGGATGCTCTTTCCAATACTCGCCTAAGCTGCAGCCAGAGGGGTCTCTTGGGAACCCAAATCTGACCATGTCTCTCCCTCTCAGGGGCTTCCATTGCATCTGGAAAAGCCTTGGCACACACACCACACAGGGCCCCTTGATTAGCCTCCAGTTTACTTCTTCAGACTTCTTACAAGTTTCTCCCTTCTTTACAACTTTAACATGAAGTTTCTTGAAATACCGTTAGTGCTGGCTAGTTGTTTGCTTTGAAGAGGTAAATATAAAAGAGCTATCTTCTCCCACTGCCTAGATTTTGAGGGACTAAATCATGGCCTTCAAAATTCATATTTTGAAGCCTCAAACCCTTGTGTGACTGTATTTGGAGGAAGGAGGTTATAAATAAGGGTAGGACCCTAATATAATAGGATTGTGTCCTTGTAAGATGAGGGAGACCAGAACTCTCTCTGTCATGTGAGATCGCAGTTTGAGGCAATCTGCAAGCCAGGAAGAGAGCTCTCAACAGAAATCCACCCTGCCAGACTTTGATCTGGGACTTCTAGCCTCCAGAATTGCGAGAAAGAAGGTTCTGTTATTTAAGCCACCTAGTCCATGCGATTATGTTATGGCAGCGGGAACTAAGACAAGGGGTAAACTGTGAAAAGAGTCTGCATAAACCTTGACATCTCCTTGAAGTCTTTTTTTTTTTTTTTTTTAGAATGAGTTTTGGTATTTTTGCATTCTGCCTCAAAATAGTCTTATTTGCTTTGACATAAAAATATTGTTTTAAATCACATGCACAGTGAATCAGGCCATAGCGATCTGCTGACATCTAGGATCCCCAGTCCACCATACCCCACTCTGCCACCCCAGGGGATTTAGAACCCAGTTTCAAAGCCCATGTCAGCTGTTTCTCCTCAAAGCTTCTGCACACTTTGCTCTCCGCTAGAACATCCTCTAACTCCTTTTTGCCCAACTGGTGAACACTTTAAAGCAAAACTCAGTTGTCACTTCTGCTTTCTTTTTTTTTTTTAAGGTCTTACTTTTTTTTTTTTTGAGAGAAAGAGAAAAACAGAAGGAGAGTAAGAAGGAGAAACAGACTCCCTGCTGAGCAGAGAGCCCGACATAGGGCTCAATCCCAGGACCCTGAGATCATAACCTGAGCCAAAGGTAGACGCTCAACCAACTGAGCCACCCAGGTGCCCTGTCACTTGTGCTTTTATGATGCTTCTGGCCTCACACCTCAATGTAGAGCCAGCTGACATCCTCCTTTGGGCACTCACTAGGCCTTTTGCAGATGTCCAGGCCTTTATTACTCACATGCATGTTTATGTTTGACCCTACTTAATTGTTAAGGTCCTGGAGGGCAGTCAGGAGCTCTGATTTATTGGAGAGGCCTTGGGCCCAGAGGAGGGCAAAGCACAAAGTATATGCTTGTATATAACTGTAGAAGAATGAATGAGTGAAAGAATGAAATGAACTCATAGATCAGCTTCAATTAAAGCAGCTACGGGATACTCTTGAGAACAGTGGTAAAATGTGAAATGCCTCACAAAAATGGACAGTGAAATCTCTATCTATGGCTAATGGGGGCAGCAGGGTGGCAAGATTAGGTCTGCTCCAAAAGGCACGACCACAGAGCAGTCTCACAGAAGGAAGGCGACAGCACAGGGGGTCTCCTGAGATTTCTGCAACTTGTATTAGTGAGCTTGCTCCCTAAACCCTCGTTGCCTCTCATACTGAACCCCCTTTCTGGCCTCTAACATAGTTGAGCCCCTTAGTACCTCAGGCTTGGATGACCATTTATTTAATTAGGACAGTGGCCTAAAAGCAAGCCCTCTTCAATCACTCTGTGTATCAATGCCAGGAGTACTCACTCCATGGAAAATTTCACCCCAATCCACCATATACCTGGAGAACATGGTCTGAGGAATTAAAGCTCCTTCAATCCCTAGCCTCAACTTACTTCTCAATAATAGTCCACAAAGTGAATCGGCAACACTGGCTCTAGGTATCTGCAGTGGTGAGTTCAATGGACAGAACTCCCAGCCCTTGGGGACCTTCTATTCTTGTAGCCTTGTCTACCCCACCTCCCTTCACCATCTTTCCCCACCTGCTCCCCATTACCTGAACACACCTCCTCATTCCCATTCCCTTGCCTTTGCATAGGAGTGTGTCTTTTCCACCATTAGAATGTAAACTACCTGAAGGCAGAAATGGGTTTCTGTCTCCTTGCGGGTCTTGCTCAGTGCTCTGCACATGGAACTCAATGAATATGGACTGAAGCAGGGAAGTTAGCTGGCAGGAAACAGCTCTGGGGGGCTCTCCCTGACCTTGTGGCTTCACTTCCCACTTCTCAAGAGACCCACTTCTTTCTCTGTCTGGGTCCTGTCAGCTGAGGCGCTTGTGGCAGTCTGTCAGTTTAGGGTGATGCCCTGCGTCAGGGCTCGGGTAATGCGAGAACGACCCAAGTCTTGAGGGTGTCACAAGGCAGACATTTTCTTTGAAGCTTAATAGAACTGGCCAGGGTCTGTCTTCCTTTCTTGATTTCTCCAGAATAGAAACTATGTATCTTCTAACTAGTGGGGCTTCTTTTTATTTTTGTGAGTGAGGAGAATGCTAGAGCAGAGAGGAAAAATAAGGCAGCAAGAGGACCTTCAAAGAGCTGGGGTGTCCTCTCAGGAGCTCCGCTGCATACACACATGCACAGAGGCACCCAGGCCCGGAGCCTCACAGCATGCGCTGCTGCCAGAATGGAGTCACAACATAGGTCTCATGAACATCACGTCCAGATGGTTGGCCTGGCATAGTCAGAAAAAACCTGCTCAGAACACACAGACTGTGCAGGCTGTGTCTCTCCTTCACAGCGGAAGTCGTGACCAGCACCGTTTCCCACTACCTCCAGCCATTCATACCGCCATCTGCCAAAGGGGAAGAAAGGGAAGCAGTTCACAGACATCATTAGCACTCGCTCTGTGTGGTGGCCTCCTCTAAACTGATCTTCTTGTCTGCCAAACATAGCAGCCAAGATAGCTCCTGCCCTGGGACCAAATCAAAGGAGGGAAGAATTTCAGGAAAAAAATTAAAATCCTCCTAGATAGCAAAACCCACAATGCTCTGGGGCCACATCTAATTAACTTAGAGCCTCTGATGTCAACAGCTTCCAAGGCTGGCATGGCGCATTCGCAAACACATTCCAGGAGAGCCAATATGATCTGGTGTTGACACGGGCCCATAACTGTCAGAGGCAGTAATTTTCAATTTATGGATGCCGTAAAGCTTTGGCAATATGATTACTACAATGTGTGGTGTGTTTTTGACAATAAGCAGGAGGTGGGGAGTTGGGGAGTACTGGCTCCACATTTGGCCACGGCCACGGGCTCATGAAGGCAAACTCGTAGTGATTTCTGCTATTGCAAAGCAACTGCAATGGTAGCTCCAACAATGAACTTAAGAATGTTATGTCGTTCTTTACCAGCAAACTCTAGAGTTCCATATCAGAACAAAGGTCATTATTTATTCAATAAACATTGATTACCACCTATCTTGTGCCAGGCACATAATACAGAATCAGCGCAAGGGAAGCACAAGAAACGGGGTGTAAGCTTACCGCCACGGGACTCAATAATAGGTCTCCCCGTTTCTAAGAATCTTCTTGAAGGAACAATGAAGGAAGGCAAAAAAACAAAAGGAAACAAAGGAGAGGGACAATGAACACAGTTCTCATCAGCTTTTGCACCTATCACCTCGGGACTGGTGTCCACAGATGCAGGTGTGGGATTGGTTCCTGTGGGCTGCAAGAAGAAGAGCAAGGAGTTCTTTGTCTGAGACCCAAAGATAATAATGGGTCTGATGATTGATCAAAAGAAAATGTAACCAAAAATATTCATTTATGATCACTTATAGACCAAGGCCAACACGTGGAGGTCCTCAGAGTCTAGGGTCTGAAAGCCTAGGCAATGTGGTCCCAAGCTGGTATAGAGCAGTGCCTGTGGTTTTTGTGTGTATGGATGCATGTGCACTGGGTCCAGATCTCCCCAAATAGATCCTTCCGGTTCTCAAAAGCAGAGGTAGCCAGGTCATTGAAAGCTAGGCAACCTGTGAACACTTGAAGAAAGGAGTGGATCTGATGGGTAATTCTCTCAGCTAGAGCCCTGAGCAGATTTCTTGGGTTCTTTTTGACAATGAAATAGTTTACATTTTTACATGAATATATAGTCATATTTAGAACTGGGATAGTGGTTCCAATGAGCTTATAACCAGTCCCAGGATTTGGGCCATAGCTTCCAAACCAGGAGCCAGACGAAGTCCACATAAGGGAGTTGGTGCAGTCCAGAGCTCTCGGTGCTCCATGGCCAAGAAAGATTGTGCTGAAGAGTAAAAATGCTTGACCAGGCATAGTAACATAGCTGTGGTATACTAAGTGAAAAAAAGAACTTTGCAGAGAGCATAAATGGTCCCAATTCTATCTGATCTTAGACAAAAGACATACCAATTATTAACAGCAGTTGTCTCGAGATGACAAGCTAATGGTGTGACTTTTATGTTCTGCTTTATGCATCCCTATGTTCTAAATTATCTACAATGGAGAGATGTATTATTTTTTAATCAAAGGCAGAAGAGAGAAAATATAAAAGAGAATGCTCGTTCATCAACAGAGTTCCCACTGAAGGTTTGGGTTTATCAAGATGAAAAACGACCAGCAGATAAACCTCCCTAACATCTGACTCAGAGCAAGCTTCTGAAGGAGGATTGAGGTACACTTGGGTTCAAATAAAAACCATGCACATGAAAACATAAACCCATATGTGTTATCTTTAAGTCAACCACATGGGCCATAGCAGTAACGATCTGCCCAGTTCTCGTCCACTCCCAGGAGAAGAGAATCAAAAGAGCACAAAGTATTTGAACATAGCAGGTTTTCCCATCAAGATTCAACCTCTTCATGCATGGAAAGAAAAGGCTCTAAAAAAAAAAAAAAAGAAAGAAAGAAAAGGCTCTCTCCAAAGCTGAAAGGGCAAGAATGGTGTCTGCAGCCCTAAAACAGATACAAATAAGTCAACTGGAGTTGTGGGCCCCAGCCTTCAAATCTTAATAGGCTGAGAGTAAGGAGGAGGGGGAGGAGACAGAAATTAAACCTGAACCACAGCCAAGAATCAAAACCCAACACCTTCTACTTGATGTGATGGCTCTTCCAGGGGCCTGTTAACACTTCATAACTTAACTGACACCCACGAAAGAAACCGTTCCACAGGGGGCACGTGGAACAGCCCACGCGCCCAGAAGTGACCACAGTCTCTGCAGCAGACAATTCCGCCCAGACAGGCTCTGCAGCGAAGAAGCAAAAGATTATGGGCACATTTTTAAATGTCCCTCAACATTTCTGAGTGTGATTTGTCCATTCAAATCCTGGGATTGCACATTTTTGCATTTAAGTGAAGGGCTCCTGTTTGCCATGTGAGATAGTGGATTTCCCAATCCTGTCTGGAGGGCTAGATGAGAACGTGAGGACGGGCTGAGTTCCTACCAAGAGCTGCCGGCCTACTGAGGTGCTGTTACCTTGGGTCCCTCTAACATGAGAAACATCCTGAGTCAAGGTCACTGTGGCAGTCAGGGTCTCAGTTGAAGGTCAGATCTACAAAGTCGAGCAGGTGTCATTCCCATCCTGGGCCTTCAAAAAATATTAGAGCCAGGGGCATCTGGGTGGCTCAGTCGTTAAGTCTGCCTTTGGCTCAGGTCATGATCCCAGGGTCCTGGGATCGATCCCGGCATTGGGCTACTTGCTCAGCAGGAAGCCTGCTTCTCCCTCTCCCACTCCCCCTGCTTCTGTTCCCTCTTTCACTGCCTCTCTATCAGATAAATAAATAAAATCTTAAAAAAAAAATTGCTGGTATTTAAAAATATATTAGAGCTGAAAAATTCTCTGAAGTCATATAAATTAACAGATATCTTGTTAGGGGTTAAGGAAGTAGGGTTAGGATTAAGTATGTGTTATTAAACATTAAATGGCCTTTCCAGATTTTTATGATGTATGAATAACATTGATATTCACATCTCCTTTATCCTTCATAACAAAGCGATATGATAAGGAATATCGTCACTATCATTTTATTTGAAGAAACTGAGCCTCAGGGAAAATGCCTTGCCCAAGATGGTAACATAGTAAGGGATGAAGCTGGGATATGAACCCAGATCTTCTCACTTAGCACTCTGTCCACATTGCTTACCCTAGGGCAGCTAACAGAGTACTACAAAGGAATTTCCAAGCATGACTTGGAATGCGAGCCTGGACAGTCTGAGAGTCTTTCCAGGACAGAGATCATGTCCTATTTACCTTTGTCTCAGGCACTGATGTATGGATGACTCCACATATGGTGAATGATGGAGGAAGAGGAGTCATGAAGAACTCAGAAACTCAGTGGAACTCAGTGCCAGCTCACAGACTGATGTTTTGGGCGAATCAGTGTCTCATGATGGGCTCTATCAGAAGGTAAAGCAATGAAACTTCTTAGAGCACCTCCAAGAGCAGACCTGGTGTAGTGACTGCAGCTCTGGGCACATGTAAACCTCCCCCTGCCTCCGCCCCATTGTTTCAGAAACAACTTCGGGCCACTTCTAAGGCCTAATCTTTCAGCCACTGAAGATTCAAGCAGGTGACATTTGAATTATTTTTGTGTTTAAAGATGCCTGTTTTTGAATTTATCAATCTAGAGTGGTATCTTTCTAAATCAGTAAATACATATAGATCTACATCATGATAGTTAATAGTTACATTGTTCTCCACAATATACAAAAACACAATTTATTTAACTAACACTCTAGGGGCACCTGGGTGGCTCAGTTGGTTAAGTTTCTGTCTTTCGCTCAGGTCATGATCTTGGGGTCCTGGGATCGAGCCCTGCATCAGGCTCCCTGCTTGACAAGGAGTCGGTTCTCCCTCTCCCTCTGCCCTCCACCCCCCACTTGTGCTCTCTCTCTCAAATAAATAAATAAAATCTTTAAAAAATATATAACTGGTACTCTATGGAGAGTTATTTATGTTACTTCCCATATTTTGCTACTATGACCATGTTGCTGTGAACATCCTTGCAAAGAGAGTTTCTGAACTTAATAAAGAGGATTGGATGGTCAAAAGAGAAAAGGTGACTTTCAGTTTGGGGAAGAAGATTAGGCCAGGCTTCATGGCACATGTGAAATCTGAGCTGGACTTATGGTGGTCAGGTAGGGGTTATGAGGTGAGGATGGGGGAAAAGGCAATCCAAGTAGATGACTGACCTAGAGCAAAGCCAGACAGCTAGGAAAGCATGGGGTATGTATGGGGAAAGAGAGCACTGTATAATGAGATTAGAGCACAGAGGGAGATGATGAAACAGAGGGGCTGGAAATAAGATTCCCAAGTAGGTTTGGACCAGACCAAGGAGGGCTTTGACTGCCAGAAAAAGGGGTCTATTCTTGTAGATCAACAAGATGGTTTCATGCTGACTCATTCATGTTAGATATCATCAGGCCTTAGTGCTCAATGCATAACTCAAAACCAATTCTCCTGTTAATGGTAATAAAGAAAAAAAGTATGCCTTTGATTCTAGATTGGAATATCATAAAAGAAAATTCACAGACTCTGAAGTTCATTGAGATATGCATGAAGTCACTTGGTATGGATGCGTCACACAGTAACTGTTCAAAAGAAGGTAAATTATTAGCATGCATAACCACAACAAGAGGCCATTTTGAAATTCTGGGATTCTATACTCAGAAACAGCTTTTTTTCATGTTGACTTTGCTCTCCCTGCATTTGTGCTTTTAGTTTCCAATAATGTTGCATGGGGAGATGGCAAGCTTGCTTTAAGGAGAGAAAAGGAGAAACCCCACACACCCAGGCGGCTACTGGAGCTAGTTTTCAGATTGCTTTATCTCTTTAGTATTCAAATCCTCACTAGCTGATCATCAAATTCACTGCAGTCTAAACTGGCCTATGATATTTCTTCTGTGTTTGGAGTTTATATTAGAAATTAAGATTTACTGCATTTGCAGAGCATTTTTAGGCTTTTTACGAAAAAAGTGGAGGCAATAGAGACCCACTTGTCCAATGTGTCATTTTAAACACGGTGGGCAAGGAGAGGGTGGCAGCTTTATTTATCACCACACGCTTGCTGGAGTGCTGGTAAATGGAATTGCTTGCTCGGCCAAGCACACAGGGAAGAAACACAGCAGTGAGGCTGAGTTTTTACAGCAGCTCTGTGATCTTGAATTACGAAAGGATTAAACAAGGTTTGAGAGAAGGGAGGCTCTGTTGTTTTTCTTTCTTCTTTTGTGAAGATTTGAGGGTGAGGAAAAGCCTAGAATAAAGACAATAAAAAAAGTCCAGATGATGATGCTCATTGGAAAATGGGTGGGGAGATTTCTAATTTATTCCCTCTGGTTATTTGCCAAGCCAGAAATCATGATGCAAATAATGACTTCTCTCTCTGGAGTGTGGAATTCATTAGTGTTAGACCTAAAGTCCTGCTGGGTCCCTGAAGCACTTGCTTTCCCTACCAACCTTAAGGGCCACACGGTATTCCATTCCACGAATTTGAGAGTTGAACCCCATGTCTGTTTAATGACATTACTGATAAGTGAACTATATTTTTTGGAGATGCTTATCTTTTCTCTTTGCTGCTAAACTGTGTCAAATCCAACTGACCTGAAAGCATTTGGATATCTTCTTCATTACAGACACTACGGATACCACTAGTACCATTTCTTTTTTTTTTTTTTAAGATTTTATTTATTTATTTGAGAGACAGAGAAAGTGAGAGAGAGCATGAGAGGAGAGAAGGTTAGAGGAAGAAGCAGACTCCCCGTGGAGCTGGGAGCCCAATGGGGGACTCGATCCTGGAACTCAAGGATCATGACCTGAGCCGAAGGCAGGTGCTCAACCAACTGAGCCACCCAGGCGCCCCACTAGTACCATTTCTAAGCCAATTCCTTACTTCTCTCTGCCTGCCCACCCTTTAGACCACGCCCCCAGGTCTCTGCTCACATCCCATCATTCTTGAGGGCGGCTGCAAGGCATGTGCCTGACGGTAGCCATCTTCCTGGGTACCTTATTCAAAGGCCTCAGTGGGAGGTTCTCCCTGTGGATCCAACCTTAGCTTACCTCTCCATTCTCCTTGGCAGCCACCAAATTATTTGAACAAGTAAGTCATGTTGTGCCTTATTTCTGGGCCTTTACAAAGACTAGCCCCTTGGGAAGAAATACCCATCTGTTAAGGTCAGCAAGGGCTGTCACAGACTAAAATACCATAGACCAAAATACCATAGACTAGGCAGCTTAAACAACAGACATTTATATCTCATAGTTCTGGAGCCTGGAAGTCCAAGATCAGGGTGCCGCATGGTCAAGTTTTGATAAGGGCTCTTTTCTTGGCTTGCAGATGCCTGCCTTCTCACTGTGTTCTCATGATGTGGAGAAAAATCTCTTTCTCTTCTTCTTACAAGGAAACTAATCCCACCAGATTATTTTGGTGGTCTAATGGGTCATGAGGGTGGAGTCACTCCTCCAAAGACCTACTACCTCCCGAAGACCCCATCTCCAAATACCATCGCATTGGGGGTTAGAGCTTCAACTTATGAATTTTGTGGGGATACAAAACATTCAGTTCATAACACCATCCCACCACCAAATAGTCTTTGCTTAAGACTTAACCTAAATGCTACCTCTGCTGGGCATAGTTCCTGAAATGCCCAAGGCTATACTCTCTTACAGGATTTTGTGTTTATCACGGCACTTGTCACACTGTATTGCAACTGCTAATATATCTATATGTCTTCTCCTGCCAGGCTGAACTCCTTAAGGGCAGGAACTCTTATTCACTGATGGAGTCCTACTACTCAACATAATATCATGCATACAGTAAGCATTTAAGTGCCTACTGCCTGACTGCATTAGTCAGGATCATGCCAGTTGTTTCAACAACAACAACATTTAAGACAAAGAAATTTATTCCTCGTACACATAACAGTCCAGTGCAGTTGCTTAGCAAGCAGCCTTCCATGGGGTGATTCAGGAATTCGGGATCCTACCTTGTGGCTCCACTATCCCCTAAGACTGTAGAGTACCATTCCAGCCAGCAGATAGGAAAGAAAAGATAGAAACAACACACCTCTTACCTAATTACTTCTACCTGGAAGTGACATGCTTCTCTTCCAATCATGTCCCATTGGTACGAAGTGGCTCCAGCCACATGCAAGGGCTGAGAAGGCAGGGAAGTAGGCTGATAAATATGATCCCTGATGGGCAGTTGCTTCTAACCACTCCTTGTCATGGAATGAATGAATCAATGAACAAATGAATGAATGAAATCACAGATACAGTACAGTGGAAAGAACACAGAAATGTTGGGACCAAGAGGCAAACCATATTAAATCACCCAACACCTCGATGTTAGAGGAGAAGCAAGAGATCCACAGTAAATGACTGGGCCTAAGCTGTTTAGTGGAAGACCTGGGGTCTGAATTCAGGTGACCTTGTTCTTGCCCTAGTTTATGAATGGAAAAGCCTCTCCCCACCTCTCTGAACCTCAGCCTTGTCATCTATAAAACAATACTGAACTAAATGCTCCTTAAGATCCCAGCTCAGAAAAGGGGCCACAACCATTCTGAGAATGGTACAGTTCATGTCCCTGGAATCACACTTGACAACCAAGAAATGAAAATTTGATCTACTGATCAGTTGTTTTATCTGCATATCCTAAGTCACCCTTCAATGAAATGAACTACATCGTGAAGACATTTAGAATCAGGCAGACAGAACACTATCCACATACCTTTATTCACCCATAATTAGCCTGAGTTTGCACCTGAAGTCAGTGAGCATGGCCTGAACATCTGTGCCATCACTCAGGCCAACTTCAAACCATCACATAGCAAGGATGACAGTGAAACTATATCTCAGTTATTTCAGATGTGAATCTGATACCTGATAGTATTCCGATTCTTTTGTTTTGTTTTTTAAGATTTTATTTATTTATTCATTTGAGAGAGACAGAGCATGTACACGAGCCGGGGGAAGAGCAGAGGGAGAGAGACAAACAGACTGCACTGAGCACAGAGCCCGAGGTGAGGCTCAATCTCATGACCCTGAGACTGTGACCTGATGAGACCATGACTTGAGCCACAATCAGGAGCCAGACATCTAACCGACTGAGCCACCCAGGCACCCCAATGGTATTCTGATCCTTTTTTTTTTTTTAAGATTTTATTTATTCATTTGACAGAGAGAAAGAGATCACAGGGAGGCAGAGAGGCAGGCAGAGAGAGAGAGAGGAAAGCAGGCTCCCCGCTGAGTGGAGAGCCCGACGTGGGGCTTGATCCCATGACTCTGAGATCATGACCCGAGCCGAAGGCAGAGGCTTTAACCCACTGAGCCACCCAGGCGCCCTGGTATTCTGATTCTTAACAGCAATCCTGTTCTTCCTTTCTAACCATTTCTAACCATGCATTTCATGCTATTCAGATGGGCTCTAAATCTCAAATTTTAAAACACCTGGGTAGAAAAGATAAGAGAGGACTGAAAGGCATGCTAACTTCATTAGGAGTCTATTTTAGGAAATAAAAATAATATTGAATGACAGAAGTTTTCAAAATGAACTTCAGATAGGAATAAACAAACGTAACTAGTCATTTTTGAGGAATTACTGTGAAACTTCAAATGTTCCTTAGTTCCAAGACTTTCTTTTAACTATAATGACTTTCTAGACTCTTATTTAGCTAAACGACTTAGGCTTAAAGCCTCAAAGTGCAAATCAGTAGGAAAGTGTCCTAAACTCTTAGAAGTTTTATTTTTGTTTAGACCGTTACATTGCCTCAGGAGAAAATGAAAGGGTTCCCCAATGTTCTGAAAGCTATGTATTCCCACGTATATGACTCAATAAACATGATCGTAGCCTCCTTTACACCTCCCAAACTCCAGGTCCTCTCACCGTGAAATCCTATTCTGATTTATGTGGCTTTACTTCCCTGTCCTATTCCCTGCCTCCCCCCCGCCCCCATATATCTCTTGGGAAGAATATCACTTCCTGAAGTTGGAAAAGGGTAGCATAGAAATGATGCTGCTTTGAGAGTTACTGGCAAAGCACTTCCTAGTTTCAACTTGGCGAGGGAGGGCTTCCCATCCTCCTCCAGCGACCCTCCATTGCCATTTTACACAACGTACCTTCCACCCCAAATCTAGAGCACCGATCTATAAAGAAGAAAGGGAAAAGCAAGCTGTCGAAAGAGTCTTAATTCTTCTTCATGGAATAAAGCAACATGTTACTGTGGCTTTTGACCTCCAGGGGTTGGATTAGATGATTTTCCACATGGTTTATTGTGAAAGGTTTTATTGCACATTCACCTCACAGATCCCCCAACAATTTAATTGCCATAAAAATAGCTAACATATGTGGCAGGTTTTAAAAATGTCCATCCACCAAATGGATTTGCTTCTCGTGTGGCCGCCCAGAGCTGGCAGCTTTTCCTCCACACACCTCACTAGGGTTCTAAGCAATAGGGTTAGAGAGTCACCCTGAGAAGCTGTAATGAATGTGGCTCTCAGGAGACAGGAGACAGACTCTTTGCTTCTACGACCCTCAGACACATGTCTCGGCTGCCATTCTTCTTTTTCTATACTGGTGGGAGTTTTGCTTGTTTGTGTTTTTCCTTTGGGATGTAAGCTTTTAAAGAACATTCTCTGTGGGCCATCAAATTTTGTATAGTCCTTGATTCCATGAACACAGAATAACCTAACAGGGTTCATAGCCACTGTCTCCAAGGTCTAGTCCATCATATTCTCCCTAGTGTTCTCATTTGCATGCCACCATCATTACATACCTGTTAGAAACAGAGGGAAAGAGTGGTGCCTGGGTAGCTTAGTCAGTTAAGTGTTAGACTCTTGATTTTGGCTCAGGTCATGATCTTAGGGTCCTGAGATCAAGCCCTGCATTGAGCCCTGTGATGAGCCTTGCGTTGGGCTCCATACTAAGTGGGGAGCCTGCTGAAGATTCTCTTTCTCCCTCTCCCTTTGCCCCTGCCCCTGCTCTCTCTCTCTCTCAAAATAGATAAATCTTAAAAAAAAAATAGAGGGAAAGAAATCTATCATAATCTACTAGAAGCAATGCAATAATTTCCTCAGTGGGAAGTCATTGTCTCTACATCCAATTAGCTAGTAACAATACTAAAAAAAAAAAAAATTATGTGGATGCACTTCTCTTTATGTAACAGATGTTACTTCTCAAAGTGAGGCTGCCTTCTGAGAAATCCTTCAAGGTCTAGTTAATTCATGTCTCCTCCACAGATATCCAATAACCAGATGTGACTTCTCCCTTGACCTCACTATGACTACCTATCATAGTGTCCCCTAGCTATTACTGGGTGATCCAAAAGGCAGCCTCATAGAAGTCTGAGAACCAGCCCGTTAACAGCAGTCCCCATCCTTCTTCAGTAGTGGTGTCCCATTCAGCTGCCTATAACCTAGCCTGAAGAGGGTACTGCCCATCAGAGGAATACCATTATCTGTTTCCAGGTGCCAGCAAGATTCCCCAAGCTCCAGGTTCCAGAAGAAAGGTGGGGAAGGTCAAGCAAGCCCTCCTCATTTCCTGTTCCCTCAGACCCTAGAATTAGCACCTGGCTTAGGAGTCTTCATCCAGGCCCAGTGAAGTCCCTCTTGGGCAGCTCTATCAGCTTCTGACCTCAAAATTAATCCAAAGGACCACTGAGGGTCCTTCCTTTCTTTATCCTCCTGGTCCAACTGGCATTTTTGATCCCCTCTTCTCTCCCCTCTAGTAACAGAACAGAGAGAGGAACATTGTTTCAGGGGCTAGTAGCAGAATTCATCTGGTGGAGACCTGAATATGTGTACCAAAACATTTGGATAAGCCACTTTGGCTGTAGCAAGATGATCCATAGGAGATATGCTGAGTGAGACAAGAAGGCTTACAAAGTAAGAAGAATTTTTGAGTTTCTAGAAGCAGTGCTGGAGGAAGAGGGGGCCTGGGAAAGGGGAGAAGCTAGGAAAGATGAGAAGAGATGGTGGGAAGGGACGGCCTAGGAAGAGAGCAGGGAGTTTGTGACTCAAGAGAAGAGAAAGTAAGTGAGAAATCCCTAGTGCAGCACATGACTTTTTAGAATAGGGATAGCTAATCTTTTCAGTACAAAGTTGTTTATTCTGCCACGGACACCAGTTTTTTATTAAAAGGAGCTAAATTAGGGGCGTGTAGGTGTGGCTCAGTCAGTTAAGCAGCTGACTCTGGATTTCAGCTGAGGTCATGATCTCAGAGTCGCGAGACTGAGCCCTATAACAGCCTCTGTGCTCAGTGCAGTCTGCTTAAGATTCTCTCCCTCCGCCCCTCCCCCCGCTCGCTCTCTCTCAAATAAATAAATAAAATCTTTAAAAGGAACTGAATTAAATTCATTCAATGAAACAAGCTATAGGTTTAAAAATGATGAAGCTCATTATTAATTAATTAAGCTAATTTTAATTAGTTCAATATATCAAAATATGTCACATATATAGGCACCCAAATAAACTGAAGTTCTTTTTTATACACAGCTACATATTGCATCTGGGATAAGAGAGAGGGTTTTACTGCTTCTCTTTAACCCAATTATTCTCACCTACATCCCCCTCCCCAATGTTACTCCTACTTAGTACCTATTGGGAATGGTATTTGGGAGAGGGTAAAGAAAATGAGTATCTTCCACATATGTATAGCTATAAGAAATAAAGAAAGGTTATGCCAGGAAAAGTAATATGTAAGAGAAATCAAGAGTACAGTGGAAGTGAAAAATCTGATTATGACACATTGAGAATGGGGCAGCCAGTTGAACTATAGAAATACACAATTAAATTTGAATTTGAGATAAACAGATGAGTTTTCAATATATGTCCCAAATATACTTCTACTTATACTGGATGTCCTGCAGTTTTATTGGCAAAAGTTGGCAAACCTGGAGTAGGGGGGATGCTGGAATATGTTAGTAGTAAAAAAAACATTTTAAATGTCATAGAAGTGTATGATTTGGGTACCGTGAATGTCTGGGTTAAATAATACTGTACAGTTTCAAAGGTACTATATTTAGAATCAGGCTCAAAGAAAGCCCTTCACTATGAAACACACAATCTGAATATACCTTTGCAACATCAGCACCAGCTATGAGACCTTTAAGGAGGTCTTAACGCCATTGTCTGACTAATTGTCTACAAAAAATTAGCTATTCTATCTTTAAAGGGAATTGCTAGTTAGACCCTTAAGCTTATAGAGAAACTAATTACTTGAGAGGCAAGTGCATAGCTTCCCTTTTGACTCCTCCCTATAGGATAAACAGAATGAAATGTAGCCCAGGGACCCCTACCTAACAAAGACTGCAATTCTCAAGTAGGCCAGCTTAGTCATCAAATAATCAAGTTGGTGGCCCTTTCCCCACTCTCCAACTACCTGGTTTTATCAGGCAGCAATAATCATGCTCTTAAAATGTCCAAATTTTTTTTTAAAAAGATCTAAGCCATCCACAGAGGCAGCGTGAAAGAATAGGAAATACTTTTCAATTTAAAAAAAAGAAAAAAGGTTATTACAAAGGTGCTTAATAAAATACAAGGTAAATGTACTTGAAGTTATAGCTTAAAGTGAAATGTGGGGAACCTGTTTCATTTTTATTGAAGTTGGATTTATTGCTTTGGTTTATTAGTTTATGTTCTCAGAACTTAATTTAGTCTCTAGATGATTTGCCCAGAGGAAAGCAGATGGGTCAGCTGGGTGTTGGACTATACCAGCCAAGGGGTTGTGATATAAGTATTAACTAACTTTGGCCTGCGTCAGCAACCCCCAAAGAAACAAAACACATTCCAAAAAATCTTTCCAACTTACTCCCAACTTCATCAGGATCAACTTTTTTAAAACATCCCCTGTGCTTTTTTCCTTTGCACTGAAACTCAATCTCTTTCTCTCTCTAATATTTGCAAGATTATATCCTACTCATCCTTTAAGGCTCCTCAATGGCATCACTCCACTTCTATAGCCTGTTGGCTCTCAGTGGGGGCTACACTACTTCAAGGGGACATTTTGAATATTTGGGGGGATTTTTTTTTTTCTGGTATTGTCATGGCCTAGCACTTATATTCATTAAACTACATACTATTCTACAGAAACATTTTCCTTTTATTTCCTCTTCATATTATAGTAAGGGCATTATGTTTATAGTATTGATTTTAAAATTAGGTATATAAGGAAAAGTAAAGGGCCAAGAGTGGCCAAGACTCTTCACTTTTATTTTTTTTTAAAGATTTTAGGGCGCCTGTGTGGCTTAGTTGGTTAAGCAACTGCCTTCAGCTCAGGTAATGATCCCGGAATCCCAGGATCAAGTCCTATATCGGGCTCCCAGCTCTGCGGGGAGTCTGCTTCTTCCTCTAACCTTCTCTCCTCTCATGCTCTCTCTCACTCTCTCTCTCAAATAAATAAATTCTTTAAAAAAAGATTTTATTTATTTATTTATTTGAGAGAGAGCACATATGTGCATGAGTGGGGGTGGGGCAGAGGGAGAGGGAGAAGCAAACTCCCCTCTGAGCATGGAGTCCAACCTGGGGCTCAAACCCAGGACCTTGAGATTATGACCTGAGCCTTAGAAAGACGCTTAACTAATTGAACCACCCTGGCACCCTGACAGTTCACTTCTGAAAAGTGATAAGTACAGAGAGGGTATTGCCCAACCATATGTAGATTTATAATGGAGCTACAGAAATTAAGACACTATTGTGCTGGTCCCAAACTTGATAAACTGACAATGGAATCGAATAGGGAGCTCTAAAACAGGCATATATACATATAAAACTTTGTATATTACAGAAAAGCCATGTCAAATTGAGGTAAAATGAGAGACTGTTCAGTAAATGGAGCTAAGAAAAAAAGGTTATCCATTTGGAAAAAAATTAGATTTTTTACCTCACATCTACTTCATATCACACACAAAAATCAACTCCAGATGCATAAAAATTTAAATGAAGAAACAAAACTTTAAAAAATATATGAGTATAATGTAGCCATGAAATAAAGAAGTTTTTAAAACAAGATATAAAAAGCATGGAGTATAAAAGAAAAGATTAATAAATTTGACTACATTAAACTTAAGTACTTTATCTTAAAGAAAGTGAAAAGTTACAAACTAGAAGAAGCTTGCAATTCACATTTACTGATAAAGATTAGTAAAGGAGTACACAAAGAACTCCTAAAAATCACAAGATACACACTAACAAGCTAACAGAAAAATGAGCAAATATAAGATTGGGCTTTTTGCAGAAGAGAAACTATATATATGGCCAATAAATATGAATTTTGACAATATGAAGTATTAAGAGAGAACGTGGATTTCTAGAATCTCTTATATGCTGATGGGTGAATGTAAATTAGACCAACTATTGTGGGAAACATTTTGGCTTATGTACGACATTAAACATCCAAATACTCTAATGATACAATAATCCCACTTATAGGCATATATACAAAAAAGTCTTGGACCTGTACACCAAGGAGTATGTACAAAAAAATGTCACAGTATCACTTTTCAAAACAGCAAATATTGAGTCACAACCTGAATGCCCCTCAATAAGAGAGTAAATGAGTAAACCATGGAATGTTCACACAATGGTATATAACAGAGTAGTCAAAATCAGTGAACTGCAGTGACATGTGCAAAAATATGGATGAATCTCAGAATTACAACATTATAAGAGAAGATATACGTGAATACTTTTGATAAAGTTAAAACAACTAAAATAAAAACATGTTTAAGAAACTCATATAGATTCAACGAAACTGTACAAAAATGGAAGCAAGATGGAGTGTCTGGGTGGCTTCATCAGTTAAGCATCTGACTTCAGCCTAGGTCATGATCTCAGAGTCCTGGGATCAAGCCCCCCGTCGGGCTCCTCACTCAGTGGGAGTCTGCTTGTCCCTTTCCCTCTCCCTTTGCCCTTCCCCCAACTCGTGCTCTTCCCTGTCTCTCAAATACATAATTAAAAATCTTTAAATTAAAAAAAAAAATGGAAGCAAGACAACACCAAACATGAGATTCAGGGTTTTGATTAATCAGGATGAAAAAGACAAGAGGATGGTTTGGGAGACATCTCCAGAGTCAGATGTAGGTTATGGTAAAGGTTTTACCTTTCATGTTGGGTGGTGGCATCACTGGTGGTTTTTACATTATTAAAAACAGTTAAACGAAGAAACAGTAGACTAGAAAAGGACCATGAATAGACCAATAATGGAGATTGTGTCCGTGATTAAGAATTATGACTGATCAGTTCACGTACCTCCTAAGACTTTTTTAAAAAGAAGAAAAAAGGGAAAGAAAGAAGGAAGAGAAATTATGTGCATAGGATGTTATATATCATATATAAATTCCATTTCAAAACAACAAACAGGGTCTTAGAAAATATTTCTTATAAAAGGGAAGAACAGGGGCACCTGAGTGGCTCAGTCATTAAACATCTGCCTTTGGTTCAGGTCATGATCCCAGGGTCCTGGGATGGAGCCCCACATCGGGCTCCCTGCTCAGTGGGAAGCCTGCTTCTCCCTCTCCCACTGCCCCTGCTTGTGTTCCCTCTCTGGCTGTCTCTCTCTCTGTCAAATAACTAAACAAAATCTTTTAAAAGTGGGGGGAGCAAGGAATCTATGATAGAGCTATACACCACCCCCCTAGCCAAATGCTGGTTCGTTTTTACTACAAACTCTGAACCTCTATGTCATGCTGTGCCACTCATTAGATACCATACATACTGCCTGGGTTGTGGATTTTTAATGTACTTAAAGTATCTCCCCTGCACTATAAGTTTCTTGAAGGCTCTGTATTCTCCACAGTAATTTGTTGAATGAACAAAATATACTATTTAACTTGGTGCTTTAATTTCCTGGAGAAGCAGGTTTAGTGAAGACACAGTTTATACCAGATAATTACCCCTCCACTTTCTGGAGTTTATCAGGCACTCTTAGGAATACAGCATTCAAATGTCAGGAGAACATCTATTCCTGGATGCAAATGTTTAACTTAGTTTTGACCCATAGTTATTCAAGCCTAACATACTCTAATTCCCAAGGAATTTCCATACCTCCATTTATGTAATAAAAAATAGTTAAAATATATTAAGTACCTACTATGGGTCAGATGCTTTGAATAACCTTGAACAAAGAAATTATTTTCATCCCTGTATTACTAATAAGGGAACTGTTATTCATGAGGTTAAGAATCTTTTCCATGGCTACATTGTTGGCAATGGCAGGACAGGGATTTAACTTCATACGGTTTTACGCTGAACTAGCCTGTCTCTTTCAAATATGTTACTGCCACCTGGGGACCTTTTCCTGTCTTCATCAAGTTTTTGTTTATTTCTTTGTTGTTTTTGTTGTTGTTGTTCAAGGTCCTTTACAGATAAAAGGCAAGGTCTACAGGGTTCCATTTGCTGAGGCCAAAGAATATAAAACCATTTCTAAAGAGGAAAAGGTACAGAAAGGCAAAGGATCCCTCTATGCATAGAAAGCCAGAGGTAAGAAAAGCACTTGATATGCTTATAAAACAAAATAATGTTATTAAATTATTCAATTGGAGAAAATGACTAAATCAGTTGAAGTTTCTGTATCATCCTCAAATTCTACTACCATTATGTAGCAACCACACCTTTCACAACCATTTGAACTTTCAGTTTAATGTCATTCCCATACATGCAGGCAGCAAGAATCATTAGAATGAATGACATCTTACATACTTAAGGCAGAAACTCTCACTTAGGAAGCAAAGCCATTGGGAGTTTTGTTTTGCACAAGGAGGTTCCACAGAGTAAAACCCTCAACAAAGAAGGGAGAAAAAGTGCCCTGGAATCTTTGTAAGGGTCCCAGGAAGAGATGAAGGGAACCCATTTAGGAGGCATATTGCAGATTCAGGATAGAGATGGTGGCAGAAAGCAGGGCAGCAGTAGTGGAATTGCAAAAGAAATATACAGCGTTGATAGAATTCAGATTGTCAGAACTTTATTCATTGGATGTGGGGAGCTCAGCAGCAGGAAGCCTGAAGGAGAGGCTTGGTTTCTGAGTTGAGTTTCATGGTCCACCAGTACAGGCCCTGGGAGTGTGTTCCATAACTCTCTATAGAGAAAGCCTAAAAAAATACTACAGTGGGGCGCCTGGGTGGCTCAGGAGGTTAAAGCCTCTGCCTTCGGGTCAGGTCATGATCTCAGGGTGCTGGGATTGAGCCCCGCACTGGGCTCTCTGCTTGTTGGGAGGCCTGCTTCCCTCTCTCTCTCTGTCTGCCTCGCTGCCTACTTGTGATCTCTCTCTCTCTGTCTGCCTCGCTGCCTACTTGTGATCTCTCTCTCTCTGTCAAATAAATAAAATCTTAAAAAAAAATACTACAGTATTTTTGAGACAGTTGGATGGCTGGTTGTCAAAGCCATTATGGATGGCTCTCTAGTACTGCAAGACAGAAAATGTGCTCAAAACAGATGACAACTTTCTTTGATAAGAATAGCATCTTCTGAAAAAAAAAAAAGAATAGCATCTTCTGGGGCACCTAGGTGGTTCAGTCAGTTAAGTGTCTGCCTTCAGGTCAGATCATGATCTCAGGGTCCTGGGATCGAGCCCCACATTGGGCTCTCTGCTTAAGGGGGATTCTGCTTCTCCCTCTCCCTCTGCGTGTGTGTATGAGCTCACTCTCTCTCAAATAAATAAATAAAATCTTAAAAAAAAAAAAAGAGTAGCATCTTCTGACCACGGACATCAAAGACCTTGCCAATCCAATTTATTATTTTCATGGCTAAACTGCAGAAATGAGAATAAGCATAGGCTATATCTGACTATGAAGGGTAACAGTCCTGGGAGAAAGAAGTGATATTACAAATCATTTCTTGCCTCTTAAAAATGTGAAAAAAATGCTCAGATGAAGTGATTTGGGTACCAGCCCCATCAGTGCATTCCACAGCACACTCCAACTGTAGGGAATAAGGGTAGTATCCTTATTTCAAGGGTAGAACCACCATTATGTCTACTCTGCTAATTCTTTTTTCTAAACCATGTTTTGTGATCTGCCTAATAAATTAGTTTGGATAATAACACCATAAACCTCAAAATAGAAATTATTTTATCAAAAGCAAGATATATGAAGAAGGAAACATATTACTACATAAAATATTAATAGAGCTGGAACTACCAGAGAAAAAAAGATTAAGTCTCAGTGAGGTTAAACTTCTCACCATCTGAGCATAAATGTTCCCAAGTGTGGATTCAGCATACAGTCTTTTTGAGGAGTCTTAAAAGATTGAACAGATGCTCCTAAAGGTCAGTGAACTACATTACAACCTTGGCACTAATTTATTCTTTTCTTCCCCATTTATTGGTGAGAGGTGAGAGATGGTGGAAAGGAAGTCAGTTCTATCATCATAGACACACAAGGACAAAGTATCAGGCTGGACTCGAGGAATCAATCTGGCCATCCTGCAGAAAATGGCTCGGACTGGATAGGAAACAGAAATAATAACTTGGCAAATGGTTTTGCAGAAGGTCTTCCTTTATCAAAGAAAATGCTTAATCATAGCTGAGGTTGAAATACACATAAATAATGTTTACTAAAAGAAGTGGTAATTTTTACAAGATAAATAAGAAATGGTCATTTCCAATTAGCTTTATAAGAGAATGGCAAAGAGAATACAGATGGGATTTAATCATCTCATGTTTTGGCAAGGGGAAACATAAGCACATGAAGAACCAAACATCATGCTTTTAGCTCCGATACATTTTGCCTAAATGAAATTCTTCTATATGGTCAACATGCCTCTGCTTATGCAGCAAAATCCACCCTGAGTCCAACTTCATTTTCTCAAAGCCTAGTTTCTTTCAATAAGGCACTAAATCATTTTACTGTAACCACCAAATGCTTTCTTATTGCTAGGAATGATACGATACACTTACTTTCTGATACATGTTCCAGTTTTCCAAGATTTTGTTGGAAACAAAATGATCCTTTATGACATTTTATAATATTCCACATCATTTATTGCTTTCCAGAATCTCTATCATTAATTAAAGGGCCTTCTTTCACTACTGCCCCCCCAAAACTAATGTATTCCCCAACTGCCTATCAGAGACTAAATAAAAGTCAGTCTATCACAGCAGCAGTGATGGTCATGCCAATTTCACAGTGTGATTTGTGCACTCATTTCATTTTGAAAATGACCCTGCTCTCCATCTGTCTAAACCGAATGTCCTACGTTTTTCAAGCCAGGCCTCAGGAACAGTAGTATATGAAACAAGGATAAAGACAGAGAGCAGCGTCCCTTTTGCCCCCATCAGCTGCCTCACCCACAGACAGGTACCAACGCAAAAGAGGGGACCCCAACTGATGCCTAAAGGGATCAGAAAAATTTGGGGGAGAGCAGATAGTCAATTTTTTGTACATTTCGCAGAAGCCATTTGAAGGTGAATGTTTTTATGATACAACTCTGAAACAGACTAAAAGATATAAAAGGCAATTTCCCATTTCTATGTTCTGTCATTTTACCTTGATTTAATAGCAAATTACCGAAGGTAACAGCTTAATACGTAAGAATTTAAAATACATTAAGATTTCAAAATTTTGAGCCTTTTGAGTAATTTTTTTTCAAGAGATAAGTGTCAATCAGGCAGCCAAAAAGGAGAAGACACCCTATTTTCTGATTATTCAACCACGCTAGCTAGTATCCCTTAAACCATGTACCTTCTTTGGTTGAAGACCAGAAAAGGCTGCAGCCAGAGACTGGGTTGGAAGAAGCTTTTGAGTAGGGTTAAATAGAGGTCTTCCTCAGATGCTTTCTCAGGGACTCTTGAGTGGCCCAGAGCCCCCTCAATTCCTCTGAAATGGGTGCAATTTCTCCTTTTGCCAGGATTCATGCGGTGAAAGGCTCCTTGTCTGGTCCCATCTAGAGGAACACAAGTTTGGCAAATTTCTCAGCAAAGGAAAAGAATACATAAGTACATGAAATCAGTTGTTTGATAGTATAGCATCCAGATGCCTTATTGAAATCTCTTTTTAGCTATAACAGGTGACTAGGAACTATACTGCCACCCACCAATCACTTCCTTACATCTGCTAATGGCTGCAAATCAGGCCAGGAAGTCCAAATTTTACTGCCCAAACCAAGGTGGTTGTTTTAATGGAAAAAATAACAAGCAAAAAAACAAGACACTAGTATTTCCTCAAAACTGGGTGCTTAGGTAATGCATAACATTGAATTAATTCAACAGTCTCTCTTTCCTAAACTTAGCTTTTGGGGAGGGAGGGGTGTCTATGTGTTTATTGCTACCCCTTCCAGCAGATGGCTAAACTTAGCTTTTGGATATCATGGCTCAGCTGTTCTTTTTTCCCCTCTGACTAATAAGCAGAATACAGGGTGATTATTAAGCTTAGAGATAATCTATATAAACAAAGTGCCCTGCAACATGGTTGATATTGGCTCCAAAATATATTTATAGAAAAGGCTTATAGGCTACAATACTATTGAGGCGGATAAGGGATTTGCACTGAAGTCTTTAATTATATAGCAAAGACCTGTTTTTACCTGGACTATGTTTAGCTTGGATTGTAGTGAGGCCAATGGAAATCTGAAAGACTGTGGAAGACTATGAAAGAAAACTCCATTACCCCAGAGGCACTGCATACGATATTCATATATTATAGCTATTTTTTTTTCCTTTAGAGAGGGAGAGACACAAAGGAAGAGAGAGAAGAGGGGCAGAGGAGAATCTTAAGCAGGTTCCATACCCAGCGTGGAGTCCAACATGTGGCTCGATCCCATAACCCCAAGATCATGACTTGAGCCAAAATTAAGAGCCAGATACTCAACCAACTGAGCCACCCAGGCACTCCAAAAGTTATACCTAATTTTATTACCTTAAGAACTGCTGCTACCTCACTGGGATGAATGAGTTTTGTCTTTTGCTATCTTGTCTATCTTTGTCTCTAATTCCTGACTGAAAAATTATATTCATATCTCACAAATTTTACAGTCTCCACATCAGTCTAAACTATAGGTATGTTTTTTATTAGTGATCCATTATAATTTTATAGGATAATTAAGTCCCTAGTTTTCCACTGTCCCATGAGGGGCAATATTAAATTCAAAAGTATTTATACAGATACAGCCCAGAGGTAGTAAGGAATCTAGAGCATCTAATCCAAACACATGACAAAGGAACAAAAGAAAATCCAGGAATTTTTTTGTACGGTAGCAAATTCCCAGAGATCTTCAAACTAAGAATACCAGAGAAAAAAATTACAGTGTAGGAAAATTTCTTTTTATTTTAATTGAAAGAAAATCCAATTTTTATCAATGATATCCAAAAACATTAAAGCCTGACAAGTACAGGCTGAATCAATCTTTTTCTCTCTCTCTTTCTCTCTCTCTCTCTCTCTCTCTCTCTCTCTCACACACACACACACACACACACAGTAGGTTTGGAGAGTTAGAAGAGTAACAGTGCAGAGAAACTTGGTCGTGCTTTTATTTTCATCCCACCTTGGAAAAGACCAGGTCATAGATTTTCTCCACGGTCAGTGAAATTTGGAGGATCAAGGCAGGGAAACGCTAACGAAAAAAAAGTCAGTAAAACCTCACCTCCGGACTACTGTGCATCCGCCTGGCGGAGACTACGCCTCCCATCATGCAACGCGGTCACGACCCGGGCAGCGGCGCAACTGGACCGGAGAATGACGGGAAGTGGAGTATTGGTCTCCAAACTACCCAAAGGAGTTTCTTCTTTGCTAACGCCGCTTACACTCTGGAGTCTTGGTGACATGCCAGACGTGAAATACATTAGTGACTCCTTTCTAACCCTACTCTGGTCTACCCCTGCAAAATAACCTTGGGAGTAGGCAAAAAAAAAAATCATAAAAAGAAAAAACCCTATTCTTTGTGTCTTCCGTTTCCGGCGTGCTCGTTGCCGTGGTAACCAGCACGCACCACCACCACCACCGCGGCGGTTATGGCCGGGCTGAGCGGCGCGCACATCCCCGATGGGGAGTTCACCGCCGTCGTGTACCGCCTCATCCGCGACTCCCGCTACGCCGAGGCGGTGCAGCTGCTGGGCGGCGAGCTCCAGCGGAGCCCGAGGAGCC
>CM052810.1:125009577-125142864 GCA_028533885.1 Nasua narica | reverse complement strand
GACCCAGATAAGAAAATCTACCACCTCTGCATTGTGAATTTGGTGATAGGGACACTCTACTGTGCCAAAGGAAATTACGACTTTGGTATTTCTCGGGTTATCAAAAGCCTGGAGCCTTATCATAAGAAACTGGGAACTGATACCTGGTATTATGCCAAAAGATGCTTCCTGTCCTTATTAGAAAACATGTCAAAACACACGATCATGCTTCGTGACAGTGTTATTCAAGAATGTGTCCAGTTTCTACAACACTGTGAACTTTATGGCAGGAACATACCTGCCGTTATTGAACAACCCCTGGAAGAAGAAAGAATGCATAGTGGAAAAAATACAGTCACATATGAATCCAGACAGTTAAAAGCTTTGATTTATGAGATTATAGGATGGAATATATAGTTATGTCTGATAATCTTTTATAATAGCTTTATATATCTATTTTGTAGTTTTATCTGTATTTAGCCATCTTCTTTACATTAGTCACATGTTAAACTTTGTACATTTGAAAATCATATTATTAGATTAGCCTTATTTTAACTTTGACACCTAGAAAGATATATGAAAAATTTAAAACTGAATTCAGATTTTGTGTTTATTAGAACTTGTAGTGCCTATGTTCCTTCCCCTTTGTTATCAGTTGTGCTTGACTGTATTTAGAAAGTCCCCTGCACAGGGATTACAATTTCCAGCACTATCTAGGATGATAAAACCCAGAACAGAGTAGTTAACATATAGAATTTCTAGGCTTTTAGTATTAAGTTTTAGGGATTGTATGTTCTAGTCTCCCAATTTACCCTCATATTAATTTGAAATGCACACATTTTACATAGAGTTTAAGATGTTTTGGCAGGGTTTTTCAATATAGATTTAACACTTTATGTAACCAAAATCCCTTAGGTGATAAATGTTTGGGTTTTTTGTTTTCTTAATGTACAAGATTCAGTGGGAAATCTTGTGCCCTTAATAAAATTATGGTGCTATGGTATAAAGACAATAAACAATTGCCGAAGAAACAACTTTACATAGTTTTCTTTTGTTCCATTTAATAATGTGTACATATGAACAAGATATACTGTTACTTTTTCTCATAACTCTGCTCTCATTTATGTCTAGATAGTGACTAATAGAGGTACCCTGAAAACTTCTTAATTCCTACCTACTTAGGATAGGTTAATGCTGGAGTTGTTTCTGTGTTGTAGCCTCTCAGGAAAAATCTACACTATTCCTGTGACCCCACCCAACTTCTTTCCTACCTCTATCACAGGTGAAAAGTTCTGAAACTTTATCTGGTAGATTCATAATGCTAGTTTCACACCCACAACATTCCCAAGAACTCTACTCATTGTGCTTAGGCATTTTATTTTCTGAACCATATACGAGGTTTACTATTTGTTCACCTACCCTTTTTCTATCCATAAATATAACTGTCAATCCCAACTTGACCTGATTCAGGCAAAAGAAAAATATATTACCTTGAATTATATGAAATTGCTGATCTTGAAAGTTATTGACCTACAAAACTAGCAGTTTCTCATGGTTCAATATGATAGCTTTCAAGTAATAGTGAATCCCTGCCATAATGAGATGATTTTTTTTTCCTTCCAGGAGAAATCACTTTGGCATGTAGATGTATAGATAAGGTATGTGCAGCATAAACCCTTTGTAGCATGACTTCCTGAGTGCTCAAATTCTGTTAGATCTATTAGAAAATTTGGCCTACCATGAAGTCCAATGGTTTTAAATTTATAAGCATTTTAAATCTTAATTATAGTTACGTATAATATCATTTACCACAGATGTTTGATCCCATGTTTGGAGAACAATCCATGTTTAATGACTTCTTCAATGCATCCCCCACAGCACAATTCTATCTCTGGGAAATGGTCTTCATTTAACAACTTTGTACTAAAAGTATTGCTGCTTCTTTGCACAGTAGCTCTATGCCCCTCTCAATCTCCATAGCCCCTTAAGATTAGGAAAGTAAATGAACTGAAATCTTATTTTCAACAGCCATGTTAAAATTCTGATGTTTTTGCACATTTCCTTTATTTAAAAAAAAAAAAAAAAGTGTAAGTAACGTTAACCACCCGAAAGCAAATGTTTTCCAGATTCCCTTTTGCAAATACCCTGGCCTTTATTCAATCACATTTTATTTACCCAGGTGCTGTGTGTTTGTGGTTTGCATGTATGTGTAATTTAGCTTTCCAGAACATAAAAAGCTTTTCAGAACAGTTTTTAACCCCTTGCCGCTGGGCAGCTGGGATTTCCTGGTTAGTAATGAATCAGGAAATCCTGACTGCTCCTACCACTGAGTAAAGGAATAAAGGTCAATAACGGCATTTGTCCCCTTCCTTACCCAGGCTCTCTGGAGAGGGACCCCCTCAGATTGACAGACTGGTGCCTGGCAATAGCAAAGACTCTTGAATCACACCTACAAAGCTGCCCAGGCTTCTGAATGTTAGAGGAGACTGAGGACATTCCTAACTCTTCAGACATTACTGTCCTGTCCTTTATTTTTAGGATATATAATCTTTTTTTTTTAAGATTTTATTTATTTTGCCAGAGAGAGAGAGAGAGAGCGAGAGAGAGAGCGCACAAGCAGAGGAAGCCACAGGCAGAGAGAGAAGCAGACTTCTGGCTGAGCAGAGACCGATGCAGGACTGGATCCCAGGACCCTGGGATCAGGACCTGAGCCAAAGGCAGATGTTTAACCAACTGACCACCCAGGTGCCTCAGGATATATTTCTTTCAAATTCACCTTGGAAGTACTTAGTTCTGCTTATTGATGCTATGCCACTAACAAATGACTTCACAATGACTGTATATTTTGCCATTTAACCGAAGGCTTTCATCCCTAAAGCTCTGATGAAAAATTTTGTTCCGTGTTCCTACAACATTATGTATTAAATGCTACAAGCACTTTTTTTTTTAATTTTTTTATTAACATACAATGTATTATTTGCCCCAGGGTGCATGTCTGTGAATTATCAGGCTTACACATTTCACAGCATTTGCCATAGCACATACCCTCCCCCATGTCCATATCCCTACCCCACCACCTCCCGGCAACCCTTAGTTTGTTTCATGAGTTTAGGAGTCTCTTATGGTTTCTCCTTCCCCATCCCATCTTGTTTCATTTCTCTTCCCCACCCCCCCCCATAACCCCCTGCCCTGCCTCTCAAATTCTTCATATCAGAGCGATCATGTGATAATTGTCTTTCTCTGACTGACTTATTTCGTACAAGCACTTTTCTTGACAAAAAGGATTTCTGTATATTTCTAAGGCTTTTACTCCTTTTTCTTCATTATGTCTGCATAGTACATTTTAAAGGAATCGAAGATTAAATCCAGTATTTCATAATCCTAGTCAACCCCCCATCTCCACGTGTTCAGAATATAAACCTTTGTTTGTATACAAGTAGTTATTTCCATTTTCTCAGGCATGAATAAGAACTTGATCCTTCCATGCAGAACAACCAGTAGTTTCCCTTGATCAGTGACCGATCAATGGGAGGATTCCCATTCCTCCTGATAGCCCTCTCTGAATTCGGCCTCAGCTGTGGCACGAATATTCACACTAACTCCATCTGTGAGGTCACACGTGCAGTGACTACCTCTGACCTATTTATAAGAAGCTGGGTACTGGGAAAACTGTGGGGAGAGAGGGGGTTATCAGGCCATGAAATCATAGGAGATGATCATACTCTCTCCCTGCAGGGCGACATAGGAATATAGAGGTATGGCCTCCCAAACCTCAGAGGAGCACCTCAGATTGAATCCATATAGAACTGCCAGCGATAGGTTCGGCCCCTGATTCTAACAATTTGTTTGTGGAGGGCTCTGGGGTTGATGCCCAAATAAATAAGCTTACTACAAAATGTGAGTTATGAAAGGGTAAATGGCTTGAAGGGGAAGCTTGAAGGGAGTAACTTTCTGACCTCTCCGTCCTATAAACTTTGCTTGGGCTTATTTCCACACTGGCATACAGAGGGTTAGCAGTGCTGGAAGTCTATCCAGGTAAGTAGGATATAGCTATTTAAAGTACCTAATTTTAAAAGAATAACGTCACCAAAGTGAAACCTTTCATTTCAGGTGAATACCAGCACTTTTGAATGTAAGTTTTTGTCTTAGGTTCCTGAGTCTTTTTCTTAATGGCTGTAAGTATAGATCTAGAAACACCTTGGAGATTGTGGTTTTTTGATGGTGTTCTGTGACACACTAAATAAATTCCTAGCAATGGTGTGACTTGCAGCTCACTATCTACCATTCACTAAGTGCCTCTTATCCTTTGTTTTATCACTGGGACTAAACTGACATTCGGGCTTTTTTGTAATCACTTATTGGGCTGTACCCAGAGTATTAAACAGAACATTTTGTGAACCAGTAACTCTGGGTTCTTGGTTGTCCAATCATAGAAGTACCATGACTGTAACCACCAGATTCTAAACTTATACTTTCATTCCAGCTATAAAATACACGCAACTTTTTTAGTACCCTAATGTAGCTCAACTCCTTCAGCAGCAACTTTAATTCTTAAATTAGCAGTTTTAAAGAATTGTGACTTTCCATAGATGGGCTCTAGATGATAATAAAACATTTCCTTAATCTTAACAGGTTAATTTCCAGTCTCTCTATGGGAAGGTATATAACTTATAGAAACAGGTATTCTTATATTTTTAAGTGTAACTCAAAGGAATACAGTATTAAAGCTATAAAAATGCAAATTTTTTAAGTCCATCAAATAGAGCACTTCCTTTGTTTCATATTAAACCTATAAAGGCACCAAAACAGGACCTTCTGAATTAAACATTTACAGAGCAAAATGGCATCCGAGATAAAACGCATTCTGGTATTTTCTATGGTGTGTAGTCATGAAGACAGTGGCTTCCACTTTGTAGCTAGGATAAACTCCTTTTCCTTACGTGGGCCCTCCTGCAGAGGGCAATGACTCTTTATATAGTCTATATATAGACTATATATAATCTACTTTAAAAGCAGAAATTCTGTGTAGGTCATAGATACCCAGTACAAGCAGCCTAGAGCAGTGAAGCAGCCAGCAGAGGTACTGGACTTAGTCAAAACCTACTAACCTACTAACTACCTACTAACCTACAGCTACCTACTAACAGCTGATGTTACTCAATCTCCCTAAACCTCAGTTATTTCACCAGTAAGGGAAAAAAATAAAAAAATAAAAAAATAAAGATGCTACCACTCACTTCCCCGGATTGTTATAACAATCATTACCTCTTGTCTAGGGTTAAATCTCAGCACAGTGTCTGGCTAATAAAAGATGGATTAAAAAGTAAATTAGTGATGCAATCATCATTTCTAGGGTAGAATTCAGCACAAATATCCAGACTTAATCAGAATCACTGAGTCCAAGTTAGAAGGGACCTTAGAGATTTTCATTTTACAAGAGACATTAGTTCCAAATAGGGAAAGTGACTTGTAGTTGGTAGAGGAAAATGGAACACACTCAAATTCCAGAATAGAGCTCTTTCCGTTGTGTTCTTAGGCTTGAGAACTCCATCCTCTCTTATTTTACAGCTTTACAGTGACAAAATTTCAATTTTTAAAGAGTACCTCCCCAGGTGTACTGTGGATACATGAGGTACAGAAGATGTGACAGAACTATGTAAGAATGGACTTAAGAGCTTGTACACGAGCTAATACTGGACCTGCTCAATAGATCGCATCATAAAATGGGTTTAAGTAGATTGAAAATAGAAACGTGCCCCTGAGGCCAAACATAGGCAAAAGTAAATGTGATGGCGGACCTCATCTGCTTTCCAGATAGGCTAGCACAAGAAACCTGAGCAGCAAGCTTCATCAAAGGATTTTAATCTGGCAGTTGACAATGTTAAATTAAGTAAATGTAATTACATGTTTAAGGTTTGTCTGAAATAATTGTTGATTCATTAGGACAAAAAGCCCATTTGTGGACAAAATTTAAAAATGTAAAGTGAACAATAGCTTCCACAATAGTGGAAGAACGGCTGCCTGAGCCCTGATTGCTCTTTCATGGATGTGTTACCAGGCAGACGCTCGTGTACTATAGCTTTCCGTCATTATTTTCAAGAGAATCCAGACATAATATGTCTCACTTCTAAGGATGCAAAACTGGATGGAACAAAAAAATATTCTAGGTCAAAGTCAAGATTCTAAAATTTTGAAGCTCTGGAATCAAATCCAGCAAGATACAAATTTTAGTAAGAATAAGTAGAGGTAATCGGACTTTAAAAAAAATCAGACTCCAGGGAGATGTGGCCAAAATGGCATATGCAGAAAAGACAAGCTTTGTTAAGTTCAAGTTCTGTGTGAGGTGACAGTGCAATGTTCATCAAAAATCCATTTATTAGTGACGAGAATAAGGAAATTATTGCTACTACTCTGGCACATTCAGGCCTAGACACTTCACTTTAAGAACATCAAAGAGGAGGTGCCTGGGTGGCTCAGCTGGCTCTTGATTTCAGCTCAGGTCATGATCTGACGGGTAGTCGGATCCAGCCCCGCTCAGTATAGAGCCTGTTTGAGATACTCTCTCTGCCCCTCCTCCCTGATTGCTCATGCACTTTCTCTCTAAAAAAGAAAAACAATAATAAATAAAAATTTAAAAATAAAACTTTGGGGGGGCGCCTGGGTGGCTCAGTGGGCTAAAGCCTCTGCCTTCGGCTCAGGTCATGATCTCAGGGTCCTGGGATCAAGCCCCGCATCGGGCTGTCTGCTCACCCCCTCTCTGCCTGCCTCTCTGCCTGCTTGTGATCTCTCTCTCTCTGTCAAATAAATAAATAAAATCTTTTTAAAAAATTAAAAAAATAAAACTTTGGGGTGCCTGGGTTGCGCAGTTGGTTAAGCGCCGACTCTTGGCTTTGGCTCAGGTCATGATCTCGGGGTTGTGAGATTGAGCCCTGTGTCAGGCTCTGCAGTCAGCAAGGAATCTGCTTGAGACTCTCTCGCCTTCTCCGTCTGCCCCTCCGCCCACTAAAATGAATAAATCTAAAAACAAAACAACCACATCAAAGAGGCACATATGAAGAGAGACTGGGATGGTGAAGGGTCTAGAAGCCACAGGAGCAAAAGTTGACTGAAGAAGATGTGGGGGGACACGAGCTGCCTTTAAACACTGGAGGAGCTGCCCTTTAGGAGAGCAACCAGACAATTCTTTAAGACTACAGAGATAAAAGTCACATCAATGAATAGAAGAGGAAGGTAGATTTGTCTCATAAGCAAAAAGCTCTTAATACCTGAAGATTTCAAGTTGGAAAAGGCTTCCTGGAAAGGCAATAAATTCCCATTTGGTCACAGCAAATGTTCAGGAAGACTGGTTATCTGTGGCCTGGGGGATAAGGAAAATTGGACAATTATATTTAGGAAAAGGTAAGATGAGAGGGTTTCTAAGGTTCATTCAGTCCAAGCTTATATGAGCCAGGCAGAAAATGTCTTTCTTTAATTAATGAAGAGCTGAAATCTTAGTGAGGCAAGTAATTATTGAAATGTACCAAGTAAGATTAGGTTCAACAGGTTTGATTCTCAGTCCTTTCAGGGCCCAGAAAACTATAATCTTCCCTCCAGTATAGGAGCCACAGGCAGGGACAAAATCAGTATCTGCACATGTCCTTCACTAATAGAGAGGCTACTCATGGGTACAGACTATATTCTATCCATTTTCTGTCAGTATTGCATGAGGCCGCCAGAAAAAGTTTAAATGGAATCAACATGAAATAAGCAACAATTTCTGTAACAATGGGTGGTTTTGATATTGTTTTATTTCTTCGCAGCACATCTTAAAAATCATACATGGGCATTTGCTTATTAGAACAGTACAGTCTAGGAAAAGCAATAAAAGGAGAATCCAAACATACACCAAAAGCACAGTATATAGACTATGTTTTGAGCCCTTGTGGAAAACAGTATGGCTCAGTCTGAACTGACAAAGCTGTGTTGAATCTCTCAGGAATTTCCCTTCCCACTACATATCAACGTTTCAACTATAAACGTAAAGAGAAGAACTGTTTGTATGCATTAGTTACAGCAATATAATGGCTTACATACAAGAGCTTACCCACATGTAGTTCCCAAAAGATTACTACAGTACTGGCAGGAATATGTACTGCCTTAGAGGAAGACTCCGGATAAGATATTATTCAAGTCAAGTGTTGTATCAGAGCCAAAGTATTTCACAGGCTTAGCAAAAAAGGACAAAAATTAAGAAATATAATCTACACATATTTCTCATAAGATTTATCATTGTCCAGGAACAGAAATACTCATTATTCTGAAGGCACCATCACAGAAAAAAAGACTGACACACAATATAAGGAATAGAACCCCCCACCCCGACAGGCCCTGCTCCTCAGGGGGCTGTGTGAGCTAACATCCAAAAGCAAGTAGTGGGGGTCTCAGGGACTGAGTGAGTAGGCCACATCCTCTAAGCCACATCTCAGGGCTACCAAGTTAGGGCTACTAAGTTGGGACAGTAGGAATGAAAATCTAAGAATAAAAGTACATATAAATCCCATCGACTGAATGGATATATGGAGTACAGGTCCACCGTATAACTAGTGAAACAGACTAGGTGATCCAAACCCACACTGTGGAAAAGATTTTCAGTATTTCTACATATAACTACTTAATTCCTGACATATTCTTGAAGAGGAATAGTCCTGAACTATTATCAATCTCAGTCTTTAAAGACTTATTTATCCTCTCCCACTCATTTTAAACAATGGCTATTTCATGGAAAAAAAAAAATCCCAACAAGGCACTGTGAACTTTTGGGGATATTCCTCACGAGGTCCAAAAAAGAATTATTTATAGAAACTGTATACCAGTACAAGCATTTCATGTCCTTTACGGATATGTGAACAAGATTACTTTAAGGGTTAAACAATACGTTTCATAGGGTGCTCGTATTTTTCATGAAAAACACTGCTAACAATAAGATGCCTGAAAAACAGGTATTCGTGCCGCTTAGAAATCCACACTAAAACATTTTTCTTTTCCTTCTCTCTCCCCCTTAGATTTGGAAGTTCAGTCTCTGAAAAATGTTCTTAATGATACTTAATGTATTATTTTTCTTCCTTGTGGGGAAAAAAAAAAGGATTATAAAATAATCTCCTTTGGGAACCAAAAAAGAAATCTTTTCAAGTTCACAGAACTGAAGTTACTTCATTCTGTGATGGTTCTTTGGCTTGAGTGTTCCATACATCAGTGGTCCTTACTCACGTTTGTTAAGGAATTGTTGTGGTTAGAGGAGCACATTGCTCATTCTCTGAGGATCTTCGGTTCAAATTGGAATGCTTCAGGTTCAAGGGAGACTAAACACCTCCTAGGAATATAACATTGATTTTAAAAACAGAGTGATAAAATCTAGCTAATTATATTCTAAAGGGGCTTGATTATGCTTCATTAATAAAATTTTAAAATTTTGTTTTCAAATCAGTGCAAATATGAAGATGAAAAACTAAAATTGAAAGAAAAACCCATACGCAAACAGAACAATGAGCTTCCCACTCTCCCTTTGAAGAAAACAAGATCTCTTAGACCTGGGTACATTTTATTAATGATATACATTCTATAACCTGTTGATGTTACAAGTAGTTCTTACAAATTCCACACTAAAGACACAAACAGTGTGGTTTAGGAAGCAGAAAGCCAAGTATCTTACATCCTTCATACCAGATACTCTATTTGATAGTTAAAAAAATCTTTTACATTTTCTGAATTTCAGCATCAATGTATACATTCTTTCCTTTTCAGAACACTGAAACTAGTAAGAATTCAATGAATATATTGACATATGGTTCATTTGGAACCTTGAGCAAAGCCACGCTTCCATAATTCGTAAAGCCAAAGGTGATTCTGGATTCTTCAACCTGAAACTAGCATTTGTTATTTTCAGCTTTTCTCCCACCATGAGCTAATAAGCCCTAATTAAAAGCAAAGTTGCCAGAGATTAAGTGGTAAATGAAAAGCTATTAAAGCTGTCCTTAACGCCTGTCTCAGTGTTTCTTAAAATGTAGACACTTCCCACAGCATTCCACTGTGGCTGCTCTAAGCGCCAGCGCATGCAGCTTGTGAAACAATCCATGATAAGGAACTGTTTGTGTTCTACATTTACACAGAATAGATGCTCATCCACACCCAGCCCCCTTTGAACAGCTGAGGTTACACACTTCAGCTTGGGACTACAGGGCTTCTTTGATCAGCTCTGGTTAAGAAGTTGTAGCTAAAAAAGAAAAGAACAAAGAAAAAAAATCTCTGGAGCCAGCACGCAGAAAGGCATTCTCAAAAATGTAAGCTAGGACTTAGTAGTTACTAAGAGAATATTCTGAAAACCAGGTTTCCTTGCAACCATCTGTATCTGACACACTGATGGAAGCTCATCCTTTACTGCGCTTTTGTTTTCCAAGATACATTAATACAACTACATTTATGAAGGCTTCCAGCTTCATAAATAACTCTTAAGTAGTAGTACTAAATATGCAAACATTTCGGAAGTAAACTCCCAATTCCTCCGAAGAGGAAAAAATTCAATTCTCTTTGTGGTGAAATGCTAGGCACAATAAACATGTGGCTTCTACAATTCTTACTAAACTAAAAAAGCTCAAGTTACTCAGTATAAGACGAAATTCACTTATGCACTGTATGTTGCACCAAACATTAAGGCATCAGTTTCTCTAAGGGTCAATAAAGCCTGCTCATATTGAGTCTTTAGTATTCAATGCCACTTCTGCCTAGCAGCAAGTTCCTAGTCCCACTAAAACCTCAACCCAAATGTGACATCAACAAATATTAGAAATACGACTAATTTAAGAAAGACAAGTCAATGTTTATGCTATACTAAAAACCAAATAGGTCATGAGCTTTTAAAATTTTAAAGAAACTTATTCAAAATGAGTTTAAAAGCCTCACATAAACAATGTACTTCAGGCTTTAACTTTAATGGAGCCATTTTCAGATATTTCAGAAATAAGAGGCAAGGTTTAAGTGCCTCTGTGCATAATCAAGAACCCAGTTCTCCACAGAAACTAAGTATATGCCGAGGTATCTCTCAGAAGCAGGAGTGAGAAAGTGGGAGAAAGGCTTTCTGGTTTACTAAATCAGAGTGAAACAGCACTGGTGAGTGTTCATGTGTTTCAAAATAATCCCTGTAGAAATCATTCCAAGAACAGAATGTAGTCATCACTATAAAATCAAGGTTGGGGAGTCCTGCATACATGGAAGAAGAAAAACAAAGACACAAATCACTAAATTCCCTAAGGTTCATGTAGAACAGTGAACACAACAATTCTCAGCTGTGACATTTATAGCTTCCTAATACCAAATCCAGATTGCTGAGGCTGTTGAAGTCGGAACTCCCTGGGAAAGAATGTTATAACAAGCACGTGCAAAGGAATGGATCTGCTTACGAATCTGTAAATTTTATTAAAAAAAATTACTCAGAAACATGTATACACTCCAGTGAGATATTAGTACTGTATTAAATTTTACATTTTGATCACCAGTTAGAGAAATTACCTTCATGAATAGATAGATGCATTTTATAAAGCTGAGATTTTTATGATTCTAGAGGCAAGTGGGATTCCCTCATCAAGCATCCAACTATTTCAAATAGCAAGGGCTTTTAAAGCTAAGATCTGCTGGAAATTTTATAATTTCAAATAAATCACCAATGAAGAGAGGCAGCTTCTAACAAATAAATATTTAGTTTTTGTTGTTAAACTGATATTTAATTTTGATTTGCTTACAGATTATAAGTTTATTAGTTTGAGGCCAATTTTATTAAAAATTGTTTATCATTTTGAAGTCTTAAAAATACCATTTTGTCAATTTAAATTTTCACTTTTCTGGTTAAGTATACTTCAGATATAAAAGGTATCAAACTGCCCAAAAATACTTTGGAGCTGTTGCTACAGAGACAGACAGTGTGTCCTTTTAAAGGACCGTCTGCACTTTGACTTACATTATTTGATCAAATATTAATTTTAAAAAATTATCAAAAGTTAGGTATTGCATTAAGAATCCATCCCAAAATGTGAATCATGAACCTTGACAGACAGTGATTCGAAGTAATCATTTTACTTATTTTAATATCCAGGTTTGAATGTAAAAATGTTTGCTAAATGTGATTAACGTTCTCCCTATTATTTAAGAAATATGATATTTCAAACTTTTGATTATGGCATGTGTTATTAATAATACATTACATGTTTTCAAAATTTAGGTTAAACCAGTAATTCAAAAGAGGTGTTAAACGGCTATTAAAAACTAAATTGAAACTTTACTTTTATATGAAAATTTATCATGTCGTTTGGGTTAATTAAAAAAAAACTGTCATTGAAACTTGGAGTTTTCAAGTTCAACAGTTAAGTGATAACTGTGTTTCATCAGCCAAACAATTCTTTGAACTGGAGATATGAAGTGTAAGGAGTCTTCCTTCTTCTCCTGTTGCAGCTTCTTCTGCATCTCAGCAACAAGAATGTGAAATCAGAAACATTACAACTGTTAAGCTGAATAAAGGCATTCATTTCATGGTAAACCTGTTCTTCACATACAATGAGTGATAAGTCAGCTTTTCTTATACAACATAGCATGAAGGAACTAGGATGTAACAAGAGGTTATCTCAGTTATACACATACAACTCATACCTCAGTAGAAACAGAAACATGGAGAAAAAAAACATGTCCCCTGACAATAATTTTTAGACTGATTTAAGGTTCTATAACCATATACTAATTTCAAAGAAAAATGTAGGCCAAGCACCTCACAGAACTGAAGGTATCCTAAATAACAGGTTGCCTATGTTCTTTCATGAGTACCCTCCTTAATGGCCTACTCGCACTAGAATTTGTAATCACTCCTCAACGGAATCCTTCCCGAGAGACCTGCTTCCCAGAAACGCCCTTTTAAAAAAGAGGCTAGATAAGCAGTGGATGACACCAAAAGCTGCCTTTGTTCCCAAGGGGAGGCATCAATACGGAGCCGCTGGCAGCATCTTCCTCTGAAATAACAACCAGCAGCCTTGTCTGCCTGACTAAAATTTGAAATGACAGCCAGTTGGCGATGAACTGACGCACCTACAATGAGAGAGATTTAGGAATACCATCTGTCAATCCATAGATGTAGAAACAAAACAAATACAGAATGATTAACAACTTATTTTCAACCAACAAACAAATTTGGCTGAAATACAGTCCATGATATATTTGATTACTGGTATAACCACAGTTGAAAACTTAAAAAAAAAAAAAAGTGACATTTTTTGTAACAACAGTAATGGACTTATAAAAGGTTTTTGTTTCCAAAGATGTTATTGGGGTCCACATATTCCTTGACAGACTTCAGCATCCCAAAGCCGACATCAGAGATACTTTCCTTTAGCCACTGCTTCCGTAACTTGCCCACTGGAAAAACAAAATAAAAAATGCTTCAATATACACTATGATGCTGAGAACCAATCAATCTTGTGACCATGAATGAACAAACACTGTGTGATAAATGCTTTTATTCAAAAATGAGAAATGTTTTGCTTTATTTGATTTATTGAGCCCACCAGACTATCAAGCTCATTAAGCCCAATGTATTCCCAGGGGAAGCCTGAGCTCCACAGTGTCTCCTTTCTCTGTAAACTATGAAATGGAGATGAAGAAAGCTTGGGCTGAGATGAGGGCCCACTTTACAAATAACAAAATGAGAAAAACATGCATTTGCAAAGAACCTACCTCCTGTCTTAACTACCAAAACACGTCAAAGTTTCAGAGAAAATGAAGTTAACTAAAGAAAAACATCATCTTCAGATGAATTTGTTGGGAATATTATAGCAAAAATATTATAGCATAAAATATTTTAAAGCTTAAAATAATTAAGAAAATCTCAACCTGTAATGGGTTTAAGAAAAAATGTGGTTATGAAACTTTCATTTGCATTTTATTTTCATATTGCTTTTAAGTAAATTTACATGTTCCCAAATAATGTATTTTCTTCCTATTGTTTTTCCGAAATTAGAGATTTTTTTGGGGCACTAAATAAATACCTAATCCATTTTTAACTCAATCTTCTACTTTTATACATTGTATAATGTTTCCCTTCTGTTTCTAGCTCTTGCTAACTTGAGAATAATAAAGTAATAACCATGATCCACAGCATAAATTATCTTAAGGGCACCCAATGAAAAAACAAACTTTTCTAAGTAGAACTTTTATAAGAAGGATATGTACTTAATCTGTAAAAAAAAATTTGAAATGTTAACTTGCTTTGGCATTAAGAAAAGCAAAGCAATATGCTAATTTATCTGTGGCAAAATGGATAAATCTTTTAATTTACAGATAGGCTTATTTGTAGTTAGTACTTTTCAAACAGATTATTGTAATAATTGAATTCAAATGGTCATTTTCCACAAATGTTCATTAATGATCCAAAGTCATCAACAGTGATTTAACTGGCCAACTGAAATGGAAACCTTCTTTCATTAAAGTATTCAGCCTGTCATTCTAAAATGCAATCTCATTTATCAGGCTCCAGTGATACACTGTAGCATCTGCCATTTGGAATCTTAAATACCATTTCAGGCTCAACTCAAACCACCTTTGCCTCCAGTTCTCTAAGTAACTATCAAATTGTCATTAAAATGATAGGATGATACCCTTAGAAAGCAAAGTATTTCTGCTTGACTTCTAGAAATAAAAATGGTTGCTGGTATTAAGATGGGGAAAATGAGACACAGCAGGAAAAAAAAATTTTACATTCAAAAAGAAAAAAAAAACTGTTTAAAAGAGCTCTAAAACCAGAAGCCAAACAAAATAGATTTTTATTCATGCACTCTCTACCACTAAAAAGATGTCCTACCTGGTCCTCCTACCATCTCCCTAAAGGACAACTCACCACAATGCTTTAGCCTTGGTTTTGTCATCCTCAAAGGGATTAGAATCTATGAAGTCTTTCACCTCAAATAGCCCATGATTTTTGGCATTCGAAAAAGTTATTTTCAGATTTACTCCAAGGGATTTAAAAAAAAAAAACCACAACTACTTTGTGATAGAAGTCGAATTATTATAAGCTACCCACACTGAGGTAGCTCAAGAGAGAGAGGGGTGAAGAGCAGTCAATGGTAGTCTCCACTGTTATCTGTAATATAGTTTCACTGAATGTGTCCTGTGGTTATGGATGTAATTGTCCTGAAAAGACTGCAAACAACTGCTCCAACAAGATGGAGCACATTAGAACCTCAGCAGGATGCCCAACAGCTAGCTTGTCTGCCTGGTTTTACACCTCTAGTAATAATGCAATTCCACAAGGAGCTGAACCATCTTCTGAGAAGCCACCCAACAGCCACTGCATATTTAATGAAGTTGCTCACCAAGCGCTGGAAAACAGAAGGTGCTTGGAGTGCATCATTAGTTCTGTCAGAAGGATAATTTACACATCTATCTTGTCAAATTTTCTATGGTTTATACTTTTACAATAATCAATCTAACATACATTTGATTAGTGAACTAGAAAGTAAAAAAAAAAAAAAAAAGGCAGTACAGGCAAAATGGCTGCAGCCCCCTCATAAACATATTTAATGGAAGAATTTAACTCCTTGATGGCAGAGGTCTGTGAGCTTCTTCCATAAGTAATAACAGAATTTGATCTGAGGTCAGAAATCATGGCCTATATAATTAAAGAGAACAGGAATCTTTTTAGTCAGCTAATTATGTCAGCTACGCTGTAGGGTAAGTGTACAGACAGAAAACACAGTTTAAGTAAAAATCCTCAGCCTTCCAGGCCTTTAAGATGATTAGTAGAAATAGTCTTCATAAAATACTAAAGGACCTTTGGTGGCTATAGCAGTTGAATCAGTCAAAACAACAATAACAAAATACCAAAGACCATAATCTCAAAGAGAGATCACACTTCAAAGTAGAAGACTTTTATTCTAGAGCCAAACAACAACACTAATAATGTCCTTTGTACAATCCTTACCTGCACTGCTAGGCATTTAGAAATTAGCTGGCTGCACTGGTCTGGATACATTTAACACACATGCGCACAACTACACATGTGCTTAAACATTTGTAGAGCTCATTTCAGAGATGGAAGAAACCACACTCTGTCCTTTATGTAGCATGCCGTATTGGAGGAGGGGAGAATGGATAAGAACAGCAAGTAACAGGCAGCCGAAGACTATTTCAGCATCCCTTGTGTGTATTCACATATTATTCATGACAAGACATACGTATATTCTTACCACATGAAGTTTATGCCTCTTTCTGAACCTGGATTGTCTGATGTGGGATATTCATGACTACTGACTCAACTATGTTCTTTTGACTTCTGATTTTCCAGAAGTATAAACCTAGTCTGAGAGCTAACACTAGAGGTACAAAGTGCCGAGATAGGGACCTTGTACTCCACAACTCACAATTATCCTAAATATATGATGCCCAAAGTCTAAAGCCAGGTATTTAAAAGTCTTAGGTATATTTTTAAAAATACAGAAACTTGGGTGCATGGGTAGTTCAGTTAAGTAAGCGTCTGCTTTCAGCTCAGGTCATGATCTCAGGGTCCGAGGACCCAGCCCCACATCGGGCTCCTTGGCTCAGTGGGGAGTCTGCTTGTCCCTCTCCGTCTACTCCTCCCCCTGCTCATTCTCTCTCCCTCTCAAAAAAAAAAAATCTTTAAAAAAAAGATACAAAAAAATATAGACCAGCTAAATGCTGAACATTATTAAAACTAATGGGAAAATTCTTTTTCCGCTTAAAAGAATTCACCTTTTTACCCAACTTAATATCTAATGATGTATATACAGATTGAATAAGACAAGTATTCTATGTTCCTCCACAATATACAGTACATTTTTTAAAAATTGCTTTTGGAACAGAGGAAATGGAAGCCTTTAAGGACAGTCTGAAATCACAAGTTCAACAATCCCCTTTGGACGCTAACAGCTCCAAGAAAGAATGCATTTTGTGGTACGGATGACCAAACTATGTACAGGGAGTACCGGGAGCACTGGCTGTGAAAAATGTGGGCATGGTAGCCAGCCTAGTTACCAAAAATGATCTGGAACTACTCTTTATGCTCTAAGGAACTAAAGGCTTCACAGCAGCTACCAAATAGTCCTGTTTTAAAAGGGATAAACCTGGGGTTGGCTGGCCAGAGTTCTTTTTAGCTAGACAAATTAAAAACTTTTTGAATTTTGCAAAGATTATATGCTTATTTAAAAAACAAATTATAAAACAGACTGTATATTTAGAAGATTACCAAAGCTAAAGCGCAGAAGTAGAATTTAGCCACAGGTAAAAGCACCTAACTATTACTATATAACAACTATCTTTTGAAAATTCGAGTTTGGGCATCCTGCATATCACTTTAGCACTTTTCTATAGGTCAGATTTTAAAGGGAAAACCTTGACTTAGGTGCTTGATTGAGTGATCTGAGCATTAACTTTGTATTTCAAGTTTTAATTAATCCAACCGAACTACTGGTGGATTATGTAAGGAATCAGTGCTGGAAGATGTGTTGGAATCAGCCCAACAACCTCATGCCCTTTGTGGTTCTGGCCCCATGAAACTTGTTATGTACTGATGAGAAGAGAGAACATGAACAACTTCCACTCTTTGAGGTGATGAGTCCAATGATGCTTCTTCAGAGGGAGGGTTTCAACATGAAAAGAGGATATAGTTAGTTGTCCATGTATTTGTGCTACACAGCACATTTTTGTGTGTGTTTGGTTCTGGGAGAGTTACATGCTGAATGTTAGCCAACAGATCTCCCACTGAGGGATGCTAACATCCAGGCTTTAAAGGCACATGAGATGGGCCTATGCCTATCCAAGAGTTTAGTTTAATGCTCTGTCGATACTTAAAGTCATGTCTCCATTTCTGTTTCAGATGTTTGACTTATTTTCTACTAACGAAACTTCCAATACTGAGATGACAAAAGCACGGACATAACAGGCTTTAACAAAGCAATTAAAATCTAGGATTTTTCTTTTATTAAATATTTAAAATGTCGATTTTCTTCATGCTCAGATTTCATCCGTGCAGTTCACACAATAGCTCGAAGATCTTACTGATCCTCGAATAGGTCTTTAGAGATTATGAAATAGAATAAAAGTTTGAATTACTAGGGCTGATAACAGATCACAGGAGATCTGTCTTCAGAACATAACCAAGTGCTAATTCTGTTACACTTCCCCCATAGATGGCTTGACACACTTGAAATTTAAACCAAAGTTGTCAATTAATGCCTATACGATGGAGCAAAAAGCAAGTGAACAGGTGAAATAACATGAGATATATAAGGGCAGAAAAAAGATAAAAAACATCATATGATCCCTGAAGACTAGGGCCATGTTTTATTCATTTTTGTGGTTCTCTGTAGAACAGTGTATGTCACACAGTAAGAATTCAATAAGTGTTAGTTGACATAAAAAATAAATATTGAACCACAGTTATCTATAAGTCTTGTTAGATTAGGAGCAGAAATTCAAGTATCTAGGGAAAGCTATCTGGGTTTCCTTAATTTCCATTGCTTTTATTTGCCTTGCACTTCCTATATTCTGACGTTATTTCTTGGATATAATCTGAGCTAGTTTACAGATATAAAACAAGAGAACCTAAAGCTCTTTCCTTCAAATCTCTAGGAGTCTTTAGACTCTATCAGTGGTTCTCAATGGGGGCAATTTTGCCCTTCAAGGTACATATAGTAATGTCTAGAGACATTTTTGGTTGTCCTAATTGGGATGATGTTACCAGCATCTAAAGGACAGAGGCCAAGGATGCTGCTAAACATCTTAGAATGCACAGAATGGTCTCCACAACAAAGAATTATCTGCAGTGCCAAGACGAAGAAATCTGGACTATGTTGCTTCCAAGGGGCTATATCTTAGAAGCCCAAACAATTTCCATAAGGGTCACTGCTACAATCAACTGAATTTACTCTAAATTTGAGGCTACTGACCAAACTGAAATTCTGGAGAAAGTGACAGACAGAAGTTACATCTGAGAACATCAATCACTGATGACAAATGCTACTTTATTTTAAAAGTTAACTCCTAAAAACTTGAACTTTATATTGAAAAAAACCCTGTAAGTCATTTCTTGTGCCATTTTTCTAGCCAATAGGTGAAAAAATACATATGAAATAAAGCTTAACAGCACTATCTGATATAATTCTCTTATAATGATAGAAATGTTCTTTATCTGTACTATTCAGCATCGTAGCCCCTACCCACATATGGATATTAACATTTGAAATGTAACCAGAGCAAGTAAGGAAATGAATTTTTAATTTCATTTTATTTTTTTTAAAAGATGTTATTTATTATTTATTTGAGAGAGAGAACACAAGCAGCAGGGAGAGGGAGATGGAGAGGGAGATGCAGGTGAGCAAGAAGCCTCACTCGGGGATCAATACCAGGACCTCAGGATCATGACCTGAGCTGAAGGTAGACACTCAACCGACTGAGCCACCCAGGCACCTTGTGAATTTTTAATTTTAATTAATTTTTTTTTTTTAAGACAGAGAGGTAAGGGAGGGGGAGAGGGAGAGAGAGAATCTTAAGCAGGCTCCATGCCCCATGCGGAGCCTGACAAGGGCTCAATCTCACAACCCTGAGATCATAACCTGAGCCAAAATCAAGAGTTGGATGCTTAATGGACTTAGCCACCCAGGCACCCCTAATTTTAATTGATTTTAATTGATTTAAATTTAAATAGCCACAGATAGCCTAGTGGGGTTTGTATTAGACAACACATAACAACATTTAAAAAAAAATTTGTTTTAAAGATTTTATTTATTTATTTGACAGAGAGATCACAAGTAGACAGAGAGGCAGGCAGAGAGAGGGGGAAGCAGGCTCCCTGCTGAGCAGAGAGCCCGATGCGGGGCTCAATCCCAGGACCCTGAGATCATGACCTGAGCCGAAGGCAGAGGCTTTAACCCACTGAGCCACACAGGCACCCCCATTTTTTAAAAATTTTAAGTAACGTCACTTTTAATAGATTCACATCTGAAAATATCCATATGGCTTTTTTTTGTTATACTTTTTTGTAAATTTAAAATCTATTAACATAGAGTGTATTATTAGTTTCAGAGGCAGAATTTAGTGATTCATCAGTTGCATATAACACTCAGTGCTCATTACATCACATGCCCTCCTTAATGCTCATCATCTAGTTACCCTATCCCCCCACCTACCTCCCCTCCAGCAACCCTGTTTGTTTCCTGTAGTTAAGAGTCCCTTACAGTTTGTCTTCTTCTCTGATTTTGTCTTATTTTATTTTTCCTTCCCTTCCCCTATGTTCATCTGTTTTGTTTCTTAAATTCCACAGCTGAGTGAAGTCGTATGATATGTCTTTCTCTGACTGCTTATTTTGCTTAGCACAATGTCCTCTAATTCCATCGGCGTCATTGCAAATGGTAAGATTTCATTTTTTTTTGATGGCTGAGTAATATCCCATTACACACACACACACACACACACCACATCATCTTTATCCATTCATCTGTCAAGAGACATCTGGGCTCTTTCCATAGTTAGGCTATTGTGGACATTGCTGCTAAGACATTGGTGTGCATGTGCCCCTTCAAATCACTACGTTTGTATCCTTTGGGTAAACACCTCGTAGTGCAATTGCTGGGTCATAGGGCTGTCCTATTTTTAATTTTATGAGGAACCTCCATACTGTTTCCCAGGCTGCACGAGTTTGCATTCCCACCAACAGTGTAAGAGGGTTCCCCTTTCTCCGCTTCCTTATCAACATATTTTGTTTCCTGAGTTGTTCATTTTAGCCATTCCGATGGGTGTGGGTGCTATCTCATTTGATTTGTATGTCCCTAATGCTGATTGATGTTGAGCACTTTGAAAACATCTATTAGAATTAACTGTTTGTTAGTCACATGAAACTACAAAAGTTAAGTATTCTCTAACAATCTAATAATGTAGTACAGACATTCTTAGACTAACACCTTACTTAGAAGAGTCTTGGATATAAAATTGCTGGGACCTGTTCAGAGGTCCAAAGAGAAGTATTAGTAAGGAGGCCACCTCTTCTATGATGGTGATACACTGAGGTGTAAGCTACAACAGGCATCTCCTGTTATTGCATACGTGGAAAGGCAGAGGGATCGATACATTCTTTACAACAGATTTTCTGTCACTTCTCAAATCAGTTTATCCTATGATATAGCTATAATAATTAAGTGTTCAGTGAAATTATGGGTTAAATTGGCTGGTCTTGAAATCTATTTACAACATTGCTTTAGTGGAAAAATATTAAAGGTTTGTGAGAAAAAGCCAGTCACAAAGAAGAAACCAAAGGAAAAAAAAGGACAAAACAAACTTTCTGCCATATTATGGTAATCTGATGTTCAACATTGGAAAGGCTATACTCAGCTAGTAGGCATCAAAAGATCAAAATCACAATACAGACATTGATATAGTCAAGACACAGAAAAATTCCATCACCACAAGGATCCCTGTGTTGTCTGTTTTACAGTCACCCCCTTCCCCACAACCGACCCCTGGAAATTGTTAACTTGTTCTCTTATTTCTGTAATTCTGTCATTTCAAAAATGTCACAGAAATAGAATCACACTGTATGTAATCTCTGGGGATTGGATTTCTTTTACTCATCATAACTCCCTGGAGAATCACTCAAGTTGTTGCACGCCCTGGTAGTTGGTTCTTTCTTATTGCTCAGTTGTCGTCCGTGGTATGGATGTACCAACCACTAGTTGAAGGACATCTAGACTGTTTCCAGTTTGGGACTATTATAGGTAAAGCAGCTCTGAATACTCATGCACAGGTTTTTGTGTGAGCCTAAGTTTTTAATACCCTGGTATACACAAGAGTGTAATTGTTGGGTTAAATGGTAGTTGCATGTTTGATTTTATAAAAAACTGCCAAAGTGTCTACAGAGTGGCTGCACCACTCAGCTTTCTGTTATGTGTATAGTGATTGGCCTTGTGGCTTTAATTTGCATTTTCTTAATAGCTAATGATGTCGATCTTCTTTTCATGTGATTTTTTACCATCTATATATCCTCTTTAGTGTAATGATTCTTCATATCTTTTGCCCACTTTCTAATTGTATTGTCTGCATCTTACTCTTGAATTCTGAGAATTCTTTATATATTATAGACATAAGCCTTTTGTTGGACATGTGGTTTGCACATATTTTCTACCACTCTGTGGCTTAACTTTTCATCCACTTACCAGAGTCCTTCACAGAGCAAACGTTTTTAATTTTGTTGAGATCCAATTTATCAACTTTTCCTTTAAAGGACTATAATTTTGGCGACCAGCTTAAGAACTCTTTGCCTAACTCTAGATCCTGAAGAGTTTTTCCCGTATTCTTCTAAAAGTTTTATTATTTTACGTTTTACATTTAAGTCCATTATCTATTTTGAGTTAATTTTGGTATCAGATGTTGAAATTTAGGTCAAGATTGGGGTTTTTTTGGCTTACGGATGTCCACTTACAACAGGACCGTCTGTTGAAAAACTATATACTTCCTCTACTGGGTTACTTCTGTATTGTCAAAATCAGTTGGACATACTTATGGGGGGCTTTTCTATTCTGTGCCATTGACAATGTTTCTCTCCTCCAACAACAGGTCCTGATTTCTACTAGAGCAATAAAATAAGTCTTGAAATCAAGTAGATAGATTCATATGACTTTTTAGTTTTCTTTTTCATAATCATTTCGGCTATCTAGTTCCTTTGTCTTGCCATATGGATTTTAGAATAATCTTTTCTGGACCTACTAAATATTTTGCTTAAATTTTAACAGGAATCACATTTAACAAATAATAAATCTGGAAATGACTGTCTTCACTATGTCGAGTTTTCAACCAATCCATGAAATGATCTCTCCATTTAAGTCTTCTTTGATTTTTTTCAACATGCTATAATTCTCAGAATACTGTGCCTATATATATTTTGTTAGATTTATGCCTAAGTATGTACAAATTTTGTTAGACTTATGTTCACTTCATTTTCTTTGAAGCAACTGGAAATGGCATTGTATTTTAAATTTCGGTTTCTCTATATTTGTTAACATTAGAAATGTGATTGATTTTTGTGTGTGCTCTTAAATTCTGCAATCTTGCTGATCTTATTTTTATAGATTCTTTGGGATTTTCTACATAGACAATTATGGCATCTATTAATAGCAAGAATTTTATTTCTTCCTTTCCAATACATATGTCTTTTATTTCACACAATGGTTTTAACAAAGGGCTTCAAAGTCAATCTTCGCTCATTCTTTTGAGTAGTCTCTTTTTTTACTTTTAAAGTTTCTGATACTACCAGATTCTGTTAAGACCACCAAAAAAAAAAACAAAAAAAAAAACACAAACTTGGAGCAGCTGCCCCACAATTATTCTCTGAACAATAGGAAATAATTTTGGCTAGGTAAAGACATCAATATTTAAACTAAGACTGGTTTTATTTAATCAAAGAATTATACTTCCTGACAAGGCCTTAGGTATAATTTTAGCCAATGAACAACTTAAAAACTCAAGTCATAAATTGAAATTAAGGACATGGCTGATATAAACTCTTTAAACTGACCAGCTCGTCAGTTACAAAAACAAGCACTATGAAGATTAAGTTAAGCAGGCTTTATATTTCCTATAGCCTCCAGTTCCAGACTACATCTGTTTTCTTTGATACACAAAACCAGAGTTAAAATAGCTCCATTTATCACAGCATGATTCTAGGCAGACAAACCAGCCTGTCTGTTTCCAGATAGTGAAAGCAACCATTATTAATCACAATTACAGGCCAAACTCTCTAAGAGAAATTGCATCAATATTCTCCCAACCCCCAGCCCTTCTACTATTGAACTCAAAAATGGTACTGAGAATGTCATGACACTGCCTGAAGGTCAGTAAATAAAGATGACACACACTATCAGGTCAACTTGAGTTTTAAGTTCAGGATGCAAATTAAGGAAAATCTCTTCTTCACATAAAAAGAAGTGAGCTCTCAAAAGCTCTGTCATTAGTTAAGTTTAGCAGGACAATTAAACCCATTATATTTCAAATTTATATAGAAAGGTATCTGTTTTATGAAATTGTACTGAATAGCACAGGATATTTGACATTTATAAATTAGATGACTAACTTTAAGCAGGAGGCATTTATGAGAATAGACATTTTTGTATAGCATATTTTATAACCAAGAGTGTGAAGGAAATTTCTTTCGTACAGATTATAATAGTACTTCCTACAGAATGAGACCAACTGCAGGTTACAATTGAAAATATGTTAGGATAATTGTTATATCATATACCTTAAATATATGAATGTATCCCTTTCATATAAACAGTAACCCTTTCTTCAATGGTTAAGAATATAAATCAGAGTTTCCATTTGGAGTTGTCCATTGCTATTTTTTAAGCTACCTTTTTTTTAAGCATCTACTATATGCAAGGTACCTTAGATGCTTCACATACATTATCACAGGTAATTCTTTTTTTTTTTTAAAGATTTTTATTTATTTATTAGAGAGCGAGAGGCTGAGAATGAGAGGGGAGAAGGTCAGAGGGAGAAGCAGACTTCCCGCAGAGCCGGGAGTCCGATATGGGACTCGATCCCGGGACTCCGGGATCATGACCCGAGCCGAAGGCAGCTGCTCAACCAACTGAGCCACCCAGGCGCCCCACAGGTAATTCTTATAATAATATACAAGATGGGTACTATTATTTCCAGCTCAGAGAAGTTATTTCCTTAAGGTCACAGAGCTAATTAAGTGCAACAGCCAAGAGTAAAATACAGATTTGATTCCAAAGTCTATATTCTTTCCCCTCTGTTTATAAGCCTCTCAACCTTTTATCACTTTAAGACAAAGTTTGAATGGAACCTTATGTGCATAATGCATCTACGGAAGAACACTAAAATGGTTGCTGTTACATCGTTATAGAGAAATGCACGTTATTTCACCCTACTTTTCTACTGAATAAGTGGCTCTGCTAATACATTTTCTCAGAAATATTACGGAATAAACTGAATCTTTTCATGATTAAACATGACCCCATATTCAAACAAGGCCTGACCATTAAATATTTGAAGATAAATTAGCAATGAGACTATAGCCATTTTAATATGAAAGATTCAGAGCTGTTTTGAGAATTTGCAAAACTGCTCCAAATTCTGTGAGCACTTGGGCCCTTATCCACTCACTTAACATATTCATTGAGCATCTACTATACAGAAGAGCCAGTAGTCACTGTTCTAGGGACTGGGAAACACAGGACGAACAAGATAAAGTCAGTAACCTCATTGAACTTATTCAAATGAGGATCACAGAAACTAAACAAGAGAACAGGGAAGATACCTCTAAGAAACTGACATTTTTATCAGAGAACTAAATGATGGGGAAAGTGAGCCATGAAAGTATCTGAGGAAAAAACAAGAGAAAGAAAGAACATTAGAAAAAGAAGAAACAGAAAAGTCTTGCAGGGGAAAGGGCATTGATATGTCTGAAGAATAATAGCAAGAAAGCCAATGTTGCTAGAGTAAAAAAGTAGTAAGAAATGCAGATAGAGAGATAGAAACATGTATATCCCTGAAGGTCCTGATAAGGAGTTTGGATTTTGTTTTGAGTGTGAGGAAAAAACACTGAGTTTTGGAAAAAGATTACTCTGGCAGCAACAAAAATGACAGTAGGGGAGCAAGAGTGGCAGTAGACAGATCAGCTAAGATGCTACTGCAGTAGTCTCAGCAGGAAGAAAGAGTGCTTTGAACTAGAGTGCCCTGGTCGTGATGCCTTCTGGTAGCTGAGAATCATCAGCCTATCTTTAAGTCCTGGGACTCAGATAATCACCATCGGAACACAGAAGAACAAACTGGCTCAGGGCGGAGTCGTAGAGGACACTCCAATACTTAGTACTTTAGAAGAGGTCAAGCTGACAAAGGGAAAAGCATCTTCATTTAACCAGCACATATGAAATATACTTTGTATTTAGGCTTACCTAGTTTCTTTTTCTAAGCACTAGAGGAAACCATGTAGTTTAGAGTTTTTTTTATGCAGCTGTAATTTTTGAGCACACAGAAAATAAAAATATGAGAAATACAATAGAAATAAGATTTCTATTTAAATGAGGCAGAATCTCTTAATAAATTAATACACAATCAAACCTAGCTACATTCAAGTTCAAGCCAATAATTTCTAAAAATAAATCATTTCATCAAACTTGGGAATCTTTAACAAATAAAGACCTATGGGCCTAGAACCTAAAAATGCACATAAATTACAGAAATTTTATTGTAACGGGATCTGACCTATATTTGTTTTGTTACCTGATACTTTTAACATGACAACATGTTAAAAACCTACAATCAGGAAGTAAAAAAACAACCAGAAAGTCAAACTGATTTACATGTAAGAGCTCAGAAAACAATAAAATGTCTATGATGCGGAAATTAAAATGTTGACTCATTTCCGTTTTAACATCTAAAGCACAGCAATAATTAACTTAGTGTCTAAATCAGAGAAATAAGATTTTATACTTTATTTATTTATTTATTTATTAAAACGATTTTATTTATTTATTTGAGAGACAGAGAAAGTGAGAGAGAGCATGAGAGGAGAGAAGGCCAGAGGAAGAAGCAGACTCCCCGCGGAGCTGGGAGCCCGATGTGGGACTCAATCCTGGAACTCAAGGATCATGACCTGAGCCAAAGGCAGTTGCTCAACAAACTGAGCCACCCAGGCGCCCAAGATTTTATACTTTAGATTTTTTTTTTTTTTTTTTTTTTGAGATAGAGACAGTGAGAGAGAGCATGAGAGGGGAGAAGGTCAGAGGGAGAAGCAGACTCCCCGCGGAGCCGGGAGCCCGATGTGGGACTCGATCCCAGGACTCCGGGATCATGACCTGAGCTGAAGGCTGTCGCTTAACCAACTGAGCCACTCAGGCGCCCCAAGATTTTATACTTTAAAAGAAGAATAGTAATGTTTGATATTTCTTCTGTTGGTTACCACCACAATCTAGGCTACCTCAATGACAGACATACAAACTCTGAAGAAATATCAGGTGCCCTCAAATTATGTACTGTTGTGGCTCTCCCCAGCACTTTATCAAACCAATAATTTTTAACAGTAGGAATATTAGAATTTCTACCTCCATGGTGATGCGACAGGCTCCCTCCATTAGCAAGGATTTCTTCTCTAGCAGCTGCCTGTATTTGGAAACAACACAACAAACAGTTGCTACTTAGGTTTCACTTTGAAGTAAAAGAGTAAGACCCAGCTCCCAAAGGAGGCACATACCTCCTGGGTTAAATAACAAACTGGAAGCCTAATTTTCCTTTCTCTTGTGTTAACTACATTTAAGAAACAATTAAAATATGCAGTCTAGCTTTTTTTTCTAGTTTTTTTCTACTGAATGGTCACAATGTCTACAACAGTCACTTCAAGATTCTAGAAAAGAAAAAGAAGACAAAATGATCAATTCGGCAGCACCACATTGTTTTGTTTTTTTTTTAGCACCACATTGTTAATAATAAATTTTGTGAAACAGTCAAGTCCTACTCTGAAGTAAACATCTCACTATACCAACAAGTGTTACTAACCCACATTTATTTTAACTGCTTATTTTAACATTTAACTGCTTATTTTATGTCTACAAAAGTATACTAAGCAATTTACCTGCAGTAACTCATTTATTTTCCACTACAGCCTTATGGAATAATTACAATTATCCATATTTCACAAAGAAAATGAGGCTTAGATGGTTAAATTACTCATCAAATATTATAAAGTGGGCATCAGACTCAAAATTACTTGCAGAGCTACCAGAGATCAACCAGAAAAGCCCTTATGGAGACCATTTTTCTTTTCTTTTTTTAATTTAATTTTTTTCAGTGTTCCAAGATTCATTGTTTATGCACCACACCCAGAACATTTCTTAGGTCAATTACTGGGACAAATTATTATCAGACCTATGGACATTTAAGTGCAAAAAAACCTCTTGTTTTCTCCTCCTAACATGTTTGGCCCTGATTAATCTCCTTATAGAACACTAAGGTTAGAAAAATAAACACTTAAAGCAAAATAGGGAATGACTGAAGTGCAGGGTGAAAAAAAGGGAACAGAAGTAGAATTATATTCAATTTATGAGTATATACCAGCCATGAGGTGAAACAGCTACAGTGCCTAGAACCTCTCAGAATAACTCAGGTGTGTATAACAGGAATTAGGCCAGAGCAGAAGAGGGCCCAGGCAGGACAGATGGACCACATCTCATTGCAAAGTAACTTATATAAACCCTTATCATTTAGGATTTAGGGTTTTTCAAATGAATCCAAAGAATGCTAGCATTATACCTTCTAACAAATTATTTCAAATAACATTATTTTAAATTTAATAAATTATTACATTAATTAAACAAATAATTTTAAATAAAGCAGTAACTACTTTAAATGTGTAGCACTTAGAGAATGGCAGTTTGGATCAGGGAAAAAGGAATAATTTCATTCTTGCAGTAGAGCAGTACAGAGACAGGGCCTTTGAGTAGTCAGAGGGCAACCAAAACACTGAAAGGCTAAGCTGATGGAAAAGTACTCGAACTTTTGAGGGTGATAAATATGTTCATTATTTTGATTGCGGTGATTTTCACAGGTGTAAACATATGCAAAACTCATCAAATTGTACATTCCAAATACGTGCAGTTTCCTGTATTTCAACTGTACCTCAAAAAAAGCTGTTAAACATCAACAACAACAACAACAACAATAACAACAACAACAACAACAAAAGGAGGCATAGGAGGCAGTCAACCAAACCCTGCTATGGTTTGAGTCTAAAAGTGTGGCACTGAAAATCATTGAACGGTGCTGCCTTTGGCAGGCATGCAATAACACTAAGACACTAGGTTTTAAACACTAGTTTAAACAGTAGCACATGTGAGGTTTTAATAAACCTCAGTCTCCCCCAGTTCCTCCATAGTCTAGTCTGTCTCTTCAACTCTAGGCATACTTGTAATGACAACTGGAATCTTAAGGCCATTGATGGAATGTTAACGGAAACTGGCTGCAAATGAACCTCAGTGGCCTATGTATAGCTATAGCAAACAGAAAATTATAAACCTGGAATGAGGATATTAGAGCAACAAAAAGCAAGAATATTAGGGCTGCTGACTTCAAGTGCAGCCACCATCAGCAAATGGGTAAATTGCCAAAGTGATATCAAGGATTCCTACAGTCCTTTGTCATTTAATTTAATCAGGTCTTATATCCTGTAAGTAACAACCAAAGAATCACAGGCTACAGAATATTAATTTCAGAATATTAATTCTAATATCTCTAGAGAATATTAATTTTAGACTCACAATTCCGTATACAATTCAGTGCATCAAATACGCTTCTCATTTCTATGAACTACCAACCAGGTAAGCCACTGAGTGATTAAAGAGAGTCAAACTAAAATTCATAAATTGATAGGAAAGTTTATTTAAATTAATAAAAGGATATTAAGAGTATACTCATGTCTGCAAAATTACCTCTGTTTGTTCAAACACAGTCAGTGGGTCACTTATTCCCCTGTAGTTAAAGGCAAAGTAGAAATAGATACATGCACCTGCATCATAAGTCTGCGTCACCCTAAAAAACAAACAGACAATCCCCACAAGGCTTTAAGTTAAGTGAAATCAGATTTAACATTCAGAAACGTAAAGGTAGGATCATTTAATTTGCTTAAACCATAATCTCATTCTCTACTCAGACGCTTAATTCCATGGAAGAAATGGAGATTGGCTGGATGAAGGAAATATAGGAACTATTTGTACTATTTTTAACAACTTTTTTTGGTAAATCTGGATTGTTACCCAAAGAGTTAAAAAAATTAAAAACAATGTAACTACTTCTCCAACTGGTCTGAAATAAACAAAAACCCCACCTCCTAAGAAGAGACTGGTTTGGTTTGGTTTTGTTACAAAGTATAGTAAAGTTAATGAAGTCTCCAAACCCACTAGAGGGGACTTGGTGATCCATTATAAGCCTTCTAAACTTCCTCAAAGTCAACAAAATAGGCATGAGAACTTAAACCTTGGAAATAAGAGAAACATTCAAACACCAAAATGATCAGGCTGGGTAAAATATAGCATCTTCACCAAGTTCATATTAATAATTATTAAGAACTTTGGAAACAAACTGAATGATCAAATCAAATGCAGTGACATGGCTTTAAAATACTGCCTCTGAAGGTTTTACACTCTAGGCCCTATATGTGCGCATGTTGTATGTGTGCTTACAAATGATACCAAGCACATTAGATTATTAAATCATATATATGATATATATCTGGGCTTTCAAAATGCAATTAGGCGAAGCATTTAAAAGAGGGCTAAGATAATCATAGTCAGATCTGTGAGTGCAATTTACAGGGGTTCCTACAAAGAATTTAATTTAACAGAAGGAGCAAATACAGAGGAAATACTCTTTTTACTACAACAATACAACCAGAATCTAAAATTTTAATGGCCTTTTAGGCCAAATGTTAGGTGCCTCAGAACAGAAGAAATGAACTGTTTAGCAATGCTACTGTCAATTTGCCAGCTGTGTGTTTCTTCTTGTGTTAATTCACACGCATAAAAAAGATCCCTTGAATGTTTACATTTTAAGTACCAGATTTACAAAGTTTAAGAAAAACTGGAGAATAATTTTAACTATGAGGGCATTATCATTTAGGAATAATCAAATTTAAATAAATTGAAAGGATACCTGAATGAGATGAGTTTATAGCAATTAGTAAAATATGTATCATTCATATTTGAATCAATATCAATAAATAGAAAATGCAACTAAATATTAACAGAGCATTGCTACCTTCCAACAAATCTAGGATCTATACCACAGAGTTCAGGTATAATAGATAAGCAGGCTTCTAAAAGTCATATAATTTTTCACTGATTAAAGTCATAACTATTTCACTGATCAGTAACTCAAAGACAAAGTAAAAATAATAAAAAACATTTTTTTGAAAACCTCAATTTGGTTCTACGTCAGAAACTGATTCAGGTCTACACCTTTTAATAGATCAATTCTATCATTTAAGACACTTAAATACCAACCTCTTCCAAAAACATCTGGATAAGTGATAGCATGCAAAGTCATTATAGGCAGGCAGAGAGAGGGGGAAGCAGGCTCCCTGCTGAGCAGAGAGCCCCATGTGCGGCTCCATCCCAGGACCCTGAGATCACGACCTGAGCTGAACACAGAGGCTTTAACCCACTGAGCCACCCAGGCGCCCCTATTCTTTAATTTCTGATAAATTTTTGGAGTTCTTTTCTTGTTAGACTCACTAGCCAGGAATTCTTTCCCATAAAACTTCTTCAGAAAATTTAAGATTAGAATTTCTATTCCAGTATACAACGTACATTGTAATAGACAGAAATGAAATAAATGAACTCAATAAATGCACCTAACAGCTAGTTATTTTCCTTGGGATCTTCGATTTCAATGAGAGCTATAATTATTTCAAGTTAATTTTGGAATTAATTTTTTTAAAAGATTTTATTTCTTTATTTGACAGACAGGAGAGAGATCACAAGTAGGCAGAGAGGCAGGCAGAGAGAGAGGGGGAAGCAGGCTCCCCACTGAGCAGAGAGCCCGATGCGATGCGGGGCTCGATCCCACGTCCCTGAGATCATGACCTGAGTCAAAGGCAGAGGCTTTAACCCACTGAGCCACCCAGGCACCCCTGGAATAAATTTTTAAACAAATTGTTTAAAAAATGTATCTCACACATTCAACATTTACATTCAACACACAATAACCTCCTTGGCCCACACTATTAAGCAGCTCAAATCAAACTAAACTAAAATCAAACTCTGGTTAAGTGTTAGTTTTATCAAGTATGAGATGTAAGAACTCTATTTAAAATTCCTTACCAAAACCATTCAAATAACTAGACTGCACATTCTAAATTTTGGTTTTATAAAATAATCACAGTAGCTGAGCATATAAGCTTTTTAACAGATCAGGAAGGAGACAAACCATAAGAGACTCCTAAACTCACGAAACAAACTGAGGGTGGCTGGGGGGAAGGAGGGGTAGGGATAGGGTGGCTAGGTTATGGACTTTGGGGAGGGTATGTGCTATGGAAAGCGCTGTGAAATGTGTAAGCCTGATGATTCACAGACATGTACCCTGGGGCAAATAATACATTATATGTTAATAAAAAATAAATTATAAAAAATAAAAAAAGGAAAATCCTTCTTAAAAAAATAGCTACTTAATAAATGACACATGTCAAATTTAGTCTAAGTCTACCTACCTACAATACATAATAAAGAACCTTAGTTAAAGGCCTTATGAGTTCCTTCTAAAGAACCAAGACCTGTGCTATCCTGAGGGCAGAATGTTTTACTTCCCAATAACTTTCAGTAAGTATTGGTTTGTCACAATGATATTCTCATAATGGAAGGGAGAAGTCTAGAGAGATAAATAGGGAGATGGGGCAGAAGGAGGAAGAAAGGATAAAAATCTATTAAGTCACTACTTGGTAAAACAAAGGAATAAAAAAATTCTCAACTATAAAAAATATTCCATTATTTAAGATATTTCAAATTTTACTGCTAACAAATGACTTTTGGATTATTAGGCCTGATTTGCTTTCAGTATTACAGTAAGAGGCCTGACAGACCAGCCTATCAAAAGAATTAAGCATCAATTTGGGTTCACAATATAAATGAACAGAAAATTTTTTCTTAGACTTTAAGATAAAAGACTTACTTTAAAAGACATCTCCAAATAAAAAAAGAGAGAAAGAAAGAGAGAGAAGAGAGAGAGAAAGAAAAAGAGAAAGAAAAAGAGAAAGAAAGAAAGGTGTACATTCTTACACCTTTATTTGGAAAAGTTCTCTCCAAAATCAGTCACTAGGCCACCAGGAGGTTTATCAAGTCATAAGCTTTTTATTGTACAAAACAAGGCCCCTATTTCCCCCTCCATTCGATATCAAATGACCAATCAACAATCTCTAAATCCACATTTTTAGCTTTTATGTTCTTAGATTCAACCCCAAATATACTTGTTCTAGAACATGTTAATACATAGGTTAATACATAGGTTTAGTATTTCCTGAAACGGTCTTCAAACCCTGATACTCTCTCTCCCACACAGAAGCCAAAAACACAACTTTGAGTAGATCCTTCGAGTTGACATAAACATTTAATGTATAAAAAAAATGCTTTCCTCAGATCTCATGTTAGAATTTTGGTTTCTTACCCCAGCAAAAGCACAAAAATTTAGCAAATTCTGAAAGATATCTGTCCCAACAGGGGCAACAAGTCGAACTAAGAAGCACAATCTGGTAGTAGGGAAGTATAAGATGAGGATATAAAAGATAGAAAAAAGAAGAAAATCAGAAAAGATAGCAGTCTTTAGAGTATCGAAGTATTTCTAGTCTGGCAAATCAAATATATGCAAATTATCACACTATATTAAAATATCAAAGAGGACTTAACAACTGGATGCCTTCATGAGATTTGTCTTTGGAGAAGAAAAACAATACCCAAATTCCCTCACTAGCACTAGCATAGGTTGCCTACCTCAAGTTTCATGTAATGACCTCACAACAATACAATGGCAGTCATAGCCCTTCCCATGCTTTCGCATTTCAGACTCACAAGCCTCACCAAGTAGATGGTACTACCGCAGCCTTACTAATGATAAACTTGGAGCTCAAAGAGATTAAATTACTAATAAACAGCAAAATAGCGCCTTCACCCGTCATACACATGGAATGTTACAAAACAAAGAAATTTTAAAAAGTAAATAGAAGGGTGTCATGGCCCAAAGAGCTGGCCAGCAGGACCTGGTTCCTGAGCTGGATTAGGCCCAGGTCTGCCTTTCCCAGGCTAAGATTAAGTGATTCTGAGCATATCAGAACAAACATCATTAATAGAAATATACAGAAATGGCATTTTGGTGAAGCATATCTGTTGTTTTAGCGTCTCGCATAAGGTGCACTTAACAATAAAGATATATTACTTCTCAAATTACCTGAACTTCTAATTTTGCTTCTATTGTAATTTCTGTGTTTATTTCTATAATAAATATTGAGTTATATTCCTGAAAACAACACACGCACAGAAAAAAGAAGAGGGGGTTACGAAACATGGAATGTTTCACAAATTTTAAAGTGCTAGATTACGACTGTATCATTTACTTTAAGGATCCCCTTCACATAGTCTCTCCTGATTTCCTTTTATTCTCCATTCCAATTAATTCTATAACTTTATAGGTAAGTCAAATACTCAATTCAGTCTTGATACATTTAATCTTCTGGTGTTTTATACAGGTCTTTTAATAAGAAACGACTGACTACAAAGTGCCCCTTCTCAAGAAAAACCTCCTTTTGGATGGCTGCGATCTGACAAAGAGGACAAGACCTTCAGTTAACTGCCCACTATGGAAGATATCAGCCACATGTGGTGTTTTAAATTTAAATTATTTGAAATTAAATAAACCTTATAATTCAGTTCCACAGTCACATTTCACCAGCTCCACAGCCACATGTGGCTTGTGGCTACCATAGTAGGGCAGATAAAGAACATTTCCATTGCTGTAGAAAGATCTATTGAAAACAATGAGTTCATCTTCATTTGGATATTTGGTCCACTGATTCCTTTATTCTATGCCCATTCATTTAATCAATAACAAAGTGGTTAAAAGTGCTTTCTGTCTATTGAAGAAAAAGCTATGTTGACTGTGTATTAAATTATACTTTCTTGAATATATATGTGATTTGCAGCTTCACTGCAATGAGGAATGAGGAAGGAGTCCTTTACTTATTCCAGGAGCTCCAAGGTTTGGCTCTGCACTGTCAGTAGGGTAGGGTACGGTAGAAGGCTCACTTATGGAAAGGTGTTCTACTCCTAAAGGGCTAAGGACTGCTTTAAAATCCTGGTGGCACAATCCTAAGAAGGTGGCAAAAGGGACGTTTAGGAAAACTTGCTAAATGGAATAGGCTGAAGATGTTCCTCAGTTGGCAAATTACATTTCTCCATTAATTAAAAAATGTGGGATTTTTTTCAGGATAAGTAGTATAAGAACAACAACAAAAAACTTACCTGCAGGTAGAAAGAGGAGCAAACTGAACACCCTTCTCTTTGCATTCCCTTGTTATTCGCTCTTTTACATTTCTGCAGAGATCCACAACCCTAGAAAACATCATTGGATACAATATGAAGTTTTCAAATAAATTACAAAAATGTGAATAAATGCTAATTTATCCGGCATCCTTCCCCTCACAACTTCAAAGGAGCAAAGTTCTTTCTTTTTTTTTGCCACAGGAAAGCCATAGAAGCCAGAAGAGCATACTCAAGCCTCCTGAAGGCGGTTTCTTATATTTTAGGCAAGCCCAATTTCAAAATAAATTTAATTACAAGATTTTAAAAGCTTTAAAAAAAGCCATAATGAACATGTCAATGAAAATTCAATTCTGGGTTTATAGGATTACCAACCTGTGTCCATGTCTAAGACATTTCCCTTAATATAAAAATAATAATCACGATCTTATACCAAATGTCCAATAGTCTATTGTCAAGGACCAAGCTAAAATACAGCTCAACAAAGATTTACTGGCCATGAACTATGTGTAAAGCTATGCTAGACTGATACTAAAAGTCAAGGAAAACAGGTAAGAAACAGTTCTTAAAAGGAAGAGGAGGTTGATAATGTTCAAAAATATTAATCCTTTTTTCTAGATTTTAAATAAATTTTTTATTTGAAATAATTTTAGATACAGAAAAGTCACAAAAACAGTACAGAGTTCCTCTTTCCCCAGTTTCCTCTAATGTTAACATACTATATTAACTATGACAGATTTGTCAAAACTAAGAAACTGACTTTAGGACATCACTATTAACTAAAACACAGACTATATTCATATTTCACCAAATTTCAAAATTACTTTGACTAGCAAATACTGTTGTTTTAAAATATGAAGGCATCTGATTTCTTTTGTCTAGGTTTTTTTTTTAATAGAGAGAACCTTACATTTTATTTTTTTAAGATTTTATTTATTTACTGGACAGAGAAAGAAAGACAGCAAGAGAGAGAATACAAGCAGAGGGAGTGAGAGAGGGAGAAGCAGACTTCTTGCCAAGTGGGGAGCCAGGATCATGACTTGAGACGAAGGCAGATGCCTTAACTCACTGAGCCACCCAAGCACCCTGTGTTGTTTAGTTTTTGATATAATTTTTAAGGTCCTATTTGGGAGTGGAGGAGGTCTAATGGTGACATACCCATATTTTGGGAACATGCTCAGGAAAAAGTTCTGAAATAGAAAATGGATGTCAATCAGAGCTTCTAGGGTGGAGATCCAGAGACAAAAGATTTGACTAACGAAAGATTAATCTATTTTTTAAAGTGAGCTGTAATATTTTATTACTATATATTCTATTTCTTTTGGAAAATAAAACTCCTAAGAGACATATAAGCCATCTTGTTCTCCAATAAACACTCTGGCTACATACTGACACTGATTCTGTGTTTTAAATCTTGGTCTGTTTAGAATCAGGAGAACAGAAAAGATAACAAAGAAACTCAAAAGGCTGGGCCATCTCTAGTCTCAAGACTGATTTGACTGTGTGAGATCCAATTTGATAAAAAACAGTAACATTTACATGGATTATGCTTTGTAAAACACATTAAAGTTACTTATATTTCCAATATAAGAACAAAGAATATACATTAAAATATAAATATGGAATTTCATTATTTTATTAGCTACTATAGTAGCATGTCAAATTTTCTTTCTTTTAATATAGTATCTGCAAGTTTTATAAATTCTGATTAATTTTATGAGAGTTGCAGGCAAACACGATTTATCAATGCCTCAATTATGGAATGATAAGGATGCATGTTTTTAAAATACCTCTTGGAAAAGTATTTGGATTATTGGGATTTATTGCATCTTTATTTTGAAAATTCAACTTATAAAAAAATACTTGAAATATAAATTAAATCTACTAAACTTTAAGAGCTACAGGGGTTAATAAAGATTATAAATTTATAAACAAGTTCTTTATCATGACTCTAGAAAATAGAACTGTTACATAACATTAATTTGTTATATAACAACAATAAAAATAATCTATAGTAATAATGAGGCGATGGAACCAAGAACTTGACTGAATGGTTAAATCCCTTAATGGGATACTTTCTGAAAATGATTTGTACAGAGAGGGTTCTGAAAGCATTCTCTCATAGAACTTGTACAAAGTTCAGTCCATTTGGACTGATCATTCTATGGGAGAGAAAATTAACTGTGTATACTTTTAAATTCTTACCTGAACTATTAGCAAATTTAACTCTGTTGACCATTTCCTGCTCGAAAAAAAATTTCCCTGGACTTCTCTCACATCACTGCTTTTCCTCCAAATCCTCTAGATATTATTCTCTTTTGCTAGCTCTTGTTTGTATGCTCATCCCTTAAATTTTGGGATTCCCTGGAATTCTTTCTCAGGCCCTCTTTTTTTTCCATTCATCTATACTATCTATAAGGGTTTGTATCTACTCGTTTTTTTTTTTTTTTAAAGATTTTATTTATTTATTTAACAGAGAGAGAACACAAGCAGGCAGAGAGGCAGGCAGAGGCAGAGAGAGGAGCAGGCCCCCTGCTGAGCAAGGAGCCCGATGCGGGACTCCATCCCAGGACGCCAGGATCATAACCTGAGCCGAAGGCAGCTGCTTAACCAACTGAGCCACCCAGGCGTCCCATACTCCCTTGGTTTTAATCACAAGTCTCGTGCTAGTGAGTCTCCAAAATCTTTAAATCTCCAACTCAGATCTTTTAGACAGCTATTTTTATAAGCTATATTCTTACACCATTCCAGAGGTCACTCATAGGACTCTGCAGAATATTCATTGAGCACTTAACAGGTATAGTCATTTTGCTAGGGCCACTGAGAAATACACAAAAACTAGTAAGACCAATAATCCCTTAAGAGACTTATGCATGAAAATGCCTAGCAATCTAATAATATGTGAGTTGAAGACTCTGATCCCATGGGTTTCTGCTAAACCTGGTCTCTACCTAGCTAAATGTCTGAAAGCAAAAGCAAGTTGCTAAATGGGTAACAAGTAAATTTTATGTCAGGAATGTAGCTGCTTTCCATTAATTTTATTTATGAAAACTTCAGCTGACGATGTGGTTTTAAACGAAAACAAACCAAATATATAACCCTGTATAAAATGATATCATCAGTGAGTCAAATAAATATATAAAAATACACAAGAAAAGGATTTAAATAATGAAAAGATAGTACGTGATTAGCTTCCATAGCTGCAAGAATAGAAAGACAAAGGCAATCATCAATTAATAGTAATTGATGAGGAATGAGGAAATTCATAGTGCGGAAAAAGTTAACACTACACTAACCTACTGTCCCCAGCACGGAAAAGTATAAAAGACTAAGATGGTCTTTGAGACAACTATGAATATCTACCAAATGATATTTGCTGTTCAAAAGTTCAGACGTCAATAAGTTGATTTTTTTTATTTATAAGATTTATTTCCTTGTTAAAATATAGCATCAAAAATTATCAATAACAGATTGGTATTATACTTTGATTACTGTTTTACAATGCATGGAATATGAGCATCCATGCACCAGAAGTTAGAACCCATAGTAGATAAAGAGTGAATGCAGAAAAGTAAAAAGTTTTCTGGGGGAGAGGAGAAAAGACGTTAGGGTAGAGCAAAAAAATGTTAAGATATGTAATATCTAGGAGGTAGATTCCTGGGGATCTGTTATATCTTATTTACTTTATTATAGCTTTAAAATAATTTGTGAATTTTTAAAGAAAAAGTAAACTGTAAGGCATACTCAAATAAAAATGTTAAGAATTTTTATTACAGAATGAGTTAACTCAAAAGTCCATTTTTAATAAAACCACTTCACACTTGTTCCTCAGTTTTTATTATCAATTCCCTAACCAATATCTGTATGTATGTGTGTATAATGCAAAAACAGAAATTGTACATAATATCTTAAGCTGGATTTCTTTCAGAAATTACTGAAATACAAGTTAAAATCTTAATAATACCCCTACAAATATCAAAAGCTAAATCATATATTACAAAAGAAGGTTAACACTGGTCTTATAATTTGGGGAGACTTTTCAGAGAACATTTAAGCATATTAAGTACTTAAAAATTTAAACCAAAGCTAGGAAAACTATACAGTGACACTTAAGTGTTCATTAAGATTCTTTAAAATGTAGACTTCAGTAATATCTTCTTCTTCAATGGGACATGAACAAATCTGCCCAAACAAACAAACAAACAAAAAGGCTTGCAAATATGACCTTCTGATGAAGATATTGATTTTTTAAAAGATTTATTTATTTTAGAAAGAGAGCACGAGTGGAGAAGAAGGGCAGAGGGAAAGGGAGAGAGAGAATTGCAAGCAGACTCCCTGCTGAGTTAAGAGCCCCATGCAGGGGCTCAATCTCATGACCTGAACTGTAATAGAGAGTCGTATACTTAACTGACTGGAACCAGTCAGGCGCCCCATAAATATTAATTTAAATAAAAGTGTTTCTTTATAGAAATTTAGAAATTTGTATATTCATGCACAAAGATACATTATTTCAGCAACTCCTATAGCATATTTGAATAATATCAGGCATTTTATTATATTTTACCTGTCCCAAGGAGCAGAAGTCTCGAAAGACTCTCCTAATATATAGTATTCCAAACCCAAGTCCTGTTAAAACATAGATACAAAAATCAAGAAATTACAACAGGTGCAGAAGAATCAATTTTATTGTAATACTGCTAGTATTTCATATAATTTTTAGTATTACATGTTTCTAATGTAACCTCCACTGCCCTTTACTCTCCACTCCATAAAGCACTGGAAAGTGGCCCTTAGAGTGAGCTATAACCTCCAGGAGGACAGGAACTTTATCTGTCTTGTCTTCTGTACCCTTAGCACCAGGCAGTGCGCCTGACACATGGCAGCAATTTAAATTTCTCCAAGGAATGGAATCTCTATCTAAGAACTGTCTATGTACATGTAGAGGATACTAAAACAGATTTTTTTAGTAACCAAAACAGCAAATTCAACAACCCTAAAGAGTGGTCATCAGGATGGAAGGACCAGGGCTACAGAGAAGTAGGGGGAAGAGGACTAAAGAAAGAAGGTATCTCTCCTTCCTGAAATCAACTTTTCTTTAAAAACAAATTAGAAAAATAAAAAATGAAAAAAAAATAAAGAAAAAAAAAACAAATTAGAAAATATGTGCCTCTCTTTGTAGTAACTAAGTAAGATAGGATATCTGAAAGCATCTCTGCTAGGAAAATATATTTTATAACACACAAGATATAATTCTTATTTGATAAGTAACTTATAATATAAATTTCTTTAACCAGAATACAGTTCTGTTTTAATACCAAAACTGGAAAAAGCAATTCATAAGCCACCACTGAAATACAAAGATAGGAAAGAAAATTTTGTAAGTAGAAAAATCAATACACGTTAAAAGTTTTCACTTCTAGAAAAATGAATCACTTCAACACTACTATGGGTTGACAGGAAAAATCCTCAAATTAGTGATATAAAATGTGTGGCTTTTCTCTTCTGCATTCATTTATGCAGTAAACATATACTTGGTGACAAAGGTATTAAGCACTAGGAAAATAAAAAATAAGATGAAACAAATCACCCTGCTCCCAAATCTCAAAATTGCTTCTGATTCAGTTTTAAGTGTCTATGCTATACTTGTTATAGTTACATTTCATTTTCTAGAATTCTAAATTTAGTATTATGGGAAAATGGTCAACAAACAAATTAGAGATGTATTAGAGATAAATATTAGAGAAAATCTTCAAAAAACAAAAATTTGTATATACACAAATTGCTTACTATGGGAGACCTTGGGATAGTAATAGTCTATGGAGATAAACATTATTAGTAAGACCTAAAATCATCTATTACTTTTCATGAACTGTAAATCTCTTAATCACAATTTCTAACATAATGTACAAGCAATAAATATAATTTTCCTTATCAGCATGGGAGAATGGGGTGCTCAGGAAAAGGTATATGCTTCAAATTCACTGCAACCTAAAATTTAGATCTTACCAAGGATTAAATTATTTTTTTAAAGACTTTTTTTAAATTTATTTACTTAACAGAGAGAGAGAGAGCACACGTGGCAGAGTGGCAGGCAGAGGGAGAGGTAGAAGCAGGCTCCCTACTTGGCAGGGAGCCTGATGTGGCTTGATCCCAGGACCCCAGGATCATGACCTGAGCTGAAGGCAGATGCTTAACCAACTGAGCCACTCAGTTGTCCCAAGGATTAAATTATTTTTAAAACAAGAACATAATTCAAGTTTTCTTAGAGAAGTAAAAACAAATTTTACATAAATTTATGTAAGTATTTCCTTCAGGAAAATTTCTGAGTGAATATTTAGAAAATTCAGTATTTGGGAAAGTCAAATTCTCAGTAGGATATCTGAGAAATTACTTTTTAAAATAAGACCCTTCAAATTACATAAAGAAGCAATGTTTTCAAAATGTAATCCTAATAAGAACAGAAAACAGTTATGAAACTTGAGTTTATTACTGCCAAAGTAGAAAAACAAAACAAAATAAATGAATGAACTTCTGAAAGAATACTTTCATCTCGATAAGTATGGTAGCCTCTTGGTTAACATGACTAATAAAGTTTCTCACAAATAGAAAATCTGGATTGGAAAAATTTTAGACAAATTATTTTATTTAGAATTGTTAATTCTATATAGTAATCAGTGAACCAATTACTACTTGGAACCAAGTTAAATACCAATTTTTAAAGACTTAAAAAAAGATTACATATCTTTGGAATCAGATTATAAACCAATCAGAGCAGAATCAATCTAAATAATCTTTAAATTCCTCAAAAGAATATAAGGAAAAAAAAAAAAGAATATAAGGAAGATTTCACTGGGCTTCTGAAGACTTGTAAGCTAGTCCTATATTCATATAAAATGATGCGGTATATCATACTAGGTTAAAATTTAAGAAAATGATTTTATTCATTCAAAGTAAGAAAAAGTGTGCTCTGCAACATAAACTGACAAGGGCAATACGAGATAACATACTCGAAGATATGCAATGACATAGGTGAGCAAATAACCTCTCTGTCCATTATCTTCTCCAGCTGCCAAGCCACTGTAATTAAAGAACAAACCGTCAATATATATCATATGTATTTATTAAAAAAATATAAAACTAATCAAATTAATATGACACCCCAAGATAACTGCTTAACAGATTGACAAATATTATAATGCATCTCATTTTTATTTTAATATAATTTATCATATATGTATCAAAGAGCTGTCAAAAGAATTAAAGCTTAGATAACAAAAACCTAAAAACACTTCTAGTATTTCAGTTTGGTCATTAATTTCAAACTTTTATCCATCAAACTAATAAAACTGACTCATATGAATTCAACTACTTCTACCCATGCTGACAAAAGAACAGAGAATTAGCCATGAGAAACAAATTTAAATAAACTTTAATATTCGCAAGCATAACAAGATACTTAAAATACTCTTATTTTATTAATATATTCTTATCCATATATTCATGTGTCATTATAGTCTTATTTACATACAAAGATGTACAATGATGGACTACATTTTCCAAATACCAAGAAGTTTTTTGAATACTCATGCACACTGTATATGAAGTATTAGACAGTGTTTATGAAACTTGTAACTTAAATGAGACAAAATATATGTACACAGAAATATTAAAGTTTATGAAGCAACAGACAGACAATTATAAGAAAACAGGTAAGGTTTTACTACTATGAACTTTTCATTTCCATCTGAAAGTAGTTTTATCCACAGAATTTGTATTTGGTGATCTAGTTAGAACTAATCTCACATAACAAATAATGGAGTCCAAGTACTCTGCTTTGTGAAAGTCATTCTTATTCAACTATCTTCAGAAGAAAGCTTTTAATTTTGCTTGTTTCCATCATCAGATAGAAATCAAATTTTAACTATTTTAGTCAACTAAAGAAAACTTATCACAATCTCCCAGAGTAATCATGAAAAAAAATCCCTCAATAAAACCAGACGGCAAGAAAAGTATACTTTCATGTGACTTTCTTGGGTCACAATGGATGATTAACTTCTCTGTCTCTCTGCTCAATACCATAATTACACCTCCTTGGTCTCAAGATGCTGAGCCCTTAACCACGGTGTTGCCTAAGACTCAGGTTTTGAGCCTCTGTTATTTGAGCCTCCTCTGGAAGAATCAATTTTCTTATTGTTTCAATTAACACTTTAGAGTTAAGTTCTTGCTTTCCCTGAAGTTTTGCTTCGATTTAGCAGTAAGTAAATAATACAGCATAGATGTACCCTTATGCTATATCATAAGGTATTTATATATAAATACTGTAAGGCAATTTTAGGCTGGAATGTAAAGGCCAAATCAGATTTCCTGACTTAGAATTACAGCGGCATATAAACAAATTAGTATCACATAGAGAAGTGGCAAACACTTGATAGGTGCACCTCTAGTCTAGGATCACTTGGGAATGGGGTACAATGAAATGAAATGGGGGGTACTGTTTCTATTACTAAAGGTTAATGATCAAAGAAGACAAAACTTAAGTCAAGCAGCTGAGAGTAAAAGTAAGAAGAAATAATAATTCTGGGTTAGATATATATGGATTTGAGGTTAGGGGTAGAAAGTCAAATAAAGTTCTAAAACAAGAAGGAAACAAGTCAGAAAGTTGCTGTGGTAAGGTAAGTGCATGGAGGAAAATATCTGAGCCTATACATCAGGTAGAAATGACGCAGAGTCAGACACTGAGTCCAAGAAAGAAAAAACACTACTGAGCTAGGAAATAGGAACAATTCAGCTTGGGCCTAGTGGCAGAAAGTAAGGACAATGAAGACTAGCAAAGGGTGCAAGAGACCTGCGCTGGGAATCCTTGAGAAGGTACATTCTAAGCAGGTATTTAGTGAGAAGTAACAGGTAGGGACAGTTAGCAGGTCTGTCTCTCTTAAATCAGAATGAGAAAAAGTCCTACTTTGCAGTCCCATGTCAACCCGTTTTTCTTTAGATCCTGTTCTCACATCTGGTAGGGGTGGGGAGATCTGCTTCACTTTGGGATTCAGCCTGACAAACCACACAGAAACATGCATTTTCTTATCCAAAACAAGAAGAAATCCAAGTCCATTCTAAACTATTCATAAACCCCAAAGGAGAAGAAAAGTCATTCTGGGCTTGCTTTTCTGAATCACAGGTTTCCCTGCAAATTTAGCTCTCTGTAACTTCGATCTCTCTCTTTCTCTCTCTCTCTCTTTTTTAGCTTTCAGGACTCTATCTTCTAGACAAGATTACTTTAAAATACAATATATAAGCAATAGTAGGGTGCAGAAATTAAACGCTTCTAACTTGCCATTTTCGCAGCAGCCACTTCAAAAAATTATACTAAGATTCAAACTGCTTTATGTTAAAGTAGCAATATGTTAAAGTGCCCCTACTTCCTGCTCCCCTCCACAAATTTCAAACATCAATTAACAAGGTTCTTAAACAAATTTAAACCTGTTTCATGAGAAAGGACTGGGAAGACTAATGAAAGAGGAATGAGACACAATCTTTTTTATATAAAAGAGCCATCTGGTGAACCTAATCACTCTCATGTTGAATTACATTAAACAACTTAAGCACACACTTTAAAAATAACAATAACACATTACTTTAAGTTCTATAGTAAATGTCAATACATCTGTCATGATTGCTGACAGGGAATGTTTATTCTGTTTAGCTCTTAGAGAAGTTAAAGTATATTACTAGCAAACATAGATAAACTACCAAAGTATGATTATTCAACATTTGACTATTATGTTCCATTGGATCATATGTGTTCAAGATATTTAACAGTGTTAGGGGTGGACGGAAGGAGGAAAAATGGTTAAAATAGCACATAAAAATGTTCTAAACTGTTGGGAGTACTTCATTAAAAACAATTAATTCAAAGCTAATGAGGTGGTAGGAACAGAAGATAAAACAAAAGAACAGAAAATAAAGAAGAGATGAATAACGTCCTAATTCGAAATAAAATACATGAACTAAACTAACTAATCAAACTTTAGCAGAAAGAAATTTAGGCTGCTTTTTAGTTACACAGAAGAAATCATTCACTGGGGAGCAAGGGTTGGCCAAGTGGCATCTTAAGTAAGAAAAATATCCCTGAACCTTTCAGTGATTAAAAGAACTAGTGCCTAGAGAGAAACACGGAGAAAACCAGGACTTCTGCTAGAAAACCACATGAAGATATTTTCAAGTATCAAATCAAATCAAATCAAATCAAAACCAAAATAGCCCTAAGTCATCTGCCTAATGACAGCCTGGATTGTTAATACAGAAGATTTCTACATCCAAATGAAGAAAACCAGGATGAAAGTACATTAAGAAATTAATTATAACATAACTAATAAGTAGCAAATAATAATAGTCAAAAAAAGAGACCCCAATCAGAGTTTGAGTTTTAATGCTTTGTCCTTGCTTTAAATAAGTATCTCACTTGCTATAACCTATTTTAATGGATGAACTTGATATGTTTTGTTTGGTATAAACAAATAACTCCAATGAACTCAATAGTTCTGAGGCTTCAGTATCAGTATCTAAAAAGACCTGAATTCATCTTAAGGAAGTTCATTTTTAACTTCTAAGTTGTAAATGACTGGAATTACATGGGAAAAACAAGACGAACTACATGACATTAGAGTTCATGACAGCTGGCGGCTCAACTTAAAACTAACAAAATGGCTCTGATAAATACCTAAAGATTAAAATACACTGTTTTAAGGGTGGCATTGCAGTTAGGCATATATGCAATAGAATAAAATTGTTAGGGAAAAATATTCAGTTTCCTTAATTCTTTCAACAAAAGTTCAATCAAGCATCTAGTATATACTAGGCATTACCAGCGATATCCAAGAAAAGACAGGTCATGCCCTATACAAATTAAGTCTCACCTCACATAAAAAGGCATTTTGCCATCATCCTACCCACCCAGTCCAATAGGAAATGTAGCACATTACTAACTATTAATGATTTTGCTGGCTACTCTGAATTGTAATTACACTCAAAGATACTACAAAGTATTATTTGTAATTTCTGTGCATGTGTATCCATGCATGTGTGCGAGTGTGTGTTGGAAGTACGAGGACCAGGGGATTGAGGTGAAACTAAGCAAATTTACCTTATTTCTATAAAGTAATTCAAATATTATAGCGTGCATTTCCCTACAAGTGCTCCTGAACAATTTTGAAATCCTAATTAAATATTTAAATATATTAAACATTTTTTTAAAGTTTCAATCTCTAATATTTAAGGTTAGAACAGAAATAAAAGATTTATTTAGATATAAAAGGTTTTCATTTACACCACCTTAATTTTTTCTAACACCATGGATTTTAAGAAAAAAGTTTAAAAATCAAACTATATATAAACTCCACATAACTTAGAAACTAAAAAAATAGGTACACCTACATTTCAAAAATAAACTCAGAGATTAACCTGAAATCTAAGCCTTTCTGTTACTAATTGAATTTTTATAGCACAATTACTCTTAACTAATTTAGTTAAAATATCAGTACTTCCCAAAAAAGGTACTGTGAAAGAGGAAAAGTGAAAGATTAATTAATTTCATCTTTTACTAAAGAAATTAAATTCCACTTGCCAATTTCAGAATAAGGTAAAAATAAAACCAAGAGACTACTCTGCAATACTCAAAAGCAGTACAAAAGTAAACTAAAAATTAAGCCCAAGATTGGATCTTTTTCCAAGAATTCTGCATTTTAACACTAAGTTCAGAAAATCCTAAAAATGAAGGGCTGAATATCATATGTGAGAAAAACACATAAAAGTGGGGCATTCTAAAACAAAAGGCTACAAATTAAGTGCCCATTTGTTCTCATAATAGCAAAAAAGGGAAATTAAATATTTACAAAGAACTCAGATTAAACATAATGTATATTTTAAGCTCTGAAATAAAAAAGGAAACTGTTATCCAGGAAACTGAGTTTATGTATCCAGAAAGGAAAGGGAAAAAAATGTAGGCCTGATAAATGGCATTTGCACTATAGTTCTCATCAATCAATCTCATAATCCATCAAGCAGACAGAAAGAAACCACCCAATCATTATTCAGTCGGTTATAGATGTGAAATGTTTTCTGTTTCTCTATACCAGCACAAAACAGTAAGTGACAAGGGGTGGAGTATAGATAATTTATCAAATTCTTTTGTTTAAAAAATTTCCTTTTAAAACATATTAATAACATGTTTTATACATATACAATTACCACTAAATAGTAAGAGGACTGAATTTTTCAGATTTTACTCTGGTAGAATGAAAGCAAACATAAAATTAGCATTAATGAAAAAATATAATAAAGTATTTAATATATCATACATATGATCATAAATTTTAGAACCAAACCAATACAACATTTTAAGTTGACTATCATATATTACCCAAATTTAATACTTTAAAGGGTACATTAACAACTGCTTACAGATAACAGAATTTTATATTAACATTCTCTTGGCATTATGAACTAAAAGCCATACCCAAATTTTGCAGCAATGTCATACACTTGTTTTTCATGTTGAAGAACCTTCTCACGGTCCCCTTCAAATAGTAATGTAGCAACAGTTAGCTGATTTGGATCAAATCCTTTAAACTACAAAAAAAAAAATTATTATAGATAAGTCTTATCTTACAAAACAGTAAATCAAAATACATTTTGTTTATTTTTCCTTCTGATCTGGCCTCAAACATACCAACTCATTAAACTGAGCTTTGCAATTTTACACGTGAATCAAAAAGAATGTTTAATGGACCTATTCAGGTTGTTACAAATAACAAAGCTATAGAAAAATACTTATTTTCAAAGTATGCTATGGTGTCACTTGTAATGACATACTGGTAAGTAATACAACAAAGAACTTGTAAGAATTATAACTGCAATAAAGAAGCAAATAAAAATGCCAAATGATAGAATATAATGAATTATCAAGGTGTAGGATAAGAAAAAAGTAAAAAATAATAGCTTCCTTACATACTAACAATAACTTCTTATTAAATAACATTTTCAAAGGAGATATTACATATATAATTAAAATATCTAAGAATAACCATAAAAGGAAATATGTAACCTCATTAGGAAAACATGTCTAAAAATAGATTATAAAGACATATGTTCTAGAATGCCTCAACTAAGCATATAAACCTGTCAATTCTTCCTCAACTTAATATACTGATTCATTCCAATTCTGATAGAAACCCTAATGGACTTCCTAAGTTGATGAAGAGTTTCTAAAATTTTTCTAGGTTGATAAACAGGTAGGCTATGATGGAAAACAAGGAAAATTCTAAAAAACAAGAATTAGACCTATAGCAATTAAATCCATTTAACTTTTCAAGAACAAAAACTCATTTAAAAAAAGTGGTACCTTTTTAAAATTCAATTTATTTAAACTAAAAAAAAAATTCATCTTCTCCTTTCACCCCTCAATCCCTAAAAACAAAAAAAGTTCATCATCTTCTCCGACTCCTCACCCCTGTCTCTGGCAGTTACCAGTCCGTTCTCTGTATCTATAAGCTTAGTTTCTTGTGTTTTTTTAAATATTTTTTTCCAGGTTGCACACATAAGAGAAATCATACAGTATTTGATACATTAAAATGGAATCTATGTCCTGAGTCAGTACATAAGAAGATGTCTCATACATGGCAAGTCATTGTAAGAGACACAGGGATTAATTAGTTAATGGTGCTGCCACAACTGGTTAGCAATTGGGGGAGTAGAAGGTGAAGGTTAATTTAGAGCTTTATCTCACATCATAAACTTGAAATAAATTCAAATAGTAATAAAGATAAAGAGTTTTAAATTTCCACTTAACAAAAAAAGCAAGAGAGAGAAGAACTGCTCCCAGCTTAAAAGTGATTAAATAATCACAGGAAAAGATAAAATTTTGAAACTTTTGCACCAAAAAGAAAAACTCTTATTAAAAAGGGAGCCACCTAAATAAATAAATAAATAAATAACGGGAGTCACCTGACTCAAAAAATTCACAACATTTATAACAAAGGATAATCTAATAATACCTAATAATCTAATAATACCATTACTCAAAGGATACATGCAAAGTACCAAGGAAAAAAACCACGAAGTTGCCAATCCTGGCAAAATAACCATGCGGAACTAATGCACACAAAAACTGTACCTAGAAAATACAGGGAAATGATGGGTCTCATTGGAATTTTAATGAGAAACATTAACTAAAATAAAGTACTACTTTCTCCCCTAGATTCAGTACATTTAAAACAGAACACAACTCCCACATGCCATAGCAAGAATGGAACAAAGAAACAGCACCAGTGTGTCCCTAGAGGTACTGCAAGCTGGCATAACCCTTTAGGAAAGGAATTCAGCGAAGATTTTTTTAAAAATCCACACTGTTGGGTGCCTGGGTGGCTCAGTTGGTTAAGCAACTGCCTTCGGCTCAGGTCATGATCCCGGAGTCCCGGGATCGAGTCCCATATCGGACTCCCGGCTCTGCGGGAAGTCTGCTTCTCCCTCTGACCTTCTCCCCTCTCATTCTCAGCCTCTCGCTCTCTAATAAAAAAAAAAAAAAAAAAAATCTTTAAAAAAAAAAAAAAAATCCACACTGTTATTTCACTAGATATAGATATCTACTACAAAAAAAAAAAAAACTTTAAAATATCTTACATGCATGAAACTGTTTAATGTAATGTTATTTTTAGGAACTTCAAATCTGGAAAAAAATTAAAATTTCTGAAATTAAATGCTGAAATAACTGATTTACTTGATAAAATATGTATTCCAACATGAAAAATAATAATTAAGAAATGTACACAGCACCATGACAAAAGATGCTTGATAATAGGTACGTGTGAAGGGGTAGAAGGCAAAAAACAAAATATCATAAGCACTTAAAAATTTTAGCATTTTATAAAAATTCTTACCTTTGTAATATAAAACTTCTTTAAGCCATCCAAAAATGATGTGAAAATAGAGGAAACCTGAGGTTTAAGAGCATGACCTAAGAAGAAAAAAGTTCATAATTTAAATTAATAGTAAATTCTCTTTCAAAAGATTAAGAGACAAGTTTAACTTAGTATCCTAATAAAGTGAATGTTTCATTGTTTCCAAATTTTAAATCTTCTTACGTTTTATATATAGCATATTGATATTAAGATCTACATCTTTTAACTTTATCTTCTTTCAAATCACAACTTTCTGTTTACAAAACCTCTCGTTTCTTTTTGAACTCAAATTACTATATGTAATTAATACTACATATAGTTTAGGTTATTTTTTAATAGTATAGTTTATACATAGTAAAATCACTTCATTAATTTTTATTTCATTAAGAACACCCAATGGTGGCTGAGTTTACTTTTATTTTTTTTAATTACACAGAAACCACTCAGAACTATAACCAAATATGCAGTCAATGCCAAGTATAAGGTTGTTTCTTAATTAATTCTTAATTCTTCCAGAATTCTTGGCATAAAACTAGTAATTGCTTCCTTAATCACACCCAGAGAGTTAAAATTGCCAAAATAACATAAGTGGTGTCTCAGAGTCTGTTAAATTAACATCTTTGCCTGCAGATTGAGCTTAATTGAGTGAAAGTCTTTTACTGATTTCTCATTGTTTTCAGAGTAACAACTTCTTAACTCCCATAACTGTTAGATTAAAAGTCATACATCTGGCCTTAGTACTATAAGCCCAATTCAGAAAAATGGGGCATTTACAAAGAATTTTTATAAAGAATTTTAAGGTCTCTAGTAAATCTGAAATTATTTCCAAATAAAAATTTTATTTTTTAAAAACAGCTTTAAGATCTTAGGATGTTGTTTTTGTTTGTTTTTTTTAAAGCATGGATCCCTTCTTTAAAATAGGTGCAAACAGCAAATGGGTTTCTTTGGTGGGGAAGGGGGAAGATTTCCAGGGGGCAAAAACTGTGACTTGTCCTTTTTTTTTTTTATTCATCGTTTTTTTTTTTAAGTTAGAATCTGAATCTGTAATACTAACTACATTTCTACTGCCTACAATAGTTAGCTGTGACATGAAAGACCAAGTAACCTAAGTCTTAACCAGAGGTTAAGAGTTAGCTATCCACGCTATAACTGAACAAAACAAAAAACAACAAAAATGAAGGGCAGATTAGATAGAGATCAACCTAGGAATCTGTTCAAGTTTCTGGTTCACAAGTTTGGGGAAATTTTTTTTCTTTTACTGTACCCTGTCAAAAAATACTTCTCCAGCATAATCAGTGCCTTAAAAAATACCATTTCTAGAAAGTATAACATTAGAAATAACATATGTCAAAATATTCACTTCCTATCCCAAATGGAATTTATCCTACTCTAATAATTGGAAATGAATAAACATTAATGTGTGAGTGTATTAGTTATATTCTTGCAAGAAACTGAAATTATCTGTTCCTCATACAAGCCTTCTGATCCATACATCTTTACATAATGTTTGGGGACTCCAAATGTCACTATACTAATGTGAAATAATCCTTAAGGGTCTATGTTCACCTTAACACATGGAAATTTATTTGCATAAGTTCCGTTAACACTAGTGGGACTTAATCACATATATCCCAAATAATGAGTTGACATGATAGCTTTGAAGAGTAATTATCATAAAAGCAATACTAACTTTAAGTGTATTGAGCAATAGTATTCACCTAAGAGGATATTATCTTTTATTTATTCCTAAATTATTGTTGCCTTTCAAATTAATTACATTCTATATATATTCTGGCTCCCATGTTTTATTTTTTATAGTAAATGAAGGAACTAAGTTTTCAAATTTACTAGCTGAACAGTCTGATTAGTTAATTTGGTGTTGTTACATGTTAAACATTTTTAGTTACTAGTTACTTCAAGTTCTTACTTAATACCTACATTTCAAAGAAGTGATCTCAAAAGGTGGGAAAAAATCTTGGGCCTTGGAGTCAGATTTGTGTCCAACCCTGGCTCTACCACATACAACCTGTGGGCTTTGGCTTGAAATGTCTAGCCCTTGAATCATTTGTAAACTGGGAATATCACTTTCAGGAACAGCTGTGAGGAGTATTTGATAAACTATGCTGCTGATATTGTGTCTGGCACTGTACTAAGCACTATGCATCATTTGTTCACCTTCTTTTGCTAAGTAGGTGATTGCAGGAGATATAAAAATGATTAAGAAACATCCCCTAAATTTGACAAACTTTAGTTTTTCAGAGGAAATCTATAGATCATTTCAATATACTCAATGATATATATCATTTCAATATACTGAAAACATCATTTCAATATAATGAATTGAAGGGTTGCATCAGAGGTAAGAGTGAAATTAAAAATATTAACATCTCTAATAATAAGGCTTGTGCTTTGTTAAGAACCAATATGGTACAAACACCGCCAATCAGCTAGTAAAAAGTCCTAGACATCCCTTGCTGTGCTAAGTATTATTCTTTAGTTGCTTGATCATGGAGCCATGGCAGGATATATAGATGGAAAGGCTTAAACAGGTAGTGAGAAATCAAAAGGTTATAGATAACCAAGAAGCAGAATCAGATCTGTCTGTTCAACGAATCGCTTTGATGGTCATGTAAAGGGTGGCCATGTAAATGGTGGAAAGAAGAGATACAGTCCACACCAGAGACAGTAGAATCTGCCTTAGAGCATGTTCCTTGACAGAGCAAAGAGAATGTGGAACAAGGACAACAGACAGCCAGAGGACCTTTTCTTTAAACCTTCATTTTAAATTGTCCAAATCCCAATTACAAATAAAATCTAGTCACATCATAGTTAATTTTACAAATGTGTCTATGTCTAACATAATCCACGATAGTAACAGCATATAAATGGGTAACACAACATTATTAATCAGATACATGGCTCTCTTAAGACCTATATCTCTAAATGTAGACCAAAACACAGAGAAGGCTTCATTTTCATTTGATTTAACTATTTCATTATTTATAGGATACACTTATCTTAAATTTTTATCAGTAGTATAGTATTTTGCAAATAATTTACTTAAAGGAATAAAAGCTGACTTAGAAGAATCTAATTTTTTTTAATTTTTTTTTTAAAGATTTTATTTATTTACTAGAGAGAGAGAGACTGAGAATGAGAGGGGAGAAGGTCAGAGGGAGAAGCAGACTTCCCGCAGAGCCGGGAATCCGACATGGGACTCGATCCCGGGACTCCGGGATCATGACCTGAGCCGAAGGCAGTCGCTTAACCAACTGAGCCACCCAGGCGCCCCGAAGAATCTAATTTTAAAACTAACTCTTGATATATTATGGACATGACTTCCTTAAGTTTCTATATAATAATTACTCATCTCTAAATTAAAATCTAAACTACATTTAAGTAGAACAAACAAAAACCTGCCTATCTTAGCCATTAGTATTTACTACTAAGCAATCATCCCTATAATTTCAGGGACTGTTCTGAAGACTTGAATTCTATAAATTTGGATCCCAAACTCAATTTCAGCATATGGAAAAAATATAGAAGCAATAAAATCAGAATTAAAAAGATGATAAACTGTGTCAGAAAGTCAAATACTTTAAAGCAAAATAGGGAGAAAAAGAAACATGGTTATCTGCTAGTGAATTCTCCACCCGAATATTCCAATGGTACCTTAACTGCAACCCACTGTAAGGTCTCTTCCACCAAATCATCTCTTCTTCTAGACAGTTATTCAATCCATGCAATCAGTCAAATCAGAAATCTGGGAGTTGCTCTCAACTCTTCCCATTACTGAACCTTCCACAACTGGTTGGCAAACGGCTTTGGCAAATCTCTGCCTTATTCCCTATCTCCATTCCTCCTGCCTTGATCAGGGCCCCCAAAATTTGCCTGCTGAAGCATTTCAACTCCTATTCCACACTTGCACCATTCTACCCCATCCTGCATAATGTTAGCAGAATGGCGCTTTCTCAGATGTAAAGCTAATTTATTTTATTACCTCTACACGAAATCCCTCTGCTGACAAGATAAAATCCAAATCAATCCTGCAAAGCCCTTGTCCACCACCCAGTTATCTCTTGTAACAACTCTCACCCACCCTCTATTTGAGCCACAATGAACTATTTGAAGTACAAACATGCCACTGAGGTTTTACAGTTTCATATTTTTTTCCTGATAAGTGAACGAATTTGGTAAAGGGAAAAGGCAAACTTGTATTCCCCTTTTAAGACTTGGCTTAAGCATGACCGTCCTTTACGAAGCCTTTCCTGACTTCCCATGTCAACATGCAGCAAAATTCAGCAGACTCAACCACTCCTTCAACTGCACCCCAGGGTACCCAGTGCACTCTTCTTTCATAACGCCCGCAACAATCCTGCACTCATTCCTTTATGTAATTGCCTGTCCTCATCAGACTGAGAGCTTCCTGTAGGACAGGAACTATGACATTCATCTTCCTACCTCTTCGTTCAGTACTCTTCCTGGCAGGTAAAGCTGTTTCACAAATTTTGTGGCTTCATGAGCAGTTTTTAAAATGACCACTCCTTACTTACCAAACTGAAACTGTTGGTTGTCCATGAGGCGGATAGATGCAGGAGCACATCTCTATTTTAAGAAGAAAAAAAATGTGACATAAATTTAATACTGTATAGAAGCTAGACAGGTAGAATAGAAATGTCTTTCTGTATTTGAGATCAAGAGTAGAGCACCTAAGAATATATACAGGAAAAAAAAATCTTAACTTTTTATATAATTTTAAGATGACAAAACATGAGTGACTTCTATAAAATACTTGGAGGAGAAATCCACATATATAATACATACACACATACGTTGCCAGATCTTTAATTTGCCTGCAACTAGATCTTCTTAATGCCTAGCAAAGATCTATGGAAACACCTAAAAGAAATATTGGGGCTTGAAGTGGATTATTTTAGAACAAAGTAGAAATTTCAAAGACTAAAATCAATGCCTAGAACATTACACCATTTGTGAATTACAATGTGTCCCCAGGTTCTTATATCATCTTTTAAAAAGAAGATGATGTTGGAACTTTTGTTGAGTAAAAGCACTTTTTAAAAAAATTATCTATGATGTCTTCATACATAACTCTAGGAACTGTTCTTTTTATCCCTTCTCATAATCCATTTTAAATAGAAAATTCTGGACACTATCAGACAATGTCCAGAATTCTAAAATCTTTCAAGGTTACTTGTATGAAACAGCAACAAAACTCTGAAGGATAACATTACACATCTAAAACTATGCCAGTGTTAAATTTAATCTAGGCACCACACTAAAAGCTGCAAGGAAAGAAAAAAGAGGAGAACAGATAGCCGTATAAATTTTGTGATGCTGAAATACTATAATACAAACACTAGAAAGGTTTAAGTTAGCTACAATTTTCCATAATATTAAAGCAAGCTGGACTCTAAACAGAATTTTATTTCCTATGTAAATTTTTAACATGGTGAAACTTCTACCAAGAGGTTGCTTTCAGATGACAAAATTTTCACATTTATCAAAAAAATTTGTATCAACACGACAGTGAGATTTATGCATTGAAAAGAACAAAACTTAATACATAACTGTGCATAACATTTTCACTATTATTCACTTTTAATTAAACATACTTAATTTTATAAAATAACTCAAAATACATATTTCACCCAACAAAATGACTAGATTCTCATTTTGAACACTATACAATTTATTTATTTACTCACCTTTGATACTAAAGGTGAGATAATTCACTCTATATTTTAAAGAGTCACTGCCAAATCTAAAGAAACAGTACTAGGTAATTTTATATATAGTATAACAATAACCTATTGCCTCACTTTTACAGAATCCTGTGATGTCTAACTTATCTTCACATGTCTTATTTAATATAAGAAACAACCTCATCAGGGTAAAGGAACTGGTATTATCCCCATTCTTCAGATGAGTACATAAGAATCAGAGAGGCTAAAAGACTTATCTAAGGTCATATGGCTGCTAAATAGACAAAAGTAAAAGAACTAGGACCAAGATCCTGACTGCTAGATAAGCAATACTTCAAATAAACCACAAAGCTTCCCCAAAAATAACTTCACACACACACACACACACACACAGCTTTAAAGTAAAAAATATTTGAAACAAAAAGTATATGAAAACTATCTATTCACTATACAGTTATAAAATAAAAAACATACAACATGAGTAATTTCAAATGTTGGTATAAAGATATCTTTGTAATTGGGTTATGCTTCTAAAAACCAAACTAATTTCCAAAATACTAAAAAAAATCAATCTTCCTAAAATATTCCTATTAAAATAGGCATATCAACTTTTTTAAAAATTATTTTTATTCTTATTTTTTTAAGTAGGCTCCATGCCCAGCATAAAGCCCAGTGCAGGACTTGAACTGAAGACCCTGAGATCAAGGCCTCAGCTGAGATCAAGAGTCAGACACTTAACTGAGCCACCCAGGCGCCCCAGCTCTATCAACTTCTAATAAGACATATGAATTAGACCTGATTAGACCAAGTTTCTTTTCTTCATAAAATAAATAGAATATCATATAACATACAAATTTATATGTTTTGGCTTATGCACACCAGTAACATATAAGAAAGAATTCAGAGCCCTTCTGTCATTATTAAAAAAACGAACTTTTTAAGATTTTATTTTTAAGTAATGTCAACACCCAACATGGGGCTCAAACTCACAATCCCGAGATCAAGAGTCAAACGCTCTACTGACTGAGGCAGCCAGATGCACCCCCACCCCCCAAAAACTTTAAAATTCCTGACAACTTGTAACTTCCATCTCCTACTGCCACATAGATTCTACTACTCCTATACCTATAGCAAGTGTTATTAATGAAAACAACCAGCATAGGCAAACATATAGCAGAAAATGGGGGGGGAATATATTACGTCTAGTAAAGTAAATTTGCAGTGGAATTCAATCTCTGAAACAAATAAAATACAATAAATATGCAGGCCTTGATAAAATCTTGGTTTGAAAAGACTATCTACAAAATACAACTGAAATAATCTGATTGTAGAATGAATATAGGATGTCATAAAAAAATTACTGCTGACTTTCTTAGACAAAATAATAGATTTGTGACTATGAAGAAAAACACCTTTATTTTGAGATGTATGTATAAATATTTTAGAGGTCAAGTGTCATGCCGTCTGCAACTTAATTTCAAATGGCCCAGAAAACATAGAAACAAACATAAAACAAAAAGAGCAAAAAGTCAATTGTCTATAAGACAGATGTACAGGTGATCATTACTCTGTTCTTTTAAAGTTTCTATATGCTTAAAACTTTCAAATTAAAAAATTGGAAAAATAAGTAAGCTTCAGGGCACTTGGTACATATAACAACTGATACTCAATAATATTGACCACGATTTTAACCTGACAGCCGAGTCACATAACATCAGTCATGTACTATTCCTATTTATACTGAGGCAGGGTAGATGATCACAGCTAACACTTATCACGAAAGAATGAAAAGCTAAAGAAAGTTTATTGTATCTAGATAATAAATATTAGTTTTCAACACTGACTTTTAAAAAATTATCAAAATCAAAAGAACAGCCTTAGTCTATTTTCATAGTGTCACATTTTTATAAAGTCAGTACCTGAGTTTTTTAGTTATCACAAGTAAATTCTCATGAGTAAATTCCCATTTTCTCTCTCATAAAGTTAATTCTCAAATTAAAAAACAGCATCTAGATTGCTTTATGATACTCTGGCAGTTGATAATCTGTAAATGACTGTGGATCATTCTAAAAATCAAAAGCAAGAAAAGTTTCTTAGAGTTTTACACGAAAACTTGCCACTATAACTAATTAAGTATAAGTTCCTATAAATCAAAAGATTAAAATGTTACTCTTAAAAAACAACAACACTCAACCTGGGTAACTCTACCTATGGTTAAGATCAGGTTATGTTTCAACTGCTATTAAATCTCATTAGAAAACCTAAAAATATTTCCTTTAAAAGTTAGAGACATCACAAATCCTGAGAATTTGAGCTCTAAATTCATTCCCACGCTATTCAATTACACTAAGAGTATTCCACAGATGAGGAAAGGGGGAAAAGGGTCCTTGAGTTAAAGTGACCCCTGGTGGTATGTGATCAGAACTAACCCGAGAGGGAACAGTTTTAACAAGTAATTTTATTGGTGAGTTAATAATACACATTCAGGGAATTTAAGGAACACTCAAACAAAATGTGCTTACCCAAACTGGAGTTAATGAAATAACTGATATATTTCCTACTATAACAAATGTATTTTTACTAGAATCCCTCATGTCATCTGACTTGTACTCAAGTATACTTTATACTTCGTAAATAATCTGAAAAGAGATGAGAAACTCATTATTGACTAATAAGGAAATACCGTATTATCTTTGTTTTATCTGGGAAGAAATCAATAACCACATTGACCTCAGAGCCCAAGTGTATGACTGACTCATTTATATTGCTGGCAATCTCTTCCCTTTAATGATGCTATAACAGATATTTACTTGAATATAAAACCTGAATAAAAAACCATCACTGATTAGTCTTATTTACTGAGTAGAATTCTCTATACTAACTCAAAAAGTAACAGATTTCTCAATCCAAACATTTTCTCCAAAAAATAATCCCTATAACACATCAAAAGATTTCTGCAAAATTTGTTTTTATGGAACTAAGTCATATCTCTTTCTTATTACAAAGAAAACCAGAACTTGCACGGCAGACGTGACACAAATTTGTAAAGATATCTCGTAGTTTACTAGTTACTAGCAAATCAATACTAAAACATTTCAAATGTCAGCAGGATTTCTACTATTCCAATTTCATAAAGATAAACTACAAAATATAAGCCCTGAATGGTAGTCCTATATCTATGGTACCTTGGTTAATATATGAATCTTCTTTGTATTAAAAGGCTTGTTTATTCAAGAAGCAAATCAAACATTCTGTGTAGACTCTAGAACAGCCCAAATTCTAGAAATTGAGTCTCTTTGGGAGATAGTCTAGTAATCTCATACTATATCAGAAGTCAAAGCTGCAATACCAAACTCCCTGTACCTAACCATACAAAAATCTAAACACCTAAAATTTATCATGATATACACCACCTGTAGTGATTACTAGAAGCCAGGAACTATGTCTATTTAACTTACACAATATCCAATGTACTTTGTTGGACATAAAGTTAAGAGCACACTATCTCAAATACAGATACACACAACAAAAATTAATTAATTCAAAAAAGAGTATGTGAAGAGAATTCTGTTAATTGCAAATCTCTAGACAGAAACTGAAAATGTAGACAAGTAATTGGTTCTTCCTCAGAGCTGATACCATAGATGAAATCAGACAGCATTTAAGACTACTGGTGTAACTGATCAGTCCTACTTGAAATGACAGCTAGGAGTACACATTATAAACAATAACAATGTTCTTTAACAAGAGAATTAACTCCTGGTTTTAAAGAATGAAACAATTCACCTTACAGAGTAGGTGAATTTTATTTATATATAAGGGAATTTATATTTATATTAAGGGAAGAGCCAAAAGTTAATGCCAAACAGTCTCTGGTTCATCATTTTCATTTTTCATTTTTGTAAAGGTGTAATGAATCGCTTCTCGGCTTTTTGGCTAAGATCAAGTGTAAAGGTGTAATGACTTGTTCTGACTAGCTCCTGGTTGAAAGTACGTCTTGTAACTGTCCTCAAGTTTAATACATTTTGCTGGATCACAGAGTGCAGATTCCAATTTACCAAACATTTGGCGAGGTTATTCACTCTGCTTCAGAGGGAGGAAAGAACATGCATTCACACGTGTGTGCACGCACACACACATACACACACGCACACACTCATTTAAAATAACAGTGCCATTTTCTACATGTAACAAATTATTTCCAAGAATTACCAGTGAACATAAGGAAATTTTTATTATTTTATAACATAAGTGCTAAACCTAGCTCCTTTTAATTTATTTCAACCCCTCCAAGATAAATCAAGTTTAAGAACAATCAGAATTGAGATATAACAGTCTGAGGTGTCAAACATGAACTATGTACTTCTTTCCAAATTATGGTCTAAACTCTCAAGAAAACAACACCGTATCAGTTTAAAATTACTTGAAATAAAAGTGACGGCCACCCCTTGTCAAAGGGTAGAGAAAAAGCTGCTTTTTAATTTATAATTCTAAAAACCTAGTTCTAATACTGAGAAAGACAGTTTTCAGAGGAATACATACTGATCTGTGCCACACATACAGTGTTTCCTGTTAATGGAACAAATGGTCCTCCCTCAATGCTACAGGGCAGAACTCCTAAGTCTTTACCGGGAAGGGGAAACCCCAAACTTCACAAATTCCTTTTGAGCTTATTTCAACACTTTTCCCTTAAAACTTCATAAAGATATCACTATCATCTTTTAATAAACAATAAGAGAATAATAAAATATACCTGAAACTGATTTTCTGATTAAAAAACACTTTCTCCTCTCCTGAGAGGCTACAGAGGGAAATCTATTTTCTCAGAAAGTTTTAAAAATCACTTACTTACCCATCTACTGAATTAAGTTGGAGATTATACTGGACTGCCATTTGTAAGATAGAATCACATTAATCTTCCACTAAATCTTCCTTTCTAGTTCCTCACCAGGCAGTGAAGTATTGAAAGAGGACAATTCTCACATGGACAAAGATTAGATGACAGACCTTAGTAGAATCCTTCTGCTGTCAGTATAAAGTTGTTTAATTTATTTCCTTCAGTAGGAAAAGTGATGAAAATGTGCAAAGAGCCCACTTTGCTATTTGTAAACAAGCATGTATACGCCTTTCCAAAAGATACATATCCAAAACACAGTTCCCCATTTCAAAAGCAACTTGAGTCTGAAAATAATGCAAAAATGGAAGTGCTATGAAATGACAGTGAGAAATTACAAGCAGCCAACTCATTATTCAATCAAGAATTTGGCACGATCATAAACCATGTACCATCTATTTTAATGGATCTTAATTCTCCCGCTATCAGCTGAAATTCCAAATTGCAAATTGAACAACTAGTGCCAAAATCTGATCATTTTCTGAATTTTTCTGCCTCACAATACTGTCACAAAGCAGTCCAGCACACACAGTTCCATTCTTGACCTACGAGTTTTGTACATTCTGTAAAAGAGATATGTAACTGTCCCTAAACCATAATACAAGGATCTACCCATTTCCAGGGAAGGTAAACATTAATGCTTACGTGCAGAAGTAAAATACGTATGTTCCCTAAACAGTGGAGTATCTCCAAACTGCAGTAACTATCCTAATTGTTTCATTCGTACTAGCAATATTTGAGAATAAAATATTATGTATCTAGGCTTTTTAATCAGTTTCAAACAAGGCAAGCTTTCTAGTTGCATGGTATGTATGTCTTTAAAAACTGTCTATTACTAAGTACACAGAGCCAAATTATTAAAACTATAGATTAGAAAGAAGCTTCTTTTGATGTCTTTGACACAGGGTGGCACTTTATCAACCATCACCTTTGTTTATTCCAAACCATATACCCAATACAATTTTGTGTAGTCATTTGGATTATGGTCACTGGTCAATATCCAAAGAATTTTTTTAAATGAATAAAAGGGCAATTTTTACTGACTTATGCAAGGATGAAGGAAAATTTCACCCTCTGCTTTCCATTAGCACAAGCAGTTCTTCTCTTTTACTTTCTACCAGGGGCATATTAAATTGTACAAAAAAACACATCCGATTATAGCAACTATGTTTAAATCCAAAATTTCCATTTTAATAAAATTATAAATTTAAGATTCTGATATATTTTTACATCATTTCTCATTAGTTAAACCTAAGATATCTACATATTTGCAATATGAAAAAGCAGGAAAGCACAAACTATGTCTACCCCTACTTCAAAGATCACCTAACAACACTTTTTGACAAGTCTACTAAATCTGCATTCTAGTCGAGATCTTGTGAAGAGGCAGATTTGGCCAACATAGACTGAATGTGAAGTTAGTGAGATCTTTTGTTGAAAATACATACAAACCAGATAGTTTTATAAATTCTATGATTTAAAATAAAAATCCAATTTGGCATTCCTGCTTATTTTGCCATAAAAAAAACGGAGACAACAATGGCCACTTAAAAAGATGTCATTCAAAACTTGAACAAGAGAGATAATATAAACTATATCTTTTATTATAAAGCTTTTTCTGGGAGGGAAATAATCAAGCTTGACAGAAAGAAAATAAAAGTACTTAACACGAAGAAAAATTATAATACAAAGTGAAAACACTTTAATAAAAAATCATTAAGATTGAAATTCATAGGAAAATACAATTTAATTATGGAAAATGGTCTGTTCTAATTTTTAACTGGTGAACTTAGTTATTCTGTAAACAAAACACACCAAAATAAAAACAAAGAACACAAAAACCTAGCTTCCCACTATCCTCGGTTTTAACTAACTCGAGCAAAACCACGAGGCTTTGCAAACAGTTCTTTTACTTTTTAACACCTGGGCTATCTTAAATTTAAAATTACTCTCCTCTGCCTCTAAATGAGGAAGGTTTTAGAAACAATATTAAAACACACTTGAACTTCACTGATCAGTGCTCAGATATTATGTTAGAATAACAAATATTTACTCCTAAAACTTACCTCCACTCCTTTATTCTATAACCTTGCTTTTAAATATCATAAATATTTAATAGTACATGAATTATACATAATATATTAATGATATTTAATAGATGTGTTGATATATTATATTTACATATTAAAATAATATTTAAATATTATACATCTCATTATTTTAGCAAACATAGCATAATACTTACTGTATATTTTAGCTCCCTAACCATAATATAATATTCCCAAATTCTAGGAATTAGAAGCTCTTCTTGTAAAAATTTCAACTATTAACATTTGCTTTTGCTTTACCACCACACCAAAGTAACCTGCCACAAGTTCAAGAATGTTTATTCCAGGACTATATTTCTTTATTTAAACTCTTCCCGCACCTAGCAGGAAGACAATCAAGATTAAGGGGCTTATGGCTAAGTCTTGATGAAGGAAGCAATCTGATAGGTAAACTGAAGATACTTAGAAATTACAAAGATTTTCTTTGTCAACCACATGAGATTAGGTGACCTTATAGCTGGGAACTTCCCACAAATGGAAAACTGACAGAAAAAAATGAATGTCTCAGAAAGCAAAACTAAGTGTATGAACTCAAGAACACTGGAAATGGCAAATGAGTAAATGTAAAATATTTCTGCTAATTTTAATTTCTTTAAAATATTTAAGAGTGGTTGTCTTGGGATGGTGGGAAGATAAGACTCTTGGCCATTTTCCATTTCAATACCTTACAAAGTCCACAGTGAATACGGAGTGTCTGTTGGATATCATTCCTTTGCCTCATCAGACCTTCCCTTCACCCTGCTCATGATACTTGGAAGCTGACCTATATGGGTCAGGTCAGAAAGCTCCCTTCCCCTCAAGATTCTAGTTACATATAGCTGATGGGAAGTACTAAAGAACTCTAGGAGTTTGGAGAAAGCAAGAAGAAACAGGCTGGAGTATATTTCCTTGATTTCCTCCCTACTGGGAAATGTTGCAATAAATGTTTTTTAAAAACCATTCAAACAATGAGCCAAATGACTAAAGAAATGCAAGAATTTCTACAATAATACATAGAACATGGACATAAAATTACGTGACATTATCTGGCCTTTTAAAAATCCTTGATAAAACATCTTTTTTTTAAGAAGGAAAGATTTCGAAAATGGGAAGTCTTCTTAACTTACAGCAAAGTATGTTATATTATGCTATATTATGTTATTTAATTCAAACTGTAGCTTAGGTAATATTATAAAACAAAGTTGGGCCTAGTAGTAGTACATTCTAAGACTTGAGAGAGTCTGATTACCTATACTTAATTTCTGTATTTTTGGATCATTGACATTCAGCCATTTATTTTAACTTCAATAAATGTCTTAGTTTAAGAAAAATTATATACTACTTCAAATTAGTCACAAAATGTCTTACCTAAAAATAATTTAAGAAAACATAACATTCATTAAAGGCAGAGTCATTCAAAGCCATCAACCCAAGTACACATCTTACCTTGGCTTAAAATCACACAACACTCTTTAAACCAAAAAATAAAGAAATAGCAACTGCACTTACAGGGATGATTTTACATTACCTTTTCATAGAGAACTGGGTAAAAACCACATATATAACACAACTAAATATGAAGATTATATGTGACATATCAAAATCAATTATGCAGTAGAATTTTTAAAATATAAATATAGATGGGTGGGTTTTTGTTGTTGTTGTTGTTGTTGTTTTACCTGTTTTGCAATTTCTCTTAAACAGGCTACTCCTTGTTCAAAATTAGGGAAAGCTACTGAGCCATACTTTTGGTATTCAGGGATTGGTCTGATTTTTATTGTAGCTTCTGTTATCACACCAAGAGTTCCTGAAAAAGAAGGGGGAATAATCCAATATGTCACATGCCAATTTTCTAAATCATATTTAAATCTATTTTATCTATTTATTCTATTAATTTACTCTATTCATATTTAAATCTATTTATTCTATGTGGGGAATAATGGCTACTCAAGTCTTTTTAGAAAAACAACTGAACAAATTTTATACTTTCTAAAAAAAAGGTTTTGGAATACATTTTTCTTATGTATAAATACTTTAAAACATTTTTAAGGTAACCTTCCTCCAAGAAAGTTACTTTTAAACAGTTTTAAAAGTATTACGACCTATTAAAAGAAAAAAATTTTGAAAAATAACAGGTTTGTATATCTCAAACATTCAGACAAAAGTATATTTTGATATTTGTGCCTACTTTCACTGTGAGAAAAATTTGCTGGGGCAAAAACAAAATTCTATGAGAATTTAAAATGAAAGAAAAAATTAGAGGGACTATTATTACCCTGCCTTTTTTCCCTAGGAATTCACACAAAGACAATGGCAATACTAAGATGCCCTTGTAAGACACAAAAAAAACCCCAGATATTTCAGAGACAGAGTAGTTACCATAAATATCTAGTACAAGAGAACCACCAATGAAACAAATGCTCTTTCCTTACATGAAAATTTCCTCCTTACATGGAGGAGGGACAAATCAAAGAGGAAAAAAGAAGGTTAAATATAAACTATATTCTGTGAGATCTAAATAACTGTGCTAAAATATCTGAAGAGACATGGTAAAATGATTATATTCACAAAGCCAAGCTTTTCAAATTAGTGGTTTCTGAGGTACAAATGGTAGAAATTATTAATACTATTAGTAAATTTTCTGAGAATCATGAAAAAAAGAATAAAGAAAGAGGGAAATCTCTGAATTGGAGAATTTAATGATAACAATAGAAATAAATAAAAAGTATCGCAAAAATCAAAGCTCCCAGTAAATTTATAATAGTCCCTTTAATATGGAATACAAGATTAAATACTAAGAGTTTGAAAAAAAACAAAACAAAACTAAGAGTTCATTAAAAAGTAAATTACATTAGATCATAGTATGTTCATCACATATACAAATGCTGGCCTACCGAAATATCAAATATGACCCTATTATAATTTGTAAAATCACAAAAATTCTGCAAGTCTGGCCCGATTAGTATTTCAATAAAAAGTAAATATAGTAAATTTTAAAAGATCACAAAAGTGACTAAGACTTTATCTTCTATTTTAGCATCTTTATTGAAATATAATTCACAAACCACAAAATTCACCCATCTAAAGTGTAAAACTCAGTATGTTTTCAGTATATTCACAGATATAGGCAACTATCATTAAAAAAACAGTTAAGTGGCTGACTCTTGATTTCAGCTCAGGTCATGATCTCAGGATCATGAGATCCAGCCCTATGTCGGGCTCCATGCTTGGTGCGGAGTCTGCTTGTCTGTCTCCCTCCGCTCCTTCCACACCTCCCCACCCCTGCCCCACTCTCTCTCTCAAATAAATAAATTAATTAAATCTTAAAAAAAAAATCTAAGTCTAGAACGTTTTTATTATCCCTCAAAAGAAACTCTGTACTCATGGAATAGCCATTCCCCATTTCCCCACACATACACTTCAGCCCTAGAAAACCACTAATCTCGTAATATCTCTCTAAATTTGCCTATTCTGGACATTTCATATAAATGGAATTTTATTTTATTTTATTTATTTTATTTTTTTAAAAGATTTTCTTTATTTATTTGAGAGAGATAGAGCAAGAGAGAGCATGAGAGGGGAGAAGGTCAGAGGGAGAAGCAGACTCCCCATGAAGCTGGGAGCCTGATGTGGGACTCGATCCCAGGACTCTAGGATCATGACCTGAGCTGAAGGCAGTCGCTTAACCAACTGAGCCACCCAGGCGCCCAAATGGAATTTTATAGTATGTGGTCTTCTGTGACTGACTTCTGTTTTCAAGGTTTATCCCTGTTATTGCATGTATTAGTACTCATCCCTTTTTAATTGTGGACTATTACTCCATTGTACATATAACTCATTTTGTTCATCTATTCATTAGTTGATGGCTATTTGGGTTTCCACATTTTTTTAAAATATAAAACACGATACTACTCAGGCAGAGGCAAGATGGGAAAAAAAAAAGGAGAGAGATGCATAGGACAAAGTGTGGGGGAAAGGCTCAGAGTTTCCATGCCCTCTGCAGATGCACCACCCTCCCAGCACCTCCATGTGCTCACCACCCTAGAAGCTCCCCGAAACCCGCGTTTTAGTGATTTTTATGGAGGCTCCAATACATAGGCATGATTGATTAAACCACTAATTCAATGTCCAGTCCCTCTCCCATCCCTAGAGCTGAAAGTTCCATAGGTTTCCACATTTTGGCTACTTCATGTGAATAATGCTACTGTGATTATACATACAAATTTACATACATGTTTTTGTGTGGATGTATGTTTTCCTTTCTCTGTAATATATACATGAAGACTTTTTTAATTTTAGAAAAACCTCTGGTCCTAGTCCACATAACCCTACCCTCAGCTACTTTTTCCTAAGGCTACATTCTGAGCAAGTACCACCAAGAGGTTGGGGGAATGGGAAGGAAGTTAGTTCACTTCTTGTACCCAGCTTTAGCTGGTGGGACTGAGGCTCCATATGAAGTGACACACTAATACTAGGGTCCCAACTGCCTTTAGCCTGGCTTGTAAAGAGATGGCATCTTGCCAGGAGAAGCAGACAAAGATCTGTTTTCCTTTCCCCTTTTCCCTAGCACTCAGCTACTAAAGTAGGGATGTCCTCAGAGAAAAGCATGCCGTTGCTCCCCTCCTGTCTCCTCCTCTCCTGAGCCAGGCTCAGAGACTCAGAGGCTCAGAGACTCAAGCTCGGAGACTTGTTCTCAAGGGGCTGAGGAGGAAGGAGAGAAAGAGAACACAAGCCAAAAAAAAAAAAAAAAAAACTACTCCTAATTTCTTTCCAAAGAAAATTATTTTGTTTGCAACAAACAGAGCATGGAAAAGTTCAAGCCTAAAAACATTCTCAAAACAGTGGAGGATGTGGTAAAAGGCAACTGGGAGGACATAGTAAATTTATTGTAGATAAAGGCAACACTGTATGCCAGCTAGTTTGCTTGAATGTGGAGGACCCCAAATATGCTCAGAAAAGAATCCCAAATACTAACCTCAGGAACTATCCCTTCTAAGAGACACACTTAAAATGAGTGAATTTTATGGTATGTGAATTATATTTCAATAAAGCTATTAAAAATAACCATTGTAAGTTAATTCTCTAAATGAATTATAAGCAAAACAGTTATTTTTAAATAAGGAGTTAACAGTTATACATTTTACAAATAGGAAAACTTTTAGAAATAAATTTTTTAATTTTTTTCCCAAATACTTTTATTTTTTATGAAAAAAATGGAATATGTCAAATATATATGAATAAACTTGACTTTTAAAAAGTAAACATTAAAGCATAGAAAATAAAGTGAAAAAAAAATTTTTTAAAAAAGAAAGAAATATTTTACACTATAAAAGGCATCTAAAAGAACTTCTAAACCTTTGCCAGAGAAGAGGCAAGAGGCTGACAGGTAAACTACTAGTACTATGATGTCTCCTCATCCACCAGCACAGAATTATCTATCACACTTGTTCATTCCTACGAATACAAGTCGTATCACTTTAATTTTTAAAGTTGCTAATTTTCCTAACACTATGCTGACACCATCACAAAGCTTATTTATCATTCTTTCAATTCTTTTTAACATTTTTAGAAGCTCCTGGTAGCCTTGGAATTAACACCTCATGTTAAATGTTGTTTCTACAAATGAATTGAAATTTGACAGGCATATACTCCTAAACACAGGAATCATCTCTATTTAACTCTAATCTGACCACAGATTACAAAACACTTTCATAAATACTTGCTGGAACTCAAAAGTCACCAGATTGAAATTCATTAAGGAAAAGGTCAGTATAAGCCATGATGGCAGACAGGAACACTTTTCTTCTTAAAACTAAATTCCAAGTTCCCAGGTTTTTGTGAAATCCTGCCTTCACACTGGAGAAATGGAGCCATTTGAAAATACTTCTTTGAATTATAGCATATAATACCATCTAAAACAACTTAAATATAATCCACGAAAAAGCTGGAATCCATTTAAATGCCAATCAGTGAGGGTCTGGTTCGTGTACAGTCAGTAGCTGTCAAAAAGAATGAAGTGGCTCTGGGAGCCTGGGTGGCTCAGTTGGTTAGGCAACTGCCTTCGGCTCAGGTCATGCTCCCGGAGTCCCGGGATCGAGTCCCACATCGGGCTCCCAGTTCCATGGGGAGTCTGCTTCTCACTCTGACCTTCTCCCTTCTCAGGCTCTCTCTCTCTCTCTCAATTTCCTAATAAATAAATAAATAAAATCTTAAAAAAAAAAAAAAAAGAATGAAGTGGCTCTAAAGGTAATAATATGGAGTAAGCTTTTATAAAAGGAAGTGTAAGCAGAGTAGTAAACTCCTGTTTGTGCTTTTGAAAGTGTATACATATACAAAAATATAGCAGAAACTGTTTACTCTGAACAAAGGAAATGCTCTGAAGAAGGGATAGAAGGCAGATTTTCCCTTATACATCCTTAATACCTCTTGCATTTTGTACATCTGTCCATATTTTAATTTTGTACATGTAATTACTATATTCAAAAAGTTGATTTTAAAATATATATACCTTTACATTAGCACACTTCCTTTAAAATTTTAATTCTACATCAAAAAAACAGTGAAAAGTGACCATGCCTTAAACTTCTCCCTACCTGTATTGCTTCCTATGTAGAGTAGGCACTCTTGAGGAATAAAACCCACCATAACATTGTGAGGTCAAAAAAAAAATAAAAATTAGTAAAATGAGACTCTGCATTATCACAAGGTTAATAAAATGCCCACAGCAAGTCTCTGCAACTATCCAGCTATGAGCCCACAGGGGATCCCACTGTGAAAGCAAAATCCTCCAGGTCTCAGAAAGCAGCTTCCATACAGATTTATATTCAAATTAGCCCATCACAAATGGATATATCTAAATTCACTTAATCAAAAGGCTCATTTCTGTTGTGTTTTATTTTACTTATTGATTCTTTTGCTTTGGGAATATTATGTCAGTGGAGTGATGTAAAAGACTTGAATTATTATCACTTGATTATGATTATATGTACATTATATCACTTTATACAATTTTATATTTTATATCTACTTTACACAATTGCTTATAAATAACTCCATGGCAATATGACATCAGAGACTTATACATCATTCACTTTCTATTTCATCAAAACTACATTACAATAAATTTAAGAATTTTCTATTCTATAATTTTCAAATATAATGTTCTCAAGAAAACTAAAAGCTTCAAGTGCTATTTGATATAAAATCCAAGTATTTGCTTAAAGTAAATAAACTCTTTTGTAATTTGGCAATATACTTTTAGGTGACTTTAGGGCTAAAAAGAATGGCAGTCATTTGACTCTGAATCTCCCCCCCCCCTTTATCTTACCTTTGAAAACATAAAATCAATAAAAAACAGAAAACCACAAATAATATTGAAATAAAACTTTCACTATTACTAGGAGATAAAAAAAACACTCTGACCTTCACATTACCTGTTAAGTAGAGATTAAAAAAAACTTCCAAAAGACCTACTATAGCCTTCCACCTGCTGCAAGCTTGTGAGGGTAGAAAGTAAAGGGAGGCTTAAAAGATTTTATATGAAAAAATAGTATCAGAGGACTTGGAGGAAGCAAAAGATGAAATCAACCACAGACAACAACAGTGCAACAATAATACCAAAATCCTGTACAGGGAAATCCATAGCCCTGGCTATGGGGAGGGGTCTGAAAATGGGAGGAACTAGAAAGGCAGCCTTAGAGAAACAAGAGGAGCATTTTCAGAGGAGCATCATATTCAGAGAAGTGTGGTACTCCTTGGAGACAAAGTAATGATGGGAAAGAATGAAGTAAGAAAGGGAAATTAAAGATCCTATAGAAATAAAAGAGAAAGAAGACATGCCATGCCCTCTCCCATCAAAATACCACCATCTACAAAATAAGTAGTACAAGAGAGGGTAGGAGTGACAGAAAAGGACATTCCTAAACTAGGAAACACTTTCTAAGTAATAAGTAGCAATAGAAAAAAGCAGACTAAATCCACAAAAACTACTAGAAAAAGACAAAATGTAAATAAAAGCTTTTCTGTTGATGAAAAGTCTCCCTCCTAAACCTCCATGATCCTGAAAAAAAAACGGTAATAAACTTCTCAAACTGAATTAAATATTGTCAAGCAAGCCTTTGGGGATATTAAAAAAAAATACCGAATCAGAAATACAAACATTAAAAGTGGGCAGAAAACAAGAAGAAATGAAATAAGAGATGACTAATCTCAGGAAAGAAAAAGAGCAGCAACAACAATAAAACAACATATAAAAATGAAGGCTAAATTATAAGGTATCCAAAGGAGAACATCCAAAGGAGAATAGATTCAAATGAAGACTTAATAAAGGGCATTGAAGAAGAGCAGGAAAATAATGAAGAGAATGAAAATGAAATAAAGAAAAAAGTTGGGAAATAAAAAAGGGTCAGTCACTCTCTGAAATGTCAAATAAGCAAACACAGTCAGACAGGGTATAATTGGTGTCCCTGAAGAAGAAAAATCAAAACAATGGGGGGAAATCCCTAATATTTAACACTAGATCCAAAAAAACTTTCCAGAAAGAATAAAAGACGTAAATATAAACACAGAAAGGGTCCACTGGGTGCCATGCAAAACAACACAGAACAATCAACTCTGAGTTATAAAAGTAGTAGACTTCAATAATTTTAAAAAAAATCCTCAGGACACTCGGGACAAAAAAGGGAAATAAGCTTCAAAGGCAAAAGAACTAGCACTAAATTTCTTTAAAACAACAAATAAAACCAGGCAACACTGGAGCAGCATTTTCAAGAAACAAAAAAATAAAGTGCAACCCATGGACATTATAACCACTCAAGCCGTCCTACAAGTGTCAAGGTCATACAAAAGGTAAAATTACACAAAAGGACTGATAACAAGCATCTCACTTATTTCAACATAGAGCAAAGGCGAAAACAAGGGTGGGTCATGGGTTAAAAAAATAAAAATGTAGTTTTAACCATTTTTCAAATAAAAGAGCAAATTATTTTGAGTCACTTGTAAATTCCATACATAGGAAAAGAATGTAAAGCATTTCAGAGGCTTTGATTATTTATTATAGCATCTAAAATGGAAGGAAGCCACTAATTGAAAAAATCAGTATGAAAAATTCGTAACACAAAACAAGACAAAAACATTAAATTTAACATGGTTAGTCACAACGTAGAACTTAGTAGGATCAGGGAAATACATCTTTTTTTTTTTTTTAGGAAAATACATCTTTTAATGATAATGCTTTCAAGGCTATCATGAGATAATTTAACCATAGCAAAAATATTTTTTGAAACTTGAGGAAAAGTTTATGATTCACATTTAAGGCAGGTTATTATTTAGATGGCTCAAGACAGCAGATAAAAATACATATTACAAAAGAATATGAACTTGTTGTGATGAGTACCAGGTGATATACAGAAGTGTTGAATCACTGTACTGTACTGAAAGTAGTATTATACTGTATGCTAACTAGAATTTAAAAATTTACGAAAAATAAAATTCTAAAGTAAAAAATAAAAAAATATATGATTTCACATAAATTAATTTTCTCAATCATGCTGTCTCCTGCCCTACATTAAGATGACTCTATAGCCACATACAGAGATGGGGATTAAGGACTAAAATATACTTGTAAAGATCACTGATGCCAAAATAATATACGGCAACAACAATAGTAATAAATTTAACATTTGTTGAGTGCTTACTAAATGCTTATAGACTGCTTATCATAATCTCATTTAATCCTCACAAAAGCTTATGAAAATGGATTTTTATTATCCTCATTCTATTGCTAAGAACACTGGCATAGAAAATTACCTAATTTCCACAAAGTCACAGAAATTTAAGTGGTGGAACCAGGATTGAAATCCAGATCTGAAAGATTTCATCATTCATGCTCCTAAATCATTATGGCCATTTTACATATATGTGTATAATAAGATCTCATTTAAATACAGTAATTTGCCCTAGTATATATGTTCAATAAATCATATTTCTTTGCTTACTCTATTATTATGAGTTTACCTTCCTTAAATTCAGAGTAATTTACTATTGAAGGAGGTGATCTAGTCATTTAGATAGTTAAAACTATTTTAAAAGGCTTTTAAAAGACCAAATTATCTCTCCAGTTACCCTGTTACCCTTACCGCTCTACCCTAGACCTGCTGCTTACTACACCTACAGTTAAATCTTATGTTCCAGTTACACTGAAAACCTGGCAGCTTCACCAGGCAGATATGGCTCTTCTCACTTCTAAGTGTGCTCACCTGCAGTTCTCTCTGCAGAGCAAATCCCTCCCCACCTTATTCCCTCAACTCCTTACCAACCTTCAGGGACCACTTTAGGCAAGGCCGCTCTGAAAAGGTCTTCTTAAGCACCCATTAATGCGAACTTTGTCTATATTTCTCCTGTATTTACTTCTATAATATAATTTATCATACTGTATTATACAAGTCAATTGTTACCTATGTCACTACAGTGTGCCAGAATAGTACCTAGCACTAAAAATTTTAAAATACTAAGCGATGGGAGAAAAAAAAGTCTGATATAGTTACTTAAAAAGATCATTTATATTTACAGAGTTGACTCCCAACTATGTGAGCACCAATAGTATAATTAATGACTATCAGTTTTAATACCTATTTGTTACTCAATTTGATGCCTGGTGGCAAAAGGTTATATATTTTAGTTAACTTCTGGATGATGTGTTAGTATTAAAAGTTGCAGAATATTTACCAAAGAACTATGTTGTTTTAAGGGAATTAAACATTTTTTCTCATTAAAAATGTAGTTCTATTTTTCCACAGAAAAGTATACTGATCAGAAAAGGAATAAGAGAGTAAACTGGTGAGACATCTTGACAAAGGTTTATCACTGATTATCATGAAAAAATAAGCTATATCACTGCTCATCAAATCAATAGTTGACCTCTAACATGTCGCTGAGACACAGTTTGTTATATTTTCCCTCTGTGATGTTACTATCAAAAGATAGGATTGATGTCCTATCATCCTAGTTTATTGTAATTGTTCTCATCCATGAATACAGCTAAACGTCTTAAAAATCTATCTCTTTTTTAGCTTGTACCATCTTCTAAATTAGTAATGAGTTCTTCCACTAGTTTAGACACTTGTTTTATCTTATTTCTCTGAATTTAAGGGAGATCCCTCTCTACTATTCTAAGAATTCAAAAACACGACTATGTTCATCTTATCCATGACATTCACCACATAACAGTTAGTTTGCAAAATAGGTCAGTTTTTTCCTGATCAGTACAGTAATTAAATGTGAGATAAAGAACTACATTCTAATCAACCTAGCATTAAGTAACCAAGCAAAGAATAGTAAATTAAAAAAAAAAAGTCCAACATACGTCTTAAAAGATATGTAAATCAACAGAATTTTAAATTCCACTTCTTCAAAGAATCAAATAGCAAGTAATAAAAAGTAAAATTATAGAAAGACAAGATACTAAGACAATATTTTCTCAGCCCTTCCTCCCTGACAAGTCAGACAAGGTGGGAGAATACCAAAATATAAAATTTTAAAGCAAACTATTTTAAATCTTAAACTACTCTTCCTAAAAAACTCTAAAACAAAAATAAAATACCAAAAAAGGCTAACTTATCTCTAAAACTATAAAAAAACAAAATGCAAAAGAACGTTTAATAAGATGTTCTCATAATAAAAACTTTATGAAGTACTAAATTAAAGTAATAAAACTTAAAAAAAATCACCATTCTTTAAATATATAAAACACGTCTTTCTTCCAAAGATCTTATATCACAGTATCACAGATTTTCACAAAGCTGAGCCACTAACCTGTATTTTTTTGTAATAAATTTAGTTATATTTACCTTCAGATCCCATGATGAAGTGATGGATATCAGGGCCTGTTGACATACGAGGTCCTTGACAGCTTTTTTCTATTATACCTCTAGGTGTTACCATTTTTATATGAACCACCTGTTTAATACAATGCATGATGTAAATTCTACATATTTGTCAGTGAAAGTTGTGCATGTGTGTACACACATCCATCTATATTTATAAAAAACTCTACTTTTAAAAATATTGGATTAAGTGATAAATGGTGGCAGCCTTCAGAATTCTAATATCTTTTAATGATTCTTAGACTAAAAATAAATTTTATATAACTTTAAAAGAAGAAAAAATCATTCTAAGATTGTTATTGATTGGGTATGTTCATCACCTTAAAAAGATGTAAAGCATTTTTGTTTAAACCAAATTTAGTCTCGGATTATCTGTGTGGCAAAAAACTAAAGGACAAAAAAATAATCAATGATCATATTTTAATAGGTTCATTCTTTCACTTATTTGTGAATGAAGCACTATTAGTCATATCAAACTGCTTTAGATGCTTAGAATTCTAAGAAAAAATTTATTTTTGCTTTATTCCCACCCTTAATTTTATTTTTCCCACTTAGTAGAAAAGAATGAAAAAAATGAAGTATTAATTATAATCAGGTCAAATATGGGATGAAGAGGGAGATGTAGTGATTGAATTGAAGAGAAGAAAAGACAGATGCATGTGATACAAGTCTCACACCAGTGAGAAAATAAGCATACTAAAGGGAGGGGGCACTCAAAAATAGTTCCTGAAATTCAAATCAGGAAATGGTTAGGTGAAAATCCAACACATTTTTACAACAGCTTTTTGACAGATAAACAAAAATAGTCTATATATTATTTAAGGAAATGAGCAGAGGACATCAATAAACAATTCACAAAATAGAAACCAAAAATCACCAGTGAAGACATTTTAAAAGTATACATTCACTAGCAATTAAAGAAATGAAAAAAATTAAAGACAAAAATATAAATAAAAGATCCAGTAAAATAAATATTCTCATAGTGCTAGTGGGATTGCCAATTGGCACAAATTTCTATGAAACATTTTGGTGATAATAATTCAAAGACTTAAAAAACGTATATAAACATCTTGATTCAACAATTGAAGCTCTAGAAACTTGCCCAAAGTGATTAAAGATGTATGCCAAAGAAATTACTAAAGAAGATATTATCTCCTTTGTTTCCTACAATTTTGAAATCAAGAACAATTAAAAATATTCACTAATAGGGAATTACTTTAATAAACCATGAATTATCAGTAAAAGAGAATTATACACAGTCTAAAAATGATAGTGTACATTTACATTTGTCTGTTCATTTACAAGTTAATATACTGGTAACATAGTTTAAAGAGATTTAACATAGCATGATTCTTTTTTATATTAAAAGCTAGATACAACATTGGAAAAAATCAATAAATAAATAGAAATAAAAGCTAGATACACACATGCCAATAAGCACGTTAGGATATATGCTTATAATCTGTGGTCCTTAAGGCTCTCCAAAAAAGGAATAAAACAAATTACATGCTTTAGCAGTACTAAACGTAGCTATCTATCACATGTTTGCTTAACTATGATAAAGTTTTTAATAATCCAATAGTAAAAGGATTAAATTCTCTCCTCTGAATTGAATGTTATTTTATTTGCAAAAAGAATAATGTGATTTCTAAAATATCCTCTATTAAGAAAAAAACAAGATAATATGAACATTTTAAGTGTTTATAATATACGCTTATAATAATTCCATGCTGTGAATATCATTATTGTACTTTACAGAAGAGGAAATAAATTTAGAAAAGTGACCCAATTTGTATAAGGTCACACAACTAATCACTGGAAAGGCCACACATGGAACAAATGATATCTAATCCCTGGCCAGAATGCCCAGAGTTACACTATTACCATACTAACACCCAGAACACTGGCACCAGACCAGCTAAAATAAAATGGTGTGCACATAAACCATTACGGGTCATACTGCCACCTCCTAGAATATTTTCAATTAGGCTCTCTAATTCTATATAGAAAAAAAAATTTTAAGACAAGTTAAGTATAAACTCTCCTAAGGCAAAGAGTGGCAGTGATGAGATCATCTAAATAAATGGACTAAAACCTTGGTGGAGTCTACGACTGAGACTCCATGAGGCTTATAATATAATGTTTATATATTTCATAAGTCAGATACTATGAAGCATCTATAAAGTTGAAATATCAGTCACTTGAAAAAGAGCGCCTGTAAATAATGGCCACGGTTGTCTTTAAACTGCTTCTATTATAGTCAACTTTACTATAATCAAAAGGGATACACTTTTGGGAACACCCTACCGTACAACTCTAAAAAAGGCTTTAATCACTTTATAGTAATAGACTAATCAATTATGACATAGTAGCCAGAAAAAAATTTACCAGGTCCTCAATATTGCCATAGATATTCTTCTTCATGCCTGATGCCCGAGTAGATACCCATCCTCCAACAGTGCTGAATTCCAGGGAATCTGGTTCATGACCTGTACAATAACCACTTTCTTTAAGCTGAAAAACCAAAAATGTAGTATTTTACTAGTGAAAATGGGACCATTTCACATAGCATTAAACACGTTAACTCTTCACACTTTAAAATTTCCATATGTCATTGGTATTTGAACTCATTAAAACCCATATAGAAAAAGAAATACTTTTATCATGCTCATCCAAAAAATTTCTTGAGCTTTTGCCCAGAGGAAAACTTTACGAAACTGAAAAATGTGGACCAAAAGGCAGGTTCACTAGCCAATCTTACTCCTTTCATCCTTTTAAAACAAAACCAACTACGTCCCTACTTTTTTTTTTTTTTTACCACAAAGAGACAATTTAAATACTTATGGAGATCAGATTATGCTTAGGTAACTGCCAACTTCACCTAAACACTTTCAATAAATAAAGCACTTAATCTCTTGTTTTCCCTACCCTAATATAACATGCAGCAGGCCTGCAGAAAATCTAAGCAAATTGCCTGTACTTAATTCTCTCAAGGAGTCATGTGTTTTAATGTACAGCCATCTGGCTAGGTTTCCTGCATGTAATACCGTCATTTATTTGTGATGCAGATCATGCATTCCTGTACATTAAATAGTCACTTGTTTCTCATTTTTCTATATTAGCTTGGCTTTGCCATCTGCACAGCACCTGAAGTTGAATGGATGCCCTTTACTGCAACACCACCAAAGCCATTCCGCTGAAATCATTTTAAAGACTCAGCCATCTCGTGTCAAATGGTACAGACATCACCATCTGCACACTCACTGTCTACTGCACTCAACCCCATCAATCTGTATTGACCATTTTGATAGTCATCCAGTTAAGCAACTGCTTCTATTTTTCAAGTAAGCCATGCAGAGATGAAAATATGTCAGCTATGTTTGTATCCGTAAGTATGGTATAAAAGTTGTGATCCAAACTGAGAGAACCTAATAAGTTAAACATAATTTGTTAGCTTTTCCACATAAACGTTGCAAATTATTATCTTTTCTAATATTTTTGCTAGAAAAACAACATTTAAATAGACATCAATTATTAATAATAAATTATTTTCACTAAATATTCAAGGTATTTAATTTCAAGAAGTTATTAACTACTCACAAAGAAGTAGCTTAAATATATGAATGAACAATTTAAAATGAAGATCATCAGACTGTTATTTTGTAGTTCTTCCCTAGCTCCCAATCTATATTCATATTATTTACTCTCAAAAAAGACTACTGTTACTCCCTTTTTCTGAAATTAGCAGAAAAAGAAAAAACACTAATAGAGTACTTAGATATCCTAAGCACTGAGCAGGGAGTTTTCATATATTCTCATGATGAAATCTCCACATTACCTACACCAAAGCAAATTAAATCTACACTACTTCTATAAGTACATCCAATGTTACATATAATTTGCCTTTTATGTTTGGTATGTCACTTCATTATCTTCCTCAATTATAAAGTGGCTACCACGAGCCAGGAATTATGTAAAGCAATGAAAACGAGGATATAAAAAGAATGGGGGGGGGGGACAGTCTCTATGCTCAAGGACCTCGACCTAGCATACCGTTTTAAATCTAATACTTTGTTAAAATCTGACTAACTTCCTAGTAGGTAAGTGAAGTAAGTGTAATGGTTAAGAACCTGAACTAGAAACTTGCCATTTATGCTTGCTAGAAAATTTGCATGCTACAGTACACTTATTAATAAGAAACAATTTTTGGTATGTGGTTAGGTGCTTAATAAATGGTATCTATGACCATATACATTCAGCCACTTTTTCTTCTAAAGTCTGTGTCTTTGTTTTTGTTTTTAAGATTTTATTTATTTATTTAAGAGAGTGAGAGAGCACAAGAGCAGGGTAAGGGACAGAGGGAGAAGCAGACTCCCCACTGAGCAGGGAGCCCAATGTGGGGTTTGATCCCAGGAGTCCAGAATCAGGACCTGAGTCAAAGGCAGACATCAGTCCTTCCCAAATTGATCTACAGATTCGGTATAACAAACCCAATCAAAATCTCAACAAGTTATTTATAGATACTAACAAGGTGATTCTAAAGTCTTTTTGGATGGGCATCTGGGTGGCTCAGTCAGTAAAGCGTCTGCCTTCGGCTCAGGTCATGATCCCAGGGTTCTGGGATCGAGTCCCACATCAGGCTCCCCATTCAGCAGAGACCCTGCTTCTCCCTCTCCCTCCACCTACAGTTCTGCCTACTTGTGCTCTCTGTCTGTCAAAAAGATAAATAAAAAATCTTTAAAGTCTATATGGAAAGGGAAAAGACACAGAATAGCCAACACGATTTGAAAGGTAGTCTTTTCAACAAATGGTGCTGAAATAACTGGATATTCATATACAAAAAAATGAACTTCAATTCATCCTTTGCACCATTTTATAAATATTAACTCAAAAATCTTCAAAACCCACCAGAGACTTGAACATAAACCAAAAACTATGAAACTTGAATGGGAGAAAATCTTTGTAACCTTAGGTAAAGCAAAGACTTCTAAATATGACAGCAAAACCATGAAATATAAAGTAAAAAATTAAATACATTGTGGAATTCACCAAAATTAAAAACATCTATTCTTCAAAAGACTCTGTTAAGAAATTGAAAAGACAAGCCAAAGACTGGAAGAAATTATTTGCAAAGCATAGATTGGCAAAAGGACTTCTATCCAGAATATGTAAAGAATTCTCAAAACTCAATGAGAAAATAAACAACCCAATTTAAAAATTAGACAAACAACTTGAACAGATACTTCACCAAAGAAGATACATGGATGACAAATAGCACTTGTAAAGATGTTCCACATCACTAGACACTAGAGAAATACAAATTAAAACCACAATGAGATACTGTAACACATCTACCAGAATGACTAAAACTTAAAAGACTAACATTAACAAGTACTAGAAAGGATGTGGAGAAACTGGAACTCTTACACAGTGCTAGCAGAAATATAAAATGATGCCCTCTGGGAAAATGTTTGGTTTTTCAAAAAGGTGAATATATACCTACCACTTGATTTAGCCACTTCATTTCTAAACATCTACCCAAGAGAAATGAAAGTATATGTCCATACAAGGATTTGCACATCAATGCTCATAGCAGCTTTACTTGTAATAGCCCCAAACTGTAAATAATCTAAGTGTTCAACAAGTGAATGGATAAATAGTGGTATAGCTATACGATGCAATACTACTGAGCAATAAAAAGGAACAAACTAATTGATACATGCAACAATATGCATGAATCTCAAACTGATTATGGCTATTGAAAGAAGCTATACCCTCAACCCCCCCTCAAAAAGAGTACATGATTAGATTTCAGTAAAATTGTAGGACGATTTAACAAATCTACAGTGATAGAAAGCAGATCAACCTCCAGAACTGTGAGACAATACACTTCTGTTATTTAAAAAAAAAAAAAAAAAAAGCAGATCAATGATACTCAGGGGTGGAGGGTGAGGGTGAGGTAGAAAGAATCATAAAGAAGCAAGAGGAAATCTTTAGGGTTGGTACAAGTGTTCACTATTGTGATTGTGGTGATGGTTTCATGATTATACTCATGTATCAAAACATAGCAAATTGTATCTTTTAAGTAAGTGCAATTTACTGTATGACAGTTACTATACAACAAATCCATAATTGACATGTTAATGACCCCCCTTAAATTGTACACATAATAAAATCAATGTAATTTACAAACCAAAGAGATTAAAACATGTGCTACCCAACTACTATCTTTGTGTCATTTTAAAATTTCTAGAAGTAAAAAGCAGGATGTTCTAAGCTGGTTACCTCAGCTTATTAAGAAACTGAAGAGTAGAGAAGTTTAATGAGGAAGAACTTGAACTGGGATCAAAACGGCTGTAGAAACTACATTACAGTTTACTGGAGGCAAAAAAGAAAGTTCTATATTGGCATTTAGGGAAATGAACTAGTAGGTAAAATATCAGAAGTTCCTAGTCTAGGAAAATGTCATTTAAATTTCAAGGAAATATGTTCTTTGAATTTTAATTCTAACCTTTCAACAACAACAAAAAAAACTTGGAAAGGTTAAAATACTCCATCAAATGCTGTAATAAAAGATATAAAATTAGAGACATGAAAGGCTACCTTTGTTATAAAAAAACTGGCGTGTTGATAGTGGCTCATTCAGATATAGTGGAAAACTAATATGGGATTTTTACAGGCTTTTTCATTAAATACTATTATTCTGCCCACTTAAGTTCATTATAAACTATAATAATTAACAAATCTATTACGTGGGCTTATATAAAACCTTGACTTATTGAAGATCTTTAACACTGCCTCAACTAATATATTTAATTTCATTCCAGTTCTATCTTAGTGCATTAAATCAAAAATAAAGACAATAGTTTAATAATTTTTTTCAAAGCCTTTCACCCAGAATTGGTCAGTGGCATACCAATTTCATTCACCTTTTTACCAAGAAATAAGGAAAAAGACAATAAAAATAAGATCGACAAGCATATCTCGTCTCTCTCTGTCCCACTCAAAGATAGGAGGAAAGAGTTTCTGTAACTGATGTTGAACAAAGTGGTCACTGTATCACCAACAAATTAAACTTCCTAATTCTTGTTTACAAAAGCTGAGTTATAGTCATCTTGACCATGTCTGAGGAGGCTGGAAATACATTTTAATAATTACCTGCCTGGAATGCATGAAAAGAACCTATCGTTTTCCAAGAATTCTTCAGGATCCTAAAAAAGTGCTATAAGGTCTCCAAGAGTTTGACTAATTCATGAGATGAGCAGTTTTCAATGAAATTAGGCATTGGGGCACCTGGGTGGCTCAGTTAAGTGCCTGACTTTTCATTTTGGCTCAGGTCATGATCTCAGGGTTGTGAGATCGAGCCCTGCATCAGGCAGCACGCTCAACGCAGTCTGCTTAAGATTCATTCCCCTACCCTCTCCCTCTGCTCTTCCGCACTTCCCCACCCCGCTCTCTCTAAAATAAATAAAATCTTGAAAAGAAAAAGAAATTAGGCATTGGAAAGTTAAATTAATAGCAAATACCAACATCTACCCAGTTCATCCAACTGAATGAGAATTCAATGTCCTACATGTTCTACCTTGCTCCATTCTTACTTTTATTGTAGGTCACTATCAGCTCTTGCCTGAATTATGCCAGTAGCCTCTTAACCACCCTTACGCGTTCCCATCCATCCTCCATATAAGAACTAGCCAGAACTACCTGAATACAGAGGTAAAGTTCAAACTTCTAAAAGGGGCTTTATAAGGCCCCTATATAATCCGATCTGTTCATGTTTCCTAGCTTCACCCTTTACTACTACACATATTCCCACCCAAGATATAAACACCAAGAATGTGTATTTTCCCATAAACACACACTAGACTTCAGCCACACTCAGCTGTCTGCAGGCCCCCGAAAAGCAACAGCTGCCCTAAAAGCCTCTGCACTTTCTGCTTTACTCTGACTGGATTGTTCTCTCCACTCCCTTTTCCTTTTTTGTTTACTTTCACTTATGCTGAAGTCTCATTTTAAATGCTGTGTTCTCTGCGATACCTTCTTTGTCCAATTCCTTCTCTGCTAACCCTATTTGATGAGCTCTAACACCCTGCATTCAGCCTTCACCTTGAAATTCTCACTCTGAATCTGTAACTGTCTATTTACCTGTTATAATAGAAGCTTTCCAAGTATAGGGGATGGTGTCTTATTCACTACTGTGTCCTCAGTATCTAGCTCAATGCCTGACCCACAATGGAAACTGAGCAAATCTATTCAGAGAATGTGCTGTGAAAGATACTCCATTCATAAAGAGGACACACAGCAGGGTGCCTGGGTGGCTCAGTCAGGTAAGAGCCTCACTCTTGGTTTTGGATCAGGTCATGATCTCTGGGTCATGAGATCAAGCCCTGAGTCCAGCTCCGTGCTCAGCAGGGACTCTGCTTGAGATTCTCTCTCTCTCCCTCTCTCTGCCCCTCCCCCCGATTGCTCTCTAACTAAATAAATCTTTGAAAAAATAAAAAAGTAAAGAGGATACATAGCAATTTTGAAAATCTTAATTAAAGGAAATAACATACCTGTCTTTCCAACTCCTGTCCTGTGATACCAGCCTCCACATGAGCTGTCAGATTGTTCTCATCAACCCAGAGGATTCGATTCTGTTGCAAAGGGAGAAAAAAGTCTCATCTCCAAGAACTATTGACATTTTCTGAGGAAATATAACTTCCTAACTCAAGGAAGCAAGTGACAAGACAGAAAACTAGCAAATAGGGTTACCCACACTACTACACTACCCATATACCCAGACTACACAACATGACAGATATAATAACATAGGCAGTATATTGTACAGGAGTTGGTTTAAAACACAGACTGTCTTTATTCAGGGATTAGTTTGAATTAAACTCTACCTCTTACCTCAGCCAAATTATTTAACTAAGTTTAGTGTTTCCTCATTTGTAAAGTGTGAATAGTAACACTACTCAAAAGGTTGGTATAAGGATTAAATGAGATACTGTACATAAAAAGTTTAGCATACAGGGGTGCCTGGCTGGCTCATTTGGTGGAGCATGCAGCTCTTGATCTCGGGTTGTGGGTTTGAGCCCCATGTTGGGTGAAGAGATTACTTAAAAATAAAATCTTAAAAAAAAACCAAAACGCTTAGCATATAAAGTTCCTGGCATTCTCCAAATACTCTCTGCACTACTATTAGTAGTTAACAATCATACGTAACTTAAGAGTATCAGAAGATGGAAACTGTGAGACAAGAAAAAGACACCTACCAAGACGTCTGAATATACTAAATGGCATTCCTGCTTTTTAAATTAATTCATTTATTTTTTATTAACATATATTGTATTATTTGCCCCAGGGTACATGTTTGTGAATCATCAGGTTTACACATTTCACAGCACTTACCATAGCACATACCCTCCCCAATGTCCATAACCCAGCCACCCTGTCTCTATCCCCCCTACCCCCCAACCACCCTCAGTTTGTTTCGTGAGTTTAGGAGTCTCTTATGGTTCGTCTCCTTCCTGATTCCATCTTGTTTCACTTCCCTCCCCCACTCCCCTACGACCCCCCGCCCTGCTTCTCAAATTCTTCCTATCAGAGAAATATGATAATTGTCTTTCTCTGACTGACTTATTTCGCTTAGCATAATACCCTCTAGTTCCATCCACGTTATTGCAAATGGCAAGATTTCATTTCTCTTGATGGCTGCATAGTATTCCATTGTGTGTGTGTGTGTGTGTGTGTATACACTTCTTCTTTATCCATTCATCTGGTGATGGACATCCATAGCTTGGCTATTGTGGACACTGCTGCTATACACATTTGGGTGTATGTGCCCCTTTGGATCACTACATTTGTATCTTTAGGGTAAATACCCAGTAGCACAATTGCTGGGTCATAGGGTAGCTCTATTTTCAATTTTTTGAGGAACCTCCATACTGTTTTCCAGAGTAGCTGTACCAGCTTGCATTCCCACCAACAGTGTAGGAGAGTTCCCCTTTCTTCGCATCCTTGCCAATATCTGTCGTTTCCTGACTTGCTAATTTTAGCCATTCTGACTGGTGTGAGGTGGTATCTTATTGTGGTTTTGATTTGTATTTCTCTGATGCCGAGTAATGTTGAGCACTTTTTCAAGTGTCTGTTGGCCATTTGAATGTCCTCTTTGCAGAAATGTCTGTTCATGTCTTCTGCCCATTTCTTGATCGGATTATTTGTAGGGTTTTTTTGTGGTTTTTTTTTTTGTTTGTTTTCGGATTATTTGTTCTTTGGGTGTTGAGTTTGAGAAGTTCTTTATAGATTTTGGATACTAGCCCTTTATCTGATATGTCATTCAGATGCTTTCAGGATTCAATGCTTTCAGGATTTTTTTCTTTGTCACTGAGACTTGTGACATTAGATTATTAGATGATGGTGTGTAGACCTATTTTTATTGATTTTGAGGGGGGTTCTCTGTGTCTTTTGGATTTTGATGCTTGTTCCCTTTGCCAAATTAGGGAAATTCTCTACAATAACTTGCTCCAATATATCTCTCTTTCTTCTTCTGGGATCCCAATTATTCTAATATTGTTGCATCTTATGGTATCACTTATCTCTCAAATTCTTCCCTTGTGGTCCAGTAGTTGTTTGTCTCTCTTTTTCTCAGCTTCTTTATTCTCTGTCATTTGGTCTTCTATATCACTAATTCTCTCTTCTGCCTCATTTATCCTAGCAGTAAGAGCCTCCATTTTTTATTGTACCTCATTAATAGCTTTTTTGATTTCGACTTGCTTTGATTTTAGTTCTTTTATTTCTCCAGAAAGGGATTCTCTAATATCTTCCATGCTTTTTTCAAGCACAGCTAGCACCTTGACAATTGTCATTTTGAACTCTATTTCTGACATATTACTAATGTCCATACTGATTAGGTCCCTAGCCATCAGTACTGCCTCTTGTTCTTTTTTTTTGAGGTGAGTTTTTCCGCCTTGTCATTTTATCAAGATAAGAAGGGATGAATGAGAAAACAAAATACTAAAAAGGGTAGCAACAACCCCAGAAAAATCAGAAGAGAGTTGAAAGCAGGGGTTGAAGAAAAAAGGGGGGGAGAAAAAAAATTAAAATAAAATAAAAAAGAAAAAAAGAAATATTTATATATATTAGACTTGTGATTAGAGCAGAGCCCCACACCTGATTTTAGGTGTTTTTGGTCTGTCAGAAGAAACTACCTCCCAAAATTTTAAAGAAAGAAAAACTTATAAATATACAAAAATAAGGGTAAACACCATGAAGGGATGGAATATGAGTGTAAAGACGAAAATTAAAAAAGATTCTAGGGGCACCTGGGTGGCTCAGTGGGTTAAAGCCTCTGCCTTCGGCTCAGGTCATGATCTCAGGGTCCTGGGATCAAGCCCCGCATCAGGCTCTGTGCTCAACAGGGAGCCTGCATCCCCCTCTCCCTCTGCCTGCCTCTCTGTCAGCCTGTGATCTCTCTCTTTGACAAATAAGTAAATAAAAATCTTAAAAAAAAAAAGATTCTAAAATAAGGATTGATAAGAGGTTGGTTGAAAAAGAGAAAAAAAAATAAAAGAGGAAAGAATGTGATCAGGCTGGGGACTAGAACCAAGCCATGTGCTAGATTTAGGGTATATTTTGATCTATTAGAAGAAATTGTATCCCAAAATTTTAAAGAAAAAAAAAACCCTATATGTATACAAAAAATAAGGTTAAATACAATAAGGGGATAAAATATGAATGTAACAGTGAAAATTAGAAATGATTTTTGAAAAGGTATTGATAAGATTCTAGTTAAAAAAATGTTAAGGGACGCCTGGGTGGCTCAGCTGGTTGGGCAGCTGCCTTCGGCTCGGGTCATGATCCCGGCGTCCTGGGATCGAGTCCCGCATCGGGCTCCTTGCCCGTCGGGGAGCCTGCTCCTCTCTCTCTGCCTCTGCCTGCCTTTCTGCCTGCTTGTGTTCTCTCTCTGTTAAATGAACGAATAAAAATCTTTAAAAAAAAATGTTAAAATAGAGGAAAAATAAAATAAAATAAATAAGAAAATGAGAAAAAAATAAAATTAAAAAAAATTTAACTCTGAAAGACTAAAGGATCATGGGGAAAAAAGCCATGATTTCTGTGTGTTGCTTTTTTCTAACTCTGGAGTTCCACAGTTTTCATTGCTCGATGAACTTGGTCTTGGCTGGATATTCTTGCTGATCTTCTGGGAGAGGGGCCTGTTGCAGTGATTCTCAAATGTCTTTGCCCGAGGCGGAATTGCACCCCTCTTGCCAGGGACCGGGCTACCTGCTTTATTTTTAATGAAAATAGGACCAGGACAGAAACCAAAGCCCCCCCTGCCTCCTATTTAAAAAGAAGGAACTGAGTATCAACAGGTTCAACTTACCAAATATATGACTGCCCAAAAAATGTTTTTAACATTCTTGGTTGACTTATTTTTTATATACATGAATCTTCATGAATTATTTGCTAAATAAAACTTAAACTTCTATTGATTTTATTTAATATCATTTTAATATTTATATTTAATATTTAAGGTTGTTTATATTAAAATTTATATTATTTAATATTTTTATTAATTTTATTTCTAAATAAATTTAAAATTTTAAAAACAGACTTCTTTTCCCTTCTATTTGGCTGAGAAATCAGGTTAACATATACACTCTTCTTTTGGATCCCAAGGAAGCTTTCTTTGCACTTTGATATGTTCGATTTCATGGCAATAACTAACACAGGTTAAGTCAGGCTAATAATAAAAAGGAAAGAATACAATAGACAATATGAAAATTGTCTGCCTATATTTCAAATTTGCATACAAATAACTGTATTGCTTAATTCACAGGATTATGATAAACATTAAATAAGATATATGTGAATGTACTTTTCGTTTTGTTATATAAAACTGTCACTTTAATTATACTCTCACAATAATAGTAATTTCAATATAACTATGGCAAACCAGTCTTTTGGTCCTACAGTCACTAAACAAAAGGAAGTATTAAACTAAAGTAAAAAGACAGATTCAGGTATCTGTTGGTACCTTATAATAACTTATACACATCTTCTCTAATAGGCTGGCTCTTAAAGAGATTACATACTTGTGCTAATCATATACCGTGTATTTACCAGGGGCCCAAACATATTTTTCATAAAAAAAAAAAAAAAACTGAAGGAGGCACAAAAAAAAGAAAAAAATACCTTTATAAGTACTCACAGAAAAACCTAAAGAAAATATATAGAATACCCTATTATATCTAGTATATACTACCCAATACAAGTAGTACAATACAAGTTAACAATAAAACTTTGAGACTAACAGTTTACTATTACTATTATTGTATGTATTTAAAAAATACATAAACTGTCATAACTACCATATTTTGTACATACTGTATATGTATCAGAAGTACTCTGTGCAAAATCATGCAGAGACATAGCTTATCAACTCCAAAGCAAATCACAATTTTAAGTACCACCCATCTACTACAATATTTAAGAGAGTTCAATGTTAAAAGCAGTGAATATACAAGTTTTTTCTATAAAATAAATGGTTAAAAACCTGGCATTTAAAATTCTGCACAGAATTTTAAGCATCTACTCAGTGTAAAGACTTTTATACTATCTCACTTAATTTTCACAATTACCTTCTGCATTATTACTGTCTCTATTTTACAAATTCAGTAACAGATTTAGTGGTAAATCTGTACACAGTAAAGTATACAGAAATTCAGGGGACGCCTGGGTGGCTCAGTTGGTTAAAGCCTCTGCCTTTGGCTCGGGTCATGATCTCAGGGTCCTGGGATCGAGCCCCGAATCAGACTCTCTGCTCAGCAGCTTCTTCTCTCTCTGCCTGCCCCTCTGCCTACTTATGATTTCTCTCTCTGTCGAATGAATGAATGAATGAATTCAAACACATCCAAAGCCTATTCAGAATAGGCTACTCTTAAGTGATCTTCAAAGGAAACCGCCTTTTCTTAAACTCTGGGAAAAGCAAAGGTTAATGGGGAACTTTACAGAAGAATAATCAGGCTGTCACCATCTGAATGTCCTGATTAATTTTAGCAACACTTAAAGTGGACAACCAGATATTACATGCCTCCTGATGTGATGGGACGTGAGCTAGAAAAACTCATCACCATCTATAAGATATCCTTGCTTAAAAAAAAATTTAAAAGCTATGCCTGAATCTAACTAGACTTTATATCTGACTTTGAGTTTAGAGGACATATAGAGCCTAGAGGAAGAGTTAAATGACACCAAGATGAAATGACACAGAAATTCAAAATATGACACATTTTATACTACAAATAACCTACATTCTCCAAAAGTCAGTAACATTCTAAAAAGGAGAAAGAAGGGGGTTTCAGATAAAATGAGAAAGGGAAACAACCAAAAGCTAACATGGGCCTTGTCTGAATCCCCCTATGAACAAATGAAATATAAAATAAAGACAATTTTGAAACCACTGTAAAATCTGAATGTAAACTGGATGTTAAATGATAATGATATAAAGAATTCTTTTTTAAATTTGCCAGAAGAAATAGTAATATAGGGAGAAGTGCCTTTTTAAAACAGATACATTAAGAAATATTTAGGGGCGCCTGGGTGGCTCAGTGGGTTAAAGCCTCTGCCTTCGGCTCAGGTCATGATCCTAGGGTCCTGGGATTCAGCCCCGCATCTGGCTCTCTGTTCAACGGGGAGCCTGCTTCCCCCTCTCTCTCTCTGTGCCTGCCTCTCTGACTACTTGTGATCTCTCTCTCTCTGTCATATAAATAAATAAAATCTTTAAAAAAAAAAAAAAGAAAAATATTTAGGTAAGTAGCATAATAACAGGATTTATTTTTAAAATAGTCAAGAGGACAGTCTAAGATGACGGAGTAGGAGACCTTAGTTTCGTCCGGTCCCAGGAATTCAGCTAGATAGCTATCAAATCATTCTGAATACTTATGAACTCAACCAGAGATCTAAGAAAAGAATAACTGCAACTCCACAAATAGAAAAGCAATCACTTCCTGCAAGGTAGGAGGTGCAGAGAAATGAATCCAAGGTGATATATGGAAAGATAAACCACAGGAAGAGGGAGAGTGAACCTACGTAAGCTGGCAGTAGGAAGTGATATAGCAGTGGAGCACCAAATCAGAACTTTAAAAAGTCTGCTCCAGTGAGGGACATCCCTGCCTGAAAGGTGCTCAGGTGGCAAAAAAGGGCAGAATCCTAAGCGGGACAGGGTGGTCCCAGGATCCCTGGGGTCACAGGGAGACCAGGGGTGCCTGAGTGTGGCAGAGTTTCCAGGCATCAGAGTTGGCAGCTCCTCTGCTGATTGCAGTTGGCAGGGGAAGTCAACTGCAACCAGCAAGCCCAGGAGTGAGCTCTCAGATCGGGGTTGCCATATGCCACCAACCATGGCACAGCTGGGCGACTGCTCTTCGAGCAGGGGCCCAACAAGCAGCAGAACCAGGGAGAGCTCCCTCCCTCCCCTAGGAGGACCAGTGCAGATGCACACCACAGGAGCCTACAGGGTTTGGAGACCTGAAATGGGGTTGCGTGCCTGAGACAGAAACGCTCGGTCACAGGACAGAGACCAGGGAGACAGGAGCTCTTCCCTGAGGGTGCACTAAGCAGTGGGGCCCCAAGCTTTCAGCTCCAGGGCAAGAGACTGGAAGGCTGCCATTTTCATTCTCATCCTCTAAAGTGGCAAGAAAAGGCTTCATGGAACAAAAAAGCCACATAGAGCAATCTGGAGCTGTTTACTTAGCCTGGCCCCCTGGCAAGGGCAGTGAAATTCCGCTGGGGCAAAGACACTTGAGAATCAATGCATCAGGCCCCTCCCCCAGAAGATCTGCAAGAACATCCAGCCAAGATCAAGTTTACCAATCACACAAAACTGCAAAACTCCAACACTAGGGAAAACAGTATATAGAATTCAAGGGTTTTTGTCCCACGATTCTTTAGTCTTTCAATTTTTTTTCTCTATCCTTTTTCAACCAATTTCTTATTTTATCAGCTCTTTAAAATCTTTTTTAATTTTCATTTTTACAGTTACAAAGTCTATCCTTTCATTGTATTTAATTTTATTTCTGTTATGTATGGGTTTTTCTTTCTTTACAATTTTGAGATATAGTTTCCTCTAACAAACCGACCAAAATACACTCAGGATATAATGCATTGCCCTGTTCTGTTCACCTGTCTGCTTATATTCATTCTTTCTTTTTGTCTTTTAATTTTTATTTTTACAGTTACATTCTATCCTTTCATTGTATTGAATTTTATTTTCATACATATATAAGTTTTTATTTCTTTACAATTTGGGGACCTACTTTTCTAACAAACAGACCAAAATACATACATGATCTGGGGTATTGCTCTGTCTGTTCACCTGTCTGATTACATTTTTTTTTTTTCAGTTTCAGGTATCTTCTGATTTATTTAGTGTATATTTCTCTGGGGTCCTTGTTGCCATTTTAGTATTTTGTTCTCTCGTTCATCTATTCTTCTCTGGACAGAACGACAAGATGGAAAAACTCGCCTCTACAAAGAGAACAAGAGGCAGTACTGACTGCCAGGGACCCTAATCATTATGGATATAAGTAAGATGTCAGAACTAGAGTTCAAAATAACAATTATGAAGATACTAGCAGGGCTTGAAAAAAGCACAGAAGATACTAGAGAATGCATTTCTGGAGGAAAAAAGAACTAAAATCCAATCAAGTCAAAATCAAAAGGGCTATTAATGAGATACAATAAAAAATGGGGGCTCTAACTGCTAGGATAAATGAAGCAGAAGAGATAATCAGTGATATAGAAGACAAAATGATGGAGAATAAAGCTGAGAAAAAGAGAGATAAACAACTACTGGATCATGAGGGGAGAATGTGAGAGATAAGTCATACCATGAAGCAAAATATCAGAATAATTGGGATCCCAAAAGGCGGTGGGGGTGGAGGGGAAGGTATACTGGAGCAAATTATACTGGAGAACTTTCTTAATCCAGGGAAGGAAACAGGCAGCCAAGTCCAGAAGGTACAGATAATCCCCCTCAAAATAAAAATACGTCAACACCCTGACATATAGTGAAACTTGCAAATCTCAGAAATGAAAAGAAATTCCTGAGAGCAGCTTGGGACAAGAGGTCCATAACATAGAAGGGTAGAGACATTAAATAGGCAGCAGGCCTATCCACAGAGACCCGGCAGGCCAGAAAGGACAGGCATGATATATTCAGGGTGCTAAAGGAGAAAAATATGCAGCCAAGAATACTTTATCTGGCTAGGAGGTCATTCAAAATAGAAGGAGAGATGAAAAGCTTCCAGGAAAATGGCAGCAGGGTGGCTCAGTTGGATAAGCTTCTTCCTTTGGCTCAGGTGGGGCTCCCTGCTCAGTGGGGAGCCTGCTTCTCCCTCTGCCCCTCCGCCTGCTCCTGCTCTCTCTCTCTCTCTTCCAAATAAATAAAATCTTTAAAAAAATAAATAAAAATAAATCAAAAAAATCTTCCAGGACAAACAGAAACTAAAAGAATTTGTGATCACTAAACCAGCCCTGCAAGAAATATTAAAAGGGATCCTTTAAGCGAAGTAAGAGCCCAAAAGAAACACAGACCAGAAAGGAATAGAGACAATATACAGAAACAGTTAGTTTACAGTCAATACAATGGCACTAAATTTAATACCTTTCAATAGTTACTCTGAATGTAAATGCACTAAATGCCCCAATCGAAAGACACAGGGTTTCAGATTGGATAAAAAAAAGCAAGACCCATAGATACGCTGTGTGCAAGAGACTCATTTTAGACCCAAAGACACCTCCATATTTAAAGTGAGGAGTGGAAAACCACTTATCATGCTAACAGACATCAAAAGAAAGCTGGGATAGCAATTCTTATCTCAGACAAATTAGATTTTAAACTAAAGACTGTAATAAGAGGGCGCCTGGGTGGCTCAGTTGGTTGAGCAACTGCCTTCAGCTCGGGTCATGATCCCGGAGTCCCGGGATCGAGTCCCATATCAGACTCCCGGCTCTGCGGGAAGTCTGCCTCTCCCTCTGACCTTCTCCCCTCTCATTCTCAGTCTCTCACTCTCTAATAAATAAATAAAAATCTTAAAAAAAAAAAAGACTGTAATAAGAGATGAGGAAGGACACTATATCAGAATTAAAGGGTCTATTTAACAATCTAACAATCGTACATATGTATGCCCCTAACATGGGAGCAGCCAATTATATAAACCAACTAATAACAAAATTAAAGAAACACATTGGTAATAATACAATAATAGTATCACATTCACTGCGCTCACTGCAATAGACAGATGATCTAAGCAAAAGATCAAATAGGAAACAAGGCTTTGAATGACACAATGGGCCAGATGGACTTCACAGATATATTCAAAACATTCTATCCTAAAGCAACAGATTATACATTCTTCTTGAGTGCACATGGAACATCCTCTGGAATAGATCACACACTGGGTCACAAATCAGGTCCCAACTGGTACCAAAAGAATGGGATCATTCCCTGTATATTTTCAGACCACAGTGCTTTGAAAGTTGAACCTAACCATAAGAGGAAATTTGAAAAGAACTCAAATACATGGAGGATAAAGAGCATCCTGCTAAAGAATGAGGAGGTCAAAAAAAAAAAAAAAAAAAGAATGAGGGGGTCAACCAGGAAATTAAAGAACAAAATTCATGGAAAGAAAAGAAAATGAAAACACAACTATTCAAAACCTTTGTGATGCAGCACAGGTGATCCTAAGAAGGAAGTATATAGCAATACAAGCCTTTCTCAAGAAGCAAGAAAGGTCTCAAATACACAACCTAACTGTACACCTAAAGGAGAAACAGCAAAAAAAGCCTAAACCCAGCAGGAGAAGAGAAATAATAAAGATTAGACCAGAAATCATGAAAAAAGAAAGCGAAAGAATAGTAGAACAGATCAATAAAACTAAGAGCTGGTTCTATTAAAAATTAATAAGATTGATAAACGCCAGGCCAGACTTATCAAAAAGAAAAGAAAAAGGACCCAAATAAATAAAAACATGAACAAAAAAGGAGACACCACAACCAAAGAAATACAATCAAAGAAATACAATTGTAAGAACATATTATGAGCAACTATATGCCAACAAATTAGGCAATCTGGAAGAAATGGATGCATTTCTAGAGATGTATAAACTACCAAAACTGCAACAGGTAGAATCAGAAAACCTAAACAGACCTATAACCAGCAAGGAAATGGAAGCAGTAATCAAAAATCTCCCAACAAACGAGAGTCCAGAGCTGGATAGCTTCCCAGAGGAATCCTACCAAACATTTAAAGAAGAATTAATATGTATTCTTCTGAAGCTATTTCAAAAAACAGAAAGGGAAGGAAAACTTCCAAATTTATTCTATGAGGCCAGCATTACCTTGGTGGTGAAACCAGACAAAGACCTCACCAAGAAGAAGAATTACAGACAAATAACCCCGATGAACATGGATCCCAATATTTTAACCAAGATACTAGCCAATAGGATTCAACAGTACATTAAAAGTATTATTCACCACAACCAAGTGGGATTTATTCTTGGACTGCAAGGGTGGTTCAACATCCACAAATCAATCAGTGTGATATACTACATTGATAAAAGAAAGAACAAAAAACATACGATACTCAGTAGATACAGAAAAAGCATTTGACAAAGTATAGCATCCCTTTTTGATTAAAACTTCACAGTGTATGGATAGAGGGAACATACCTCGATATCATAAAAGCCATATAAAAAAACCCACAGTGAATATTATTCTCAATGGAGACAAACTGAGAGCTTCCCCCCAAGGTCAGGAACACGGCAAGGACGTCCACTATCACCACTGTTGTTCAACATAGTACTAGAAGTCCTAGCCTCAGCAATCAGACAACAAAAAGAAATAAAAGGCATCTGAATTAGCAAAGAAGTCAAACTCTCACTCTTTGCAAATGACATGCTACTCTATGTGGAAAACCCAAGACTCTACCCCAAAATTGCTAGAACTCACAGCAATTCAGCAAAGTGGCAGGATATAAAATGAATGCACAGAAATCAGTTGCATTTCTATATACTAAGAATTAGACAGAAGAAAGAGATGTTAAGGAGTTGATTCATTTACAATTGCACCAAAAACCATAAGATACCAAGGAATAAACCTAACCAAAGAGGCAAAGGATCTGTACTCAGAAAAATATAGAATACTCATGAAAGTAGTTGAGGAAGACATAAAGAAATGGAAAAACGTTCCATGCTCATGGATTGAAAGAACAAATACTGTCAAAATGTCTATGCTACTGAGAGCAATCTATACATTCAATGCAATCCCTATCAAAATACCATCAAATTTTTTCACAGAGCTGGAACAAATAATCTAAAATTTGTATGGAACCAGAAAGATCCTGAGCAACCAAAGGAATGTTGAAAAAGAAAACCAAAGCTGGTGGCATCACAATGCCAGACTTCAAGCTCTATTATGGAGCTGTAATCATCAAGACTGTACGGTACTGGCACAAAAACAGACACATCAATCACTAGAACAGAATAGAGAACCCAGAAATGGATCTTCAACTCTCTGGTCAATTAATCTTCAACAAAGCAGGAAAAAATATCCAATGGGAAAAGGGCAGCTCTTCAACAAATGATGTTGAGAAAATTGGACAAACCGCATGTATAAGAATGAAACTAGACCATTTTCTTACACCATACACAAAAATAGACTCAAAATAGAAGAGAAACCTATATGTGAGACAGGAATCCATCAAAATCCTAAAGAAGAACACAGGCAGCAACCTCTGTCACCTTGACTACAGCAACTTCTTGTTAGACATGTCTCCAAAGGCAAGGGAAACAAAGGCAAAAATAAACTATTGGGACTTCATCAAGATAAAAAGCTTTTGCACAGAAACGGAAATAGTTGACAAAACCAAAAGACAACTGACAGAGTGGGAAAAGATATCTGCAAATGTCTCATCAGATAAAGGGCTAGTATCCAAAATCTATAATGAACTTATCAAACTCAACATCCAAAAAACCAAATAATCCAATCAAGAAATGGGCAGAACACATGAACAGACATTTCTCCAAAGAAGATACACACATGGCCAAAACACACATGAAAGAATGCTCAACATCTCTTTGCATCAAGAAAAACAAATCAAAACCACAGTGAGATACCACTTCACACCAGTCAGAATGGCTAAAATTAACAAGTCAGAAAACAAATGTTAGTGAGGATGCAGAGAAAAGAGAACCCTCTTACACTGTTGGTGGGAATGCAAACTGATACAGAAACTCTGGAGAACAGTATGGAGGTTCCTCAAAAAGTTGAAAATAGAACTACCCTATGACCCAGCAATTGCTCTACTACCAAACTACAAATGTAGTGATCCGAAGGGGTACCTGCACCTGTTGATAGCAGCAATGTCTATAATAGCGAAACTATGGAAAGAGCCCAGATGTCCACTGACAGATGAACAGATAAAGAAGATGTCAAATATATACACAATGGAATACTACTCAGCCATGAAAAAAAAATGAAATCTTGCCATTTGCAACAACGTGGATGGAACAAGAGGGTATTATGCTAAGTCAAATAAATCAGTCAGAGAAAGATAATTATCATAATATCTCACTCATATGCGGAATTTAAGAAACAAAACAAAGGATCATAGGGGAAGAGAGGAAAAAGTAGAACAAGACTTAGAGAGGGAGACAACACGTAAGAGACTCTTAATCTTAGAAAACAAACTGAGGATTCCTAGAAAGGAGGGGATAGGGGGACAGGGTAACTGGGTGATGGACATTAAGGAGGGGATGTGATGTAATAAGCACTGGGTATTACATAAGACTGATGAATCACTAACCTCTACCTCTGAAACTAATAATACATTATGTGTTAATTAACTGAATTTAAATATTTAAAAATTAAATAGTCGAGAGACGAAGAAAGATAAAGCCAATATGATAAAAATGTCCATAATTACTTAATCTAGAAAATGGATATACTATTGTCTAATACTTTGGTGTTTGAAAAAAATTTCAAATTAATAAAATAAATAATAAATAAATCTTAAACTTTGTATAGTAATGAAAGAATATGCAACCACAAATATTGTTGACTACATAAACATTAAGTTCATACCCAAATCAAAGCTTTATGTCACAATGGCACAATGTCCAACTCTTGGACCACAGCAAGCCAAAAGGTCACAAACTAATCCTATGACTAAAATTAGTTTTTCTCCATTCTTCCATAACCAAAACTGCAAGAGCACTGAAAATTTGGGGGATAAGTCGTGGTGTTTCAAATCAAACTTAAGTAATAATATTTGTTGTGCTTTAACAATACAAATCAGGTCATCTATTGTATCAATATTCCAGCCCATGCTTCTCAAATTATCAATTTCTCAGGCCAATTTGGTAGAAACTACCGAGATATATACCTGAGCATGAGTGAACCTAGCTTTCTGAGACCTGAAGACAATGGTAAAATACAATGATAAAATAAATTTAAAACAAAATGGAAAATATACCTTTTTTGTTTTGTTCTTTTTTTTTTTAAGGTTTATTTATTTATTTATTTGACAGAGAGGAGAGAGCTCACAAGTAGGCAGAGAGGCAGGCAGAGAAATAGAGGGAAGCAGGCTCCCCGCTGAGCAGAGAGCCCGATGTGGGGCTCGATCCCAGGACCCTGAGATCATGACCTGAGCCTAAGGCAGAGGCTTTAACCCACTGAGCCACCCAGGCGCCCTGAAAATATACCTTTTTAATGACAACTAAGACTGAGCCATACGAGATTTTTAAACCAAATACCATCTTCAAATATGTCTAAAATTATATACCATTTGTGAAGTGTCCAAAGAAATAATTGTTCTTGTCTCATCTGCAGGACACATTAGGCCATATGATACACTTGTTCCTCCTGCCAAAATAGGAAACAATTTTAATATTTTATTTTTTAGCTACATTTCTAGGGCAAATCCCTAATACCAAGTATATAAACAGGCCCACTAGAAAAGTAATACCTATTTCTACTTTGCAAAATGTAAATGCTAACACACTAAAAGCAAACTCACCTTTATTTTATGCTGCGTGCCAAAATGAAGAAATATTATGGAGCTGAAAGCAATGGTATGGCTCCATCCCCTGGGCACACTCAAGTGACGCCCCTAGCAATTTGTGAAACTCCAAAAACATGATTAGAAAAATTCTAAGCTAATGATTACTCTGGAGATACTGCTTAAAAGAAAAAATACTTCCTAATTCAACTAAAGATACCTTACCTTAATTATGAGATTCATGTATCATTCGAAATATCTTATATTGTCATACAAAAAGACTTTAATAAATTAGAATACAAGCAAGTTAAAATTGCCCAGATTATATAATATTCAAATTTGTATGTTAATGATGAAAAGGTGATTTTAATATAGAATAAATATATACAAGTATATAACCAATGTACTCCTGTTTCCCATTAACATTTGCTATCAAAGGAAAAATGTTTTCTTGATGCCAACATAAAATAATACTGTGTTTAGTCTTAACTATCTGTATTACCATATGCCAGAGTAAATTCTTAATTGGTATTTCCACATGTCTTGGATAGAAAACTCTTGATATAAGTAAGACTTACAGGAGGTGCTAATCTACTATATTCAGTTTACTTTTACAAGGTGAGACCGTGAACTGTCAATTAAGAACATGCCTGTAATTAGTAAACACTATTTGTTTGTCACAGTCATTTGAAGTCAGAAAAATATTTCACTAAAAGTGGCACTGTAGTGCCTTTTTTTTTTTTTTTTTCCATGAATTCATCTGAAAGTATCAGCTGAAGAAGGAATCTGGAGCTGATTTGTTTGGGATCCTACTTCTGTTCCATCAATGCTAATTGAATCAATGAAGGCAATTTCCTTTGGCTTGTGTAGGTTATTAAAAGAATGTGGCTGATAAAAGATCAAGAGATCAAACTTGTCTTAAAATGCAAAGCAATGTTAGTTTTAACATTAAAATATATTACTGATCTGGTCATCATTGTCCTAGTTGATCTTTCACACCACATAGTGTTCCTTCTAAAAGTATATATTGGGTATATTTAGCCTCTAAAAAACAATGTTCTCTCCATAAAGATAAAGGTTATAAAATAATTACTAAAGTGGGAACATTTTCTTATTTAAGCATTAAGTCACAGTGTCAACTGGGATCTATGTGGGAAAGAACCCATGAACAACATGTTTCAAATAGTTCAGGTAGATAGATCTACTCAAAAATGAGCATAAACAAATTTTTCAGAATAACCATATCATAATTACAAGAATGTTTGCTTTCAATGGGATGGCACAAATATTTAGAATATAAATAATTTAAATAAAAATAAAATAAAAATAAAAAACACATTTATACCATATTAAAATTTAAAAGGCACAATACCTACCACCAATTGGTATGATACAAAGGTTATATTTGCATGCTAGATTCACAATCTTAACTACATCATCATGACATGCTGTTGAAAAAAAAAGGGAAAATAAATTAATCACAGGGATATGAACAAAATCTGGGTAACCCTGCAAAGTAAGGGTCCATGAAGTTCTTTAGTGTATAAACTTTTTTCTTTATTTATTCACTCATTAACACACATTAAATAGCTATATTAAAACAAAATGTTTATTATTTATCTTTTTAACTTTTCACGTTTAAATGATTTCATACTTATAAAAAAAAGGTTGCAAGAAGGTACAAAGAATTTTCTTCATCCAGCAGCCATAAATATTAAAATCTTACATTTTCAATTATCAAAATCAAGCAATTTACTATTACACAATACTATTAACTAATCTATAGACCTTATTCAAATTTTGCCCACTATTCCACTAATATCCCCTTTACTGGACCAGCCAATCACACACTGTATTTAGTTGTCATGTCTCCTTACTCTTCTTTATTTTTTCTTTTTAAAGATTTTATTTATTTATCTGACAGAGAGAGAGAGCACAAGTAGGGGTAGCCGCAGGCAGAGGGAGAGGGAGAAGCAGGCTTCCAGAGCAAGGAGGTCCCTGAGCAGAAGGCAGATGCTTGGCCGACTGAGCCAACCCAGGCACCTCTCCTTACTCTTCTTTCATCTCAGAGAGTTCCTCAGTCTATTTTTTATTTTCATGGCCCTGACACTTTTGAAAAGTACTAGTCAATTATGTCTTAGAGTATCTCTCAACTTGGATTTCTGCCACATAATTAAATTCAGGTTACACATCTTGGCAAGAATTCCACAGAAGTGATGGTATGCCTTTCTTAATGAGTAACATCTGGAGGCACATGATATATACAGGTCTCATGTCTGGTAATGTTAACTTTCATCCTTTGGTTATAAAGTATCTGCTAGGTTTTTCCACTATAAGAATACTACCACAAGTATCTTGTGGGGAGATAGTTACTTCATATAAATACGTTTCTCATCGTACTTTTACCCCCTAATTTTTGCAGCCATTGATTCTTTATTCTCTTTTTTAAACAAATTTTAAAATGCTATACATAATGTACTACATATATTCCTTTCTATTGTCCACAACTAAAGAGTACTCTTTATCAGAGTAAAAGTTGTATGAGTAACAAAAACTTGACACCAGAGGTTGTCAACAGAAGTTGTCAACAGAAGATTTTAAATGCAAGACATAAGATACTAAACCTTAATTTGACTAGCAATAGAGCATTAAGTCAGGGACCAACATGGCAAAGAAACTATCTGAGAAAGATAAATCTCTTGATAATATGGCATGGCAAAGAACAGAAAAAGACTTGATGCAAGGAAACTATGCAAAAATCCAATATTACCTGCTAAGGGCTCGAAAAGGAAATTTAAGGATGTAAAACAAACAAGTGAATATCCATTTATCAAAGTAAAAATATTGTTCTATAAGAGTTATCATTTCTCAGGTTTGTTTAAAACTAGGACTATGTCATTTGTATCATTCCAATTTTTAATAAAAATCCATTTTAAGATTTAAGATTAAGCTTATAAAAATTACTATTTGTAGTAAAAATTTTTACGAAGCAGAATATCGGTTGATTAATAATTATTAAAATACCCAAACAAAATCCTTTAACAATAGTAATCAGTCAAATTTATCAATTTTTTCCTTCATGCTTTGTGAATGTATTATTAAGCTCAGAAAGGCCTTTGTACACCAAGATTATTAAAATATCACCCACTAATAATAAAAAATGCAAATAAAATGAGATTAAATTTAAAAAATCCTTTAACAAAACTACTTCTAGGACTGTGACCTAATCAGAAGATTTCTTTGACCATGTGATGTGACACAGCACTCCCCCATCCCCACCGCTCACCTATACAGCTCTCTATTTTCCTACTGTGCCTTTTCTTCACAGCACTTATCACCACTCAATATATTACATATTCATTTCCTCTTTTTCCTGTCTCCTTCCTCACTAAATTGGATGGCACCTGAGAACATATTTTTGTTTTGCTCACAGCTCATCCTTAATACCTGGAACAGTTCCTAGCACATATTTTCACAGGGCTAAAGTTCTGGTATTTAAACAGTTAAAAATAATGTATAAATACTAAGTTTAGTAAGTGAAATGATTTAAAAATATGTAATTGTTAAAGGAGACTTTATTTTTGTAAGCATACTTACCACAGACAACATACATGAGTGACTAACTACTTGTCCAAACTAAATGAAAGGCAGAGATAATCACACTGTGCAAAGGGTCACAATGGTGACAAATCCCGGTTTAAGGATGACTCCAAATCATAAAAATTACATGTATTACAAGTTCCTATGCTTACAGAAGCCCTAGACAGCCTATCAAAGCAAATATAAAATTCAGATTCAAATTACAGCCAGACTTAAAGACATCTACAAGTATAGATCTCCTAGGTATGTGTATATATACATGGGGAGAGAGTGTGTGTGTGTGTGTGTGTGTGTGTGTGTGCGTGTGTGTGTGTGTGTGTATTCAAGCTGCAAGATGAGACAACCGCCTCCACTCTGTGGAATACCCCATTGTCTTATATTGCCACATTGTCTCAAAACTTGCCCTCATTCAAAGAAAAAACCTGAACTTTATCACCAACAGAAAATTTACATTAACGTTAAATAAAGGCCTCAGAGATCTGATAACCATGTTGTGGGGGGGGGGGACTATTTCTAAGAAGTCATTATACTGAAGGATTCAACAGAATAAAATTATAAACATGATTCAGGCACCTTTCTACTATTCATATGGATTCCTGAGGTACGGAACCTGATGGTAAAGGGAATATTTTAGAAAAACTAACCTCTCAAGAGTATATGCGAGGCTTGGAGGAACAAGAAACTTGAAACATGAGAGAGAACCTTATAGACTATTAAGAAAAATCTAGCTATGCATTGATAAGGCCTGACTTAAAAACTGATATGGAAAAAAATAAAAGGACAAGGTTTTAAGGAAACTGCCAAATGGGACGGATTTCACAGAACAAAGAACACTTCTATGCAACAACAGACTAATTCTGCATGTTTCCTAAATTGGATTTTTAAAAATATTTGTATTTCCTTTCTCATTATGGTAATTTCTCAGTATTTTAACAGTCAGACACATGAAGAAAATACTTAGAAGGCATGCTTGAAAGTTCTACTCAAGATCAAAAGATGGTCTATTAAAGTTTCCTATGGGAAATGAAAACTGATAAATTTTGCTTTCATTTTTCTCCAGTAAAAGAATGGAAATAAATCCTCCCCAAATCCTGGTATAGAAGTAGCCTAAAGCTACTAAAATATCTGGAAGAATATATACTACAAGTATCAGTACAGTAATTTAATCTCAGCTACATATGCTCTTGGATTTTCTTCCTATGTGTATGTCACCGCCCTCCTACCTCTGTATTAAAGTATGATTTTTCTCCTTCAGATACTCCCTGTAAAGTACAAGGATCATATGTAAAAACAGATGAGCCAATTTTTGAAAAATAAAATACTCCATCTACACCTTTAATAGAATCTAAAGAGGAAAAAGGACCAGACCACTGGAAGTTTTTTTAAATGGTAATTATGGACAGTAAGATACAATATACCAATTCTGCTTTAAATTTTCTACTAAAAGAAATAGGTATAAAAATCATATATATAAATATATTGACTGCCTAATCATCAGCAAGAGCAAAATAACAACATAAAGCTCATCCATCCTCTTTCTCAAGTCAAAATCGTGAATGATATTAATTTTTCAGAATTTATTTATATAAAAGACAACAGGTATCTAAACAACTTGTTTCACCATTTGGACATGTTTTTCAGGCCACAAGCTGATTTCAACAAATTACGACAATGAATTCGCAGGAATTAATAATTAAGAGTTTCTCTACCTCTGAATATATCATTGATCCATACTAATTTCATTAAGCTTTCAAACTAACCAGAAATACATTTTTTACTGACCTCCCAACATGATATTAACATTTAAAATGAAAACTTAATCATTAGCAGGAGGGATTAATCATGAAAACCAACAGTTCAGGATGCTCAACTCAAGAAAGAATTATATAGGGGTGCCTGGGTGGTTCAGGGGGTTAAAGCCTCTGCCTTCAGCTCAGGTCATGATCTCAGGGTCCTAAATCAAGGCCCACATTGGGCTCTCTGCTTAGCAGGGAGCCTGCTTGCCCCTCTCTCTCTGCCTACCTCTCTGCCTACTTGTCATCTCTCTCTCTCTGTCAAATAAATAAATAAAATCTTAAAAAAAAAAAAAAAAAGAAAGAATTATATGACTTTCGGTAAGCTTTAAAAATACAGCTACCTGTACTTTTTACAACTCCTGTTTAAAAGTACATATTTCCAATACTAAATTTACTTAAGATTTCACAATACGAAATTAATGACACAAAGAAAAAAAAGAACTTACTTGGCCATAAAACTATATCAGGAATTCGCTGAAACATTCCTTCCCTGAGCAAAAATATCTCATGAAGACAATGACCTGTTTTGCAGTTTAAAAAAGAACATGTAAAAACATCTTAAACTATAGGAAATTTTAAAATTAAAATCAAATGGTGTTTATATAAGGTTGCTTACCATGAGCTCTAAACACTCGATCATCTGCTTCTTGTGAATATGAAATATTAGTTTCTTTAAGGTCATGAAGAAAATCTTCATTTACAATAGAAGGAGGTGTATCACTAGGATTTAAGGATGCCTAGAAAATAAAATTGGTTTCTTTGACTTATATCTAGAAAATAAATTTGAATAACTGATTAGGAGAATGACCATAAAATGTAAATTTTTAATATCCAAATTAAGACAAAAGCATGAGAAAATACCAAGTAACTAACACATATGGAAACCAACTCTGTGACAATAACAAATTATAAATGGTCTAGTTAATCACATTCTGTAACATAAGTTATAGAAGCCATATGTTTCCTCTTTTGCATCTATGGCCTATTTTTTCATTGTTTCTGAAGACTGCAATTAAGAACAGAGGAGATGGCAAAGTTTCAAATCTTTCATTTTAGATCAAGGAAACTGGGGAAAAGCTACTTAACTTTTTTCATCATGTACATTTTCATCTGTTAGATAAAATTTACCACTTCTTATACTTCAATTATTACTTTAAAATGATCAACAAGAAACCTCATAATAAGTAATAGGTCCATTTTCACAGAACTGCTTTAAAACTCGTAACGTAATTATAATTTGATACTTAATTTCAACTTAGAAGTAAGCTGGGGGAAAAAAAATCTTTGGGCGCCTGGGTGGCGCAGTTGGTTAAGCAACTGCATTCGGCTCAGGTCATGATCCCGGAGTCCCAGGATCGAGTCCCAGATCGGGCTCCCAGCTCCATGGGGAGTCCGCTTCTCACTCTGACCTTCTCCCTTCTCATGCTCTCTCTCACTCTCTCTCTTTCCTAATAAATAAATAAATAAAATCTTAAAAAAAAAAAAATCTTTAACTTTAAAGCTACACAACACTGGGGAAGTCACCCAACTTCTCTGGGCCTTGGCTTCTTCATCTATTAAATGAGATTATCACCACTAAATTTATACAGCTACCATAAAGAAGAAAGGTTAAATGTCTAATTTTTGTGAAAAGCACTGAAAACCTGCCTCCCATATAAGAGGCTGGCCAAATCAAACCTGCTATTAAAAAAAAAAGGAAAAAGAAAAAGCTATGCTATAGTATTTGGAAAAAAGAAAATATAAGAATGTGTAAAATAATGTATATGATATTTATATAGGGTTAGTATCTTATTAAAGGGTCTGTATTTATTATTCAATTATATAAGAAATATTTATTGAGTGTGTGTTATATGCTAGGCAATGTTATATGCCTTGGGGATATAGCAATGAGATAATCAGGGGAAAAAATCTTGACCTCAAGGAATTTATGCTATGGTGAAAAGAAATGACCTTAAGGACCCCAACAAAACATACATATTACTATTTTGTTAGTAAAAATTTAAAAGGGCTCAAAAATCACAAAAAAAATGCATGTAAAACTGATGAAATTTCTGAATATGGTATACAGATTGCATCAATATCCAAAAAAAAAGCACCATAGTCAAAAGAGGTAAGTAAGGAAATAAAAAAGATCTCTTAAGAAAAGTTGAAGGAATTTGGTTTAGGAGGGGTAAAAATTAGTTGTTAACATGATTTACTTAGTAGAATAAAATGTAACTGTGGATTTAGAAATAAACCAAACAAGTACTAGCTGAATAATTATAGTCCTTAATAACATGGTGGATACAGTAGACAATGTAGTATAAGCCACAGTCCCTGCACTTATGGAACTTATATCCAGTTTAGAGGGACATGCAGAATAACATCCCATAGCAAATAATAAATAATAAAAATCATAAAGAAATGCTATTTTGTTAGTTGGATATGAATACAGTTTAAAGTTTTTTAACCGTAAAGAAAAGTGAAACTATATGAACTAAAATTATCACTCACATCAAATTTTTATTTTTTCATAAGTTTTCTAATATTTTAAATGTTTTCATATTAAATGTAAAATTACATTTTATTTCAAATTATTCTATATTAATCCTGGATTATTGTCAGTCCATTAAATATCCTAAAATTAATAGCAACTTATAATATTTCTGTAACAGTCCTCCCACAGAATTAGTTCATGTGCACTTCACTGCCACCCTATGAAAGAATGGACAGTTATTGCTCTCATTCCTCAAATTAGGATAACTGAGGCTCAGAGAAGATAAAAAGTGTACCAGACAAATCTCAGATAAATTCTGAGATTAGGATCTAGATCTGTGATGCTGAAAAGTCATCCCTAGAAAAACCTAGCAAGGCCAATAAAACCAGTAAACTTCTTAACAAAAAAAATTACAATAAATGCATTAAAGCAATTATAACAAATTACAAAGATAAATCTAACTGATTTGGGATTAAACACATGTCCATGCCCACACAGACACACCTACACAGACTTAAGCATACTAGTCATCATTCTTATTTGCTTACTTTAGAGGTAGTTTTATGCTCCAGACTTACTCCAAGGGTATTTTGGATCCAGTCTTTAAAAGTTGGTAAAATCATACCACTAAGAGGGTACCTAAGATTACAAAGAAGATAAAACATTAGAGTAAGAGATCTTCATTTAAATTTAAATCTTAGCTTTGGCTTCTAGTAATGATCAAGTTGTTCCTATCAAAACAACACTCCCTCCCCCCACATATAACTATAAACTCTGGACAAAAACAAAAACAAAACACAACTCTGAAGGCAGTACAGACAGACAAAAGCAGGCAATAATAGTGGGTAGGGGATGTGACACACTTAGAAAAAGGAAACAGCATTACACGAGTTTCCAGGGTTATTTTTTTTTCAGGTTTTTTTTTTTAATTTTTAATACAGGTTTTAGACCGAGGGACAGCCCAGCTGGCACTATAAACGGAAACAACAATACAGAAAATCTATTGTCTTCCTGCCTTGAAAAACCAGAAGGCAGTGTTTGCAGTGAACACAACAGCTGGGAAGAGTCTACAGAAATCACAGAAAAGGAGACAGTCAGAGAGTGATATATGTATAAACTCTGTCCAAATGCTTGGCTGACATTGAATTACATATGTATGGAGCCAACTTGAAGCAGCCCAACTAAGCTTAAAAGTACTCAGTTGCTCACCACCACAAAGGGCAATGGGAATCTGAGAATAGTCAAGTTAATTACTTGATATTAAAAAAATAAATAAAACCCCTTCAGAAGAACATAATAGAATACAGTTTCTTGGGCGCCTGGGTGGCTCAGTGGGTTAAAGCCTCTGCCTTTGGCTCAGGTCATGATCTCAGGGTCCTGGGATCGAGCCCCGCATCGGGCTCTCTGCTCAGCGGGGAGCCTGCTTCCCCCTCTCTCTCTGCCTGCCTCTCTGCCTACTTGTGATCTCTCTCTTGCTGTCATATAAATAAATAAAGTTTTTGAAAAAGAAAAAAAGAATAGAGTTTCTACAACAGACCATTCACATTGTCCAAGATGTGCTCCAAAATTACTAGACACAAACAAACAAGAAACTGTAATCCATAATCAAGAGAAAGAGCAATAAATAGGGACTGACCCTAAGAAGATCTAAGACACTGGAAATAGCACACAACCACTTTAAAACAGCTATAACTATGTTAAAGGACAAACAAGAAACTATGTTCCCAGTGAGAAAGAAAAAAATCTCAGCAGGGAACAGATATTATAAAAACAAAAAATAGAAAGTCTATAATTAAAACTTTTAAAAATTCATTGAAAGAACAGAAGGGCAGACTGGAGCTGTCTATAAATGTACAGATAAAGCAATAAAATATATACAATCTGAAGAGCAGAGAAAAAGATTGAAAAAATAAACAGAGCTTCAAAGACCTATGAACAATAGCAAAAGACTCACAAATATATAATATACATAACATACATATAAAGTCCCAAGAAAAAGGAAAAAAAAGGGAAATGGAGTAAAACAGTATTTAAAGAAATAATGGAAAAGTGTTTCCAAATTTGATGAAAGATATACATTTACAAATTCAAGAAGATCAGAAGACACTTAGAAGATAAATGCAAAAAAAAAAAAGACAAATGCAAAGAAACTCACACTACACACATCATAGTCAAACTGCAATTTAAAAGAAAGAGAAAAAGAGGGAGAAAGAAAATGTTAAAAGCATCTAGAGAAAAATGACACATTACATACAATGTAGTAACAATAAAAATTATGACCAGCTTCTCATCAGAAACATTGAAGTCCAGGAAAAAACTGAACATTTTTAAAGTGCTGAAAGAAAAAGAATGCCAACCTAGAATTCTGTATCTGGTGAAAATATACTTTAAAAATAAAAGTTGACTAAGACATTTTCAGATGAAAACTGAGAGAACCTGGTGCCACCCAACCTATACTATAAGAAATGGTAAAGTGATTTCTATAGGCTGCAGGGAAATACAACACTTAATATAAACTGAACTCTTAGACAATAAATAACAACAGAAAGTAAATAAGTAGGTAAACATAAATGACTTTTTTCTTAATTTCTGTCCAATATTTATGGTTTTTAAAAATTCTACCATGGAACTAGAGGGTATTATGCTACGTGAAATAAGTCAATCAGAGAAAGACTATTATATGATCCCACTCATATGTGGAATTTAAGAAATAAAACAGAGGATCATAGGGGAAGAGAGGAAAAAATAAAACAAAACAAAACCAGAAAGGGAGACACACCATAAGAGACTCTTAATCATAGGAAATAAAATGAGGGTTGCTGGGGGGGGGGGGCATAGGGATGGGGTAACTGAGTGACTGACATTAAGGAAGGCATGTGATGTAATAAGCACTGGGTATTACATAAGACTGATGAATGACAGACTTGTACCTCTGAAATCAATAATACATTATATGTTAATTAATTGAATTAAAATAACAAATAAATATTAAAAATAGCAAAAAAAAGAAAAACAAAATTCTATCACTGTGTCATAGAATTTACGATGTGACAATTATAAAAAGAACACAGAATAGTAAATAAACCTATAGATTTCAAAAGGTACTTAGATTTTACATGAAGTTGTACAAGAAATTTAAAACACACAAAAGCTCTATAGAGTAGGAACAGTATGTAAAAAGCTAGATTTGCTACTCAGATTTCATTCCTACATTTTCCATCCCAATCCTTAAATAGTTTATATGAAATATGAACATTATTTTATATACACAAGAGATCCTAAATTATATATATATATAAGAAAATTGATGCAGAAAACTCAAGTGCTTTGAAATCCAGCTTTTCAGTTTTAGAAATACTTGTCAGAGGTGGCAAAATATTAAATAGCAGTAAGTGCTAAAAATAAAGACATAAAATAAGTATCCTACTCTAGATCAGTGTAGTGAAGAAGGCTGATATGCAAACAATAATGTGTGTTATAACAGTACTAATATAATAGCTCTCTGAAAAGACCAAAATAACATTTTAAGATGTGTATTTTAAAACAGAACTTTAAACTTTTTACTTAAATAACTTAAACAAAAACATAGCAATATCATGTACCAGGCATTGTTCTGTTTTATGTATATTAACTTACAATAATGTTATGAGGTTGGTGCTATTATCCCTATTTTATAGATGAGGAGGTAAAGCAAAGAAATTAAGATATTAAGTAACTTAAGTAACTTAATCAAGGTCACATAGTACAAAACCAGGATCTGAACCAGGTAATAAATAAGTCTTAGTCCGTGCTTTTAACCACTATATGATGCTGCCTTTAGTTTGATTCTTCCCTTACCACCATTCCAAGTGAGATCATTATTCTAAAATTCTTTATGAATGACATTTACAAAATCATGGTACCTATTTTCAGTAAAATCTTTTCTCTATAATGTTCTCACAACTTGTCTACTCCCCCAACAAAATGAAGATGGAACAGCCAAATAATCCATATTATAGCTGCTTTATTTTTGCTAGATTTTATAAATATTTTACTTACAAAATATTGAAGTACAACATACATTCAAAATATAGTTAAATAAGTATAGAGCTGAATGAATTTTTACAAATCAAACCTCCATGTAATCACCATTCAGATCCAGAAATAGAACACTTACCAGTACCCCAGAAATACTCCCCTTCATGCGCTTTCCAGGCACACCACCTTTCCTCACACCAAAGGAACCACTATCCTGTTAACATTACAGAGTAATTTTGACTGTTTTTGTACTTTATATAAATGAACTCATATAAAATGTACTCTTCTGTGTTAGCCCTCTTTTGCTCAAATATTGTATTTGTGAGATTCATGTATGTTGATATATATTGTTAACATTCATTCATTTCCATGGCTTAATTCCACTGTGTGAGTATAGCAGTTTCTTTATCCACTGTACTGTTGATAGACAATAGTGTTATTTAGTTTTCGGTGCATGGAGGGACATTCTTGAACTTGTTTTCTGTAGAATGTATCCCATTTTTTGGACAGATATAAAACTAGAGTGGAATTTCCAGGCCATAGTCTATGCGTATGTTCAACTTTAGTAGATACTGAGAGATAAGTTTTCCAACACGTTTACCACTAACAATGCCATATGGACTTATTCCACATCCTTCCCACACTTGGTGCTGGGAATGCGAAACACTTTACTGGTAATCTCTTAATATGAATTTCATTGTTTACGTATCGGTTTGAGTTTCTATCCAAATGGATAATAGATACATGAATATTCTGTTTTCAATGCCAGTTCATCTTTTGCTCATTTTCCTATTGGGTTAGTATTGTTTTTTCATCGATGTATAAGAATTATTTATATATTCTGAAATCAAAGATGTATTAAGTATTTTCTCTTGCTTTATGACTTGCCTTTCATTCTCTTAATGGAGTCTTTCAAAGAAAAGAAGTTTTATATTTTAATATTATCTGACTCATTTTTTTCCTTTATAAAAAGGAAAAATTTGTTCTCTGCTTTTTGACAACCTCAAATTCAGAAAGACATTCTGTATATTCTCCTAGCAATTTTACAGTTTTAGCTTCTACATTTAGGTCTACAATCTATCTAGAATTGATCTCTGTAGCTGGCACGAAGTATCATCAAAATTAGTTTTTTCCAAGATGATAGTTTAAATGGCCCTATAGCAATCTTTATTTCCTGCTTGTGTGTGTGTGTATTTAAATGGAGAAAAGAATACTGTAGTAGTCACTATCCATTCCAGATCAAAAAACAATTTAAAAAATAATAATAATTAAACCAATACTGACAATGAATCAGAATAAACAATAAATTGGTCTTAACATCTATGTGAGACAAGTTGTTTAAAAAGTTCAAAGTATGGGCGCCTGGGTGGCTCAGTTGGTTGAGCAACTGCCTTTGGCTCAGGTCATGATCCCGGAGTCCCGGGATCGAGTTCCATGTCGGAATCCCGGCTCTGCGGGAAGTCTGCTTCTCCCTCTGACTTTCTCCCCTCTCATTCTCAGTCTCTCGCTCTCTAATAAATAAATAAAAATCTTAAAAAAAAAAAAAGTTCAAAGTATAATGTTTGCTCAGAAGGTTATTTCCCACTGATTTCATCAGAGCTTGAGTACTGGCAAAGCATTTAGCAACTAGCCTCAAAAGATTACTTTGATATCACAAAGATAGAAATTTTAAAAAGCCAGTGGGTAATATATAAACTCTGTACCAAAATTAAATATATGTTTATAATAATGCAGAATTCAACATTTAAAAAGCTGGTATTAGGCCCCATCCAAAGGAATGTTTAATTGAAAGTGACAAAAAGCACTCATTTTGTCACATAATTTTAACAGTTACACAGCAAGGGTTGAGTGGATGTCACTCCTCATGTTAACTTCAAATTATACAACAAAAATCCTATCTAAAATTGTCAAAACTGTCTTTACATAAACATTAACAAAACAAAAATGACAGAGAAAGGAAAAACATGAAGAACACGTATGTTTTAATCAAACCGTTTCTTTATGTTAAAAAAAATCACAAGTGCTAAAAATCAAACTGAAATGGTGTGTTTGAAGTACTATATTATAATACCTTTTTCATATATCTAAAGAAATTGGAATAAAAGAGAGTATGGGGCTCACAGCTAAAACAATGACAGATAGTCAACATATAAAATCTCCTTCATTTCAACTGAAGTAAAAGTACAAATTCTGGAAAGCTAGTTATTAACAGATATGCCATTGTGTGTTAGTAATGTCCTACCAAAAGACCAATTTGGAACTATTATGTTTTAATGCTGGGTCTTTATACGTTAAATGTACAATTAATTTGGGTCTCCATAAAATATATTAGGCCCTTGATATTCATGACAGAATCATATTCAGACCTTTGTGAATCCCTTAACTCACAAATAACATTATCCATAAAATAAAAAAGTGACCACCTTCAAGATACTTGAATTAACAGACAGAGTTGGTGTTACTGCCATGTGTAAAATTTAAAATTACATTCTACCATTAAGACAAATACAATATATTTTCATATCTGAATGTACAGTATTTCATACTCTGAAGAAGTATCTTGTGTGGCAGAATATTTAAGACTTTGCTCCCTCATTGGGGCACCAGGGGGGCTCAGTTGGTTAAGAATCTGCCTTCCGCTCAGGTCATGATCTTGGGGTCCTGGGATTGAGCCCTGTGTCAGGCTCCTTGCTAAGCAAGGAGCCTGCTTCTCCTTCTCCCTCTGCTCCACCCCCACTCATACATGCACACTCACTCTCTCTTAAATAAAATCTTTAAGAAAAAAGAAAAGCAAAAAAAAAAAAAAAAAAGAAAGAAAAAAGAAAAGCTGTTTAAAAAAAAAAAAAAAAGACTTTGCTTCATTATCTACAATTCCTGCACAAAACATACGGTTCAAAAACTCATGTCAGAATATAAACCTTCCAACTGTACTTTTTCTTGCATCTAATGCCCTGGGACTTAAAAAACAGTAAAGGAATCCTGATTCAATAATCATAAAGCCTAGCATACTGCCAAGGGTTCCAAAATCTCATAAAATATCATGAAGTAAAAATGAAAACTTTGAAGTCAAAGAAGTAAATTGAAAAGAAATATTATAAGAAAAGTTAAAGGAATTAGAGGTTTTTAATTTAAGAAATAGCCATGAAATAACTTGATTATTAAATTATAGTAAAATAATTTAGATTTACATTCAAAACTATAAACAAAAAAAAACTACAAACAAGCATTTAACACTCATAAGACTGTACTGAGTATTGCAGGACACAAAGACTTGGTATTATAATTTCTGTTCTTAAGAAACAACCTAAAAGAAGGAAGGCAGGAAGGTAAGAAAGAAAAAGAGAGAGAGAAAGAAAGAAAGAGAGAAAGAAAAAAAAGTAAAGGAAAGGAAAGAAAAGAAAAGAGAAAGGAAGAAAAAAATTAATTTCCAACTTAGCTTAGTCAAAGCTACAAGGACACTTGATTGACAGGATGAATATATGGGCAAGAAACATGCAACTTTTGCCAGAAATGTGATAAGAGGAAAGCCAGGTACCTATAACAAATATTGAAAAAGGTGACTCCTGAATGGATCTTTAAAGACTGAAGATGAGTTTGAGAATTTTAAGAAATGATTCATATTGTAAAATACAAGGTGAGATCAACTCACCACCTCCTGTCAGGATCGAATTAACAATATTGTAGAAGATACGGAACCAGGGGAAGCATTCAAGACCAAAGAAATCACTGTATGGAAAGAAAATCCTGTGAACATAAATATCCAAGAAGGAAGTGAACATCAGGATTTACTGTGACTAAAGACAAAGCACCCTCACTCTGTGGCAGTGCACAGAGGCAGAAAGATAGAAGACACAACCTCTATCCTTGGATAGAGTTCCATAATAATTGCTAAGCAATTTAAAAATCTTTTTATAATCAGACAAAACTTTAATGAAAAGTTATGCCACTGAAAATAGAAAGTACATAAACCCAAACAAATTCTCTCCATTTAAAGCACTAACTTGTGGGACACTGGGTGGCTCAGTCAGTTAAGCCACTGCCTTCGGCTCTGGTCATGATCCCAGGGTCCTGGGATCGAGTCCCGCATTGGGCTCCTTGCTCAGTGGGGAGCCTGCTTCTTCCTCTGCCTACTCTGCCTGCCACTCCCCATGCTTGTGCTGTCTCTCTCTCTCTCTGACAAATAAATAAATAAAATCTTTAAAAAAAATAAAAAAGCACTAACTTGTGCTTTGAAAGCACCAATTGATATTTAATACCTTTAAAGTCATGAATAATGACACTTTTTAAAAATTATAGTTTGTAGAAATGTGTAGCGTTAGCTCTGAAGTATTGCCTTCTGCTGTTTAAACCCAAGAGGACTCAATTCTTCTATATCTAGAAGGAGTAAGAATGGCAAATTAATAAACCTAAGGATTTTATAACCTGACAAATTGTAAATATGTTCAGAAGATAAGACTGTATTCAGGAAAAAACTTCTGATTTTTCCCAAAGATCCATAAGAGTTTATTTATTTATAAATTATATTTATATTTATAAGTTTATAAATTGCTTCTAATTTAATGGCTGGAGTGCTTGCTTCAGCAACACATAAACCAATTTAATGGCTGGGTTTGAAATGTCAACATTACCCTCCCCAAAATATACACACTCAACCCCATTTGTGTAATGAAAATTTCTTACCTGTTCAATGTCTTTGGATCAGAAATAAGGGAATCCCCATAAATTTTCACTGAAACCCTCCCTTGGTTGCCAGCACCTAGAATTCCCCTTTTTTTCCCAGCTCTACTTTAGATCTTTCTTAGGATATTTTATTCATGTTTTCTACGCAGTTATACAGGAGTCTGTAATTTGTCCAACCCACTACAACGCCAGAATAAAAAGTCTTTACGAAGAATTTCAAAAACTGTCCTCACAATCTGCTATTATTAATACAAAAGGGTGAATTAATACTGTTCAGCCTAATCAGTGTTTTCTTGTAACTCATCCTTTCTAGTCATTTTCTCTTTTAAGAATACCACAACCTCCTTTTTGCTTCTGCCTTTCACTAGAAAAATAGGAATTTCTGTCACAGAGTAACTTTTTACAACATGACTAACTCTACTGTGCTAGTGTATAGCAGGTAGAAAGCTACTATAAAGTGCTCTCAGAGTTTGGAGAGAAAACAAGATCAAAACAATAGATGAATATGGTTATCTGCAGAAGCACAGTACAATAGAAACAGTACAAAAACAAATCTTAAAAACACTTGGGTTTTAATTCCAATTTCCTGCTGAGCAAGTGACCTCAAATAAGCTATCTAACCTCTCTCATCCTCAATCTCTTAATCCTTTTTAAGAAAATACCATCTTAGAGTTATTTTAAGATAATTCAGTAGGCACTCAATTAAATAATAGCTATTATTATCTTAGAGAATGTTTAAATGTTTTCTGATAAAAACCAGAGAAATCCCTAGGAGGCTAGACTAAATCTACAGAAAGCTATGATCCAATTCAATCCGGTTTATTATCCTGTCTATGACAAGGTAATGGTACTTCTGGAACCACCAAAATGGGAACTGAACATTATTTAATTATTGGTTTTAGTTACTAAATAGTTTATGTAGTACATATTTAATCCTAGAGTATTTAAATTCCATTTCTGTATTTGGAGAATTGCCCTCTAGATGAGTCTAAGTGAGAAGCCAAGGCTACCTTCCACTAAAGCAAACATGCCCAACATCTGCTTTACGGGTTTCCCTTGTAGGCTCTGCTAGTCAGATGCACCCCACTCTCTTTCCTTTCTTCCCACTGGACCTGATTCAGGAGATAATGCAAAGAAATGAAGGCTTTAAGGAACTATAGAGTGGCAGCAGCAGCATCTTCCAAAGTCAGAAATAAAACAAATACATTCTCTGGTTCTATTATAACCTGGATAAAAGGCTTTCTTAAAACCACTGAATCCCCTTTACTCTGAACCCATGCTATCCAAACGATATATTTTACATTTTATACTCTATATATCTCAGTATCATGAAGGGCTCTATACACAGATGTAACCATCCCTCAGAACAACGTACTGCTTAAAATATAACCTGTGAGAAAATATACTAGTTACTAAGCATGCTTAGATATAGCCTTAAGAAAAACATGTACAGAGGCAACGGGCCTCTGGGGGAGAGGACGAGAAATGTCCTTGAAGCTGAGCAGCTGGGGATGCCCGGCTCGCTCAGGGCAGAACACCGCCTGCTTCACGGAAGCCCAGCAGCGAGGAACGCCCAGCCCACTCAGGGCAGAATGCCGCCTGCTTCATTTTTCCGTTACCTCCCCTTCCCTGGAGAGTATCTGCAGTTAGTTAGACAACCCTCTCTTGTTTGGGTTTGCTCACTATAGGTCGTGCACTACGTGACCAGCCATATTTTGCCTTTCTTCTTACTTATCTGCAAAACTCATGGTCAATATGCGACCTACTCTGGCTTCTCTGTTGGCTGTTACCTACTTTCTAATAAATACGAGACTGAGGAGTTGTTTGGGGCGACAGTCTTTTCTACTGTCGACCCCTGCTCCCTTTCTCTTGCAGCTGACTTGTTTGTGCCTCATTCTTCTCCCGTGCGCCATCAGGAGGCGGCACATGGAAAATGGAATAATCCAAACATAAATTAATACACCAGGGTTCTAATGTTTTTCCTGACTATATCATGAGTGTGGCACATGTGTCAGACCTCCACAACCTGATCCTCTCTGTGAAAACTGACAAATCAAGTGCCAGAACACCTGCAATAAGAACGAGCATCTGAATCCAAGGAACTAATAAAATACAATTAATTGTGATATTTTCTGTGACTGATCATTCATTTCGCACACACAGACTTCCAACACAAACCACTAACTAGCCTACAGTGCTCTACACAAGTCAGGAGGTGTGTCTAATGCTTTCAGTAGCATCATGCACTGAGTGACAATTTGCCCCCTCCCATAAAATAAAGATGTCATACTTTCAAGGTCCAAAGAGAGAAAGAAATGAAGACAGTGTCTGAGAGGAGAGGAAGTTGATTTTCTAAGTTCAGAAGACTTACTTTTTCCCCCCAGGAGATTCTGCAAAGCCAGTTTCCACATAGGTAAGTTTCTACCATATTAGACATTATTCCATTTAAAAGACAAAACGCTCAACATTTAGAACACTGGTAAATTTAATTTTAGCCAGAAATTCCTTCTACCTGAATTACAGAATTTCTCAACTAACCCTCCACCAACATGCTGCCCAGTCACACTTAAAGATGGGAATGAGAAGACAGATATTTATTTCTCCTATTAAAAAGCAAATGTCAAATGTACATTTCGTACCTTAATTAAAATTAGTTCCTATTTACTACTCCTGGGGTTTTATTTCAGGTACAAAGTATGTTTAAGTCAGAAAACTGAAATGATTATATTGCAAAGAAAGAGAATTTCTCCAAAGGAATAAAACTTTTCTCGCTGATATTTCAATATATAAACATATCAAAAATATTAACCTAAGCATATTAATGCCCAATAGATATTAAGTCAAAGCACAATACTGGAACAGATTCAAAATATATCTGATCCAATTTTCTACCTACTCTCAATTTTTAATTTATAGAACTAGCATTCAAATCTTACACATTTGTACTCACTGTCCTTTCAAAAGTTATTATCAAAATTCAATAGACAAACCACCCAAAAACACCAACTTTGGCAGGGTCAGTCCTTAAAATCAACTCACAACTTACTTTACAAATCTGTCTGCATCTGGAACAGTAACAATACAAATATTCTTCAGAATTCTTATCCACACGTTACCAAAAATATTTCAGAAATGTGGAAGTTACCACACAAATGATTGCACTTTCTTCATCATTTCTTCCCTAAAGTATCTCAGAAAACTAATTTTAAAAATAGTATTTACGGGGCACCTGCTCAATCAGTTAAGGGTCTGCCTTAGGCTTAGGTAATGATCCCAGGGGCCTGGGATCAAGCCCCGTAGGCTCCCTGCTAAACAGAGAGCCTGTTTCCCCTCTCCCTCTGCCTCCTCCCCAATCCCATCGCCCCCGCCCCCCGCCCCACTGGCTTGTGCTCTCTGGCTCTAACTCTCTGTCAAATAAATAAATAAATAAAATCTTTTTAAAAATTAAAATACTATTTATATTCACAAAGACCTAAAATTGTTCACCTTCCATAATAACCCACACCCAAAAGTAAATCCCCAGTCCTAAAAATGGAGTTACTTTGAACAAGTCAATGGCATGAGACTGGGTGGTAGGATGCCTAATAGGCCTTTTTGGATCCTGATTCAAACTACCTATAAAACGGCATTTTTTAGCTATCAGGAGAAATGTGGACTGGATAATCAGGAGTATGATAATGGTATTATTATGATTAGCTAATATTAGGTCCTTATATTTTTAAAGGACACATGGAAATATTTAGAAGTGATATAACAATGCCAGAATTTAAAATACCACAGACAAAAGACGGAGCAGTTATGTCAAAATGCTGATAACTTTAAATGGAGGGAGGAGTCATTATATTACCCTCTTTATTTTTACATATGTCTATTTAACATAATTATGTTTGTTATTTATGTTTAAGGTTTTTTACAGAAAGAAAGAAGGAAAAAAAAGAAAAGAATAAAACAACCAATTACCTTTTCCCAGTTAACTCAACTTGGCCTTTCTTATTGAAGAAGAACTTAGAATCATTATATCCCCATCCATTCCATTTCATAACTTCTTGCCTAGTAATAATAAAAAAAAATATGTTAGATCTATGCTAAACATCTCATAACTGAACAATAGATCGTTGATATTAACTTTCACGATCATTTCAAAGACCTTATTCCACCAATATTACTTTGGTTTAAATATCAAAATGTCTATGTATTAATATTTTTAAATACAGAATCACTCTGATGAGCAGCACCTGCTTCCCAAAGGGCAACAACTAAATTTAATGCATTCAAAACAAAAGAAAAAAAGGAATGAGAGAAAACTATAGAGTATGCATCAATTTGTATATGTTATTAGCTTACATTATAGGATGGCCTAAAAAATTTTGCCATTAAAATAAAACTTGAGTAAGAAGCAAATTTTTGCCTATATTAGAAAAATCACGATTATTTATCTGCTATGATGAAAAAGACCAATTTACAGAGTCGGTTCACTAGTAATGACACTCCTAGTAGCAGACTTAATAAAATAGATTAAAAATCTGAGAGCTGGGTGTACAAACATTCTAAATCCTCCAACTTCCATGTAACTACCAATTTCTATCTTGACCTACACGTTAACATAACAGTTAATGACTACACCAGTTTTTATTATGACAAAACAATATGGTACTTTGAATTTCAAAATGCTAGTATTTCATTGTCTTAAATATCATCTTTGGGGCACTTGGGTGGCTCAGTCCTTAAGCATCTGCCTTTGGGTCAGGTCATGATCTCAGGGTCCTGGGATTGAGTCCTATATCGGGGTCCTTGCTGAGCAGGCCCTGCTCATACTCTCTCTCTCTGACAAATAAATAAATAAATAAAATCTTTAAAAAAAAAAAGACTCATTAAATTTTGAATATTACGTAAGAACAGATAGGTCTACGCCTATGCAGAACACAATAAGCAAACACACTGAAGTATTCTATCAGCATTTATTACATGTTTTAGCATAGTACCGAAGTATATCTGGGCAACAAATTTTATTGCAAATTCAACTATGCAGTCTATGATGAAAATACTTGAAAACTCTTCCCTATACAGAAAGTTATCTGCTGCATTAAAATTTCAAAATATATCACAAGAAAAAATCTGCAAATATGTGTGGTGATGGATGTTAACTAGACTTACTGTGATGATCTTTTTACAATATACACAAATTTTGAATCATTATGTTGTAGACCTGAAATTAATTACATGTCAATTATATCTCAATCTTTAAAAATGTCAAAATAAACAAAGATGCAATCATTAGAAAGCATTCTAATTCTCCGTAATTCCCAAGAAAGAACAATATGTCAACTGACAAGCAAATTTTTTATCACAATCATAATTCTTCATCCAAATCAAAGACTTTTCAAACAAGTAGAACAATAACATAGTACAACTGAACCAAGTACAGGTCGTTAACTGGTCTCTACCTATACATAAAATTAAGAAAAAGAAAACTAGGCATGCTCCCTTTAAAACTAGTTTGTTATCAATAAAAAGGCTAGTCCCTAAACAAAAATAAACTGTTCAAAAATATCTCAAGAGTATCAATCCAGACACTGGATTTGTAGCTGAGCTTGTTATGAACTATCACCCCATGTTTTCTTCTGATTTCACATTCCTACCTCATTGTAGAGGGAAGTTCTGGTAGAGAACTTTTGGAAAAACCTCATGGCTAATGTCACCATGGACTTCCCATTTTCTTAATGTCACATTTTCTAAAAACCAATTAAGTTATTATCTGCTTCACTTTTTTCATAATTGTATTCTCTTCACCTTTATGAAGTATAATTTATTTAATACTTTGCATTTCCAGAATAACTTACAAGAGGATGATACGTACACTTTAATTAACATTTTTACTTAATGTTTTATAATATGGCATAAATTTTTTATTTGTGAAATGCATTCTATTAGTGAATTTAAACATTTTCATGAAGTCTGTACTCTATAAAATAATAGTTTGGTGTTACACAAAATAAATGGAAAAATACCAACATAGTTGTTTTGCTTTGGTATTACAATCACTAGGCACTGGGAAATTTTTTCAGTACAGATGTTGAATTTGGCATGTTTACATAGCTTAACAATGAAAATCATTTTCCTTAAAATTATGTTTAGAATTTTAAAAAATTATTCCCATATGGCCTCAAAGTAAAAAGTGAAACCTGATTACATGTGTTCACTCTTAGCACTGCACAAGAAAAATGAATCAAGGGAAGCAGGAAATATCTGCTGCTGTGCACTCAAAAATGAAGAGATTTACATTCTGAAGAATCACTAGGCTTAAATTTTCAGTTGGGTGATAGCCTAAAGAATTCCCAAGTTTTCAATATAGGCTAGAGGTATTTTTTCCCTCTATTTTCATTTCAACTAGAAAATTCTGTCTATGGTATTTATACCACTACCATGTATATACCATTACCATTATATACCAACTTTTAGAGCCTTCCCAGAAGTTGAAAAGTAGGCATTTGTAATCCATTTGTGCAACCCTAACAGCGTTACATTGCTGAAAAGAGTATATATTTAAAATCTAGGTTACCCCAAAATCAATCTTCTGATACCTTCAAGTATCCCACATATTATATAAAAAAGTAGGCAAATTTCCTAGGTTTCTGGTATGAAACTTTTGTACTCAGGTATCCCCTCAAATTACTAATATAATTCATGACAGTTAAACATAGCTATGTGATTGATTACATTAAACTTTCAAAATAACTTCTTATACAGAGGAAAATAATGAGTAACCTGAGGGCATTAGAGCATTAAGATTTTAAAAGTTAATAGTAAAACTTTACAGTCATAGAATTCTAAAGCTAAAAAGATTCTTAGAAATCACCCAGTTCAACTGCTCATTTTTCAGATGAAGAAATTTATGCTCAGAGAAGCACTCATGATTACACAGCTAAGCTAGTTGTGAGCATCAGAAAGTGAACCCCCAGTCCTGTGAGAGATAAGATCCGAAACCCACTAAAGTCATGCCCTCAAGTAACCAAAATGATTTAAAGGAACCTTTCTTTCATCACATCAATATTTTTCAAAGCACTATTCCATGTTATTATTATAGTCATTCTTCTGCACTTGACATTTAAAAATCAAGGACTATGGTTGTGTCAGTAAGCCCAATGCCCTTACTTTATCTATAGTATAATGAATTCTGGCTTTCAGAATAATGATCCCAAAGCATGGCAAGCTCTAAAATGAATAATCAAGGAATCATCAACATTCCATAGAATTCAAATAAAATGATTCCATTTTCTACTAACCCCAGAGATCAATTAACCAAATTGATCCCTCAGGCTTTCCAATTCTTAGAGCTAACTACACCAAATTTAATGTCTTCAAAATACAAGACCCCTCCTCCTGCCAAGAAAAAAGAAAAGTTGGATTGATTTTACTACATGAAAAATGAAAAAAATAAAACAAATGTTTTACACATTTACTTATCTAACCATAGTATCAAACGGTGAAGAAGCACTTTGTATTAGCTGGCGTAACAAAAGAAAACAGAGACAGAACATAGATAGCATCATGTATACACAAGGTGGCAGTATTCTTCCATGATATATATATTCAGTACTCTGCATTTTCCCCGTGCTGCTGTTTGCACGATCTTTACTGAAATATTTAGATTTAACATTATTATCATGAAACCCAGAGAGATCCTTCCTTGAAAATGGGAGATACTCACTTTTAACTCTGCATATACAGAGTCAGACTACAACTCCTGACTAATAATTAATTGCAAGCATCCTGATATAAATGCATGGTTTCTACCATGCTATTTCTAATCATATTTTTTCATTAAAAAATATAGAAAAGGAAAATATGCTTTAACCTAATTTTATTTTGGCTTACCAATAAAAGATTCAGCTAAGTGATAACTAAAAAAATTTTTTTCCAAAATAATTCTAATAATCAAAATTCTAATAAAAGATTCTTCACTATTTAGTTCAAATGAAAACCACATTTTTATCTACCTTTTCTAGTTTAAACAATAAGAGAAAGATATTATGTTCTCAGAGGTTTTAGAAAATAAAAACTGAAATACGAATTTAAGCCTCAATCCTGGATTTTTTTTTTTTTTTAAGGGTCATTTGAGAACCAGAGGGGGAGAGTACATGCAAGTGGAGGAAGCGGCAGAGGTAAAGGGATTAAAAGAATCTCCAGCAGACTCCCCACCCAGCATGGAGTCTACTGCGGGGCTGGATCTCACAACCCTGAGATCATGATGTGAGCCAAAACAAAGTTCAATGCCGGATTTCTAACAAACCATGCTCAGTTCAGATAAATTCAAATTAATCCCATATGTAGTACAATATGTATAAGTAAAAAATCCTTATACCTCAAGACCCAGAAAACCTAAAGGAAATTTTGAAATTGAAGTAAAGTTTTGAGAAAGAAACCAAGATTTGGTCAATAAAATATATCCCTAAAAAGATCTGCTACAAAAAAATTCCTATAACTGAAATAATAATCCCACGAACTTCTTTTATTTAAAAAAAAAATGGGGGGCGCCTGGGTGGCTCAGTGGGTTAAAGCCTCTGCCTTCGGCTCAGGTCATGATCTCGGGATCCTGGGATTGAGCCCCACATTGGCTCTCTGCTCAGCGGGGAGCCTGCTTCCTCCTCTCTTTCTGCCTGCCTCTCTGCCTGCTTGTGATCTCTCTCTCTCTGTCAAATAAATAAATAAAAATCTTATTAAAAAATTAAAATTAAATAAAAAAATGAAAAAAAATTGAAGCTGAGTTACCATTAGAAATAAAAGGGGCTAATGAGGAGAGAAAACTATTCTAAACTTAATTTAAAATATACACATTTTTAAATAAATTTAAATAGCATATTAGTTTACAGGTCCTATAAAATTTTCGCTTTTTTTTTTAAAGATTTTATTTACTTATTTTGTGAGAGAAAGAGAGAGAGAGAGAGAGCATAAGCAGGGGGAGCGGCAGGCTGAGGGAGAAGCAGGCTCCCTGCTGAGCAAGAAGCCTGCCCAGGGACTTGATCACAGAACTGTGGGATCATGACCTGAGTCAAAGGCAGACACTTAACCAACTGAGCCACTTAGGCGTCCCTACAAAATTATTTCTAAAAACTCAATAGGAAAACTATATAAAACTATTTACAAAGCTTACTTCCTCAATCTAACAGTGCAACCAATTTCCTTTTGCTAACCTAAACAGCTTAGTTATATGTACAGTAATTTATGTATACTATAAAAGAAAGCCCCTTTACAAAAAAAGAATAGGAAAAAAAAAAAAAAACAAAAAAAAGATATGGAGGCAACTGGGTGGTTCAGTCGGTTAAGCTCCCAACTCTTGATCTCAGCCCAGGTCTTAATCTCAGGGTGAGTTCAAGCCCTGTATTAGGCTCCACCTAATTTTTGGGTTCCACAAAATAAACAAACACATAAAAGACATGGATAAAGTCATCACTTAACACTGCCACAAATACCATGATTCTAAGACTGTTAAAACATTTGACTTAGAATAGATAGATATTGGGGCGCCTGGGTGGCTCAGTGGGTTAAAGCCTTTGCCTTCAGCTCAGGTCATGATCTCGGGGTCCTGGGATAGAGCCCCGCATCAGGCTCTCTGCTCAGCAGGGAGACTACTTCCCCCTCTCTCTCTGCCTGCCTCTCTTCCTACTTGTGATCTTTCCGTCAAATAAATAAATAAAATCTTTAAAAAAAAAAAAAAGAATAGATAGATGTCATCAGCCTTTGATGGCTTGATACCATCAAACATCTGAATCACAGAATACTTCTTCTTGCCTGGATATAAAATTCACCAAGTAAATTCTTCTAATTACACTTTCTTTATTTTCTACCAAGAAAAAGTGGCCAACTGAAATGGCCAGGAGGTCTGATAATTGTGTTTTTTCACCTTGAATTAGTCCACTGACATTCTAATTAACTCTGGTCACTAATGAGAATAGTTTACACAAGTCAGACTACCTAAATATGATGGACTCCAGGACCCTGACAAGATCAGGCTGATGGAAAGTTCAACAATATCCCTGCCCTCTAAACAGTGTACCTTCTCCTTGCAAAACCTGTACAGGATCATGCAACACTTTAAACTTCAACATGAATTTCAATCTTCCCTCAAAATCCTCATTATAAGTTTTAAGTCCCTAGCTGCCATAATAAATTAGGCCCTTCCATGTAACAAATCATTGATAAACTTTATAATTTTTTCCAGTATGATAGTGTAAAATGGATTAAATATAAGATTTATGACAGAGAAAGTTGTTTGCAAGAACATGGAGAAGAGGAACCCAAATGCATTACTGGTAAAGTACTCCACAGAGCAATCACGTGCTAAGTTTTCATACGTAATGCCATTTCTATGAGCCAGCCATACAACTTCCTGGTATATATTCAGGAAGAACATATATTCATATATTCAGGAAGTTCCATAACGGAACAGGTTTGATATACTCCCTGGAGCATTATTACTCCCAAGAGTAGCTAGAGGCATCACTAGAGGAATGGGTAAGTGTTAAGTAAATTCGGTGAAATAACACGCAGCAACCGAAAGCAGTGAAGAAGATAGATATATACATATAGAAACATGAAAAGATTTTTCAAACAGTGGCAAACACAAAAGGAGAGAACAGTACGATCTATAGCATAATACTTTTTTTTTTTTTAGTTCATGGCATTTGTCTATGAACAAATGTTAGGCCTCTCTCATTTTTTATTTTTATTTTCCTCCATCTCTGATTCCTACTCCTATCTGCCTCCTTCCATAGACATTCATGAATGTTCTTGAATATATATGCATGTGTTTAAAGTAAAATATGTTACTTTGTGCATGTATTTTTAATTTGACTAAATAGTTTATGCTATTTTATTAGCATTTTACTAATAGTATTATGTCATTACGCAAATGCAATGGACTAAAAAAGTATGATTACCACAACTCTGCATCTGAAGCAAATATCCTGTTCAGCCCTTGAACCTCAGTGCAGTTTCTCTCTGTTCTTAAAAAATAACTCTTTCTTTCACATAAATATAGATATTCCATGATGGTTTGTTATAAAACCCACTGTGGGATTTCTTAGCAATGCCCGCAAATTTTTTTTAAATAATAGAATCCCAGTCATAATGAATCAGCTCCAAATATTCAGCAAGTCAAATATATATTTAATTTCCCAGAGTCAACTTTTTAATTTACAAGAAACTGTTACTTCGCTGAAGAAACTTTTTAAAACCTGAATTTAAGGGTCAATAATTATGTCCCCAAGGTTGAAATCCTGTTATACTTGCTATGAATCAATGAATGAAAGAAAAGGGAATATACAGCTATGTGGCTGAGATCTCAGAGGCACAAAGAAGCAGCAAAAGGGAAGACGGGCAAATAAGGCAAGGCCAGCTTTACCTCTTGGTAGAATAATCTGGTACTAACTACTCACTGCAGGCTCCTGAGATGTCTTCCCTTCCCTTCCCTGAGATGTCTTCTTACACACACCAAATTCTATCAACTGGAAATTCATTATTGTTTGAAAAATCTCTTTGAAAGTAGAAATACAGACCATTAGTCATTCAAACCTGTAGTTGTATATATTCCAAATATTCTGTGCTAGGGCAGGCATGTTATATAAGCATGTACTCAGACAAGCCTGGTATCTGCCGTTCCAAAGGCTGGAAAGACACAACTATCTTGTCCTTTACCTTCATGTCTGGGTCTATGTAGTGAGGAAACAGTCCTAATCTGGGAGCTGTCTTGGCAAAAGACAAAGCAAGGATATACCCTTCCCTTGACCATGTGAACTCCCTAATCTGTACTTTAAATTTCGTGTTTTATTCCCACCACTGTCCACTATAATCTAATCAATATGGATATTTAGGCAGCGAATTCCAGACTTTGTCTATCACCAGCTGGGAAAATGCCAATTCACTTTTATTGCTTCCTCCCTGCTTGCTAGTAATTGAAATAAGAATTTTATCACAAGCTTATTATACTGACCGATCTGTAAGTGACCAAAAACATTTATTTCTAGTACAGTTTTGCATTTCTGCAAACAACAGAGAAAATATGAATGTCTCCGAAAGTCTGTATGCCATTTTACAACAGAAACCAAGCTTCAGAGTTCCCTTTCTCAGCTATCTTCCAGAGCACAATCCAATAATCTTGACAAGACCCTAAGAAAGACCCTAAGAAAGCTAAGACTAAAATCCATACCTGTTTAATATACATAGTATTCTTGCTTGTAACAAGTGGGATTTTTCTATTTAATATAATAGTAAACAGCAGCCCCTTCCACTTTAAATGACAGGTATCTGGAATTGTTACCTTTGCTTCTGGCAAACCCACAGAAAAACAATGAACCCCACAAAGTTTGGAGGGAGAGAAAAAGACATATTAAAATCACGGCCCAATCACAATCACAATAGAGGTTCCCAAACATCTTGGAAGTATAAAAGTCACTTTGGGTGCTCATTTTGAAAGCAGAGTTCTAGATGTCACTCTAGACCTAGCCAATAATTAGAATCTCTGAAAGTGGGGTCTCAGAATATAAACATTTTAAACAAACACTGCCCGAAAATTCTCATGCTAGCCATCCGCAGACCATAATTGTGTAAGCACTGCCTTAAGGCATGAGGAAAAGTTGGGAGCAGAAGCCTCATCTGTTGAATAGCCACAAAGGAATACAAAGCCTTAATGTAAATGGTTTATCAACTTACTCTTACCCAAACTCTATCAAAATCAGAAGGGACTAGAACTGGTGGGGGAGAAGGGGACAACTTTAAATTCACTACACTATAGGAGAGGATGGACCTGAGGAGAATTCTGCATCAAAGCAACAGGGCAGCAAGAGGGCAAAGTGAGGCACTTCCCATGTGGAAGACGGGGGAAAGGCAGTAACAGGAAATGGAGATTTGGTTACGTGACAGAGGAGGTAGACAGGTCTATACCCAAATTTTACAAAGGATTATCCTCTAAGGGGAATGAAGGCAATACAGAGATAATACTTCCTGACCCAAATTTCAGCAAAGTCAAACTGTTATGGAAATTTTCCTAGTTTATATTTTTATAGTACAAAAATTAAGATAATGGTTTATCAAATAACTTGCCTCTAGCACAATATGTTTATTCAAATTCCAGTTCATGTATTCACCAAGGCCACACACCAAGTAGAGGCAGCAGTGGGTCACAACTCCTAAGAGCCACAGAGAAGAGTTGCAAATGACAAACAGCACAATGGTGACCAGTGTGCATCATACTGACAATCAGCACACCACGCAGTACAAGAAATTGCTAATTCTCTTTACTCTCTGGGTTGTTCCTTTTCTTCCTAATGCATAAGGTGGTATTTATTAGAACGTAGTTCTCAATATTAAAGTGTCCTGGTTGCCACTGCCTATGCTTTCAGTTTCAGACATTATTTCAGCACCAGGCTCTTCTTACTCTTTCTATGCAGTATATTGCAATAGTAGTAATAATGCATAATACTGTAAAGCTAAAGGTTTGATAAACATACCTCATTTCTTTTTCACATCAATGTATGTGAGATTGATGATATAAGTTTTATTATTCCAGTTTAAAACATAAGAAAGAGGGCACCTGGGTGGTTCAGGCAGTTAAGGGTCTGCCTTCAGCTTAGGTCATGATCCTGGGGTCCTGGGATTGAGCTCCGCAACAGGCTCCCTGCTCAGTGAGGAGTCTGCTTCTCCTTCTCTCTCTGCCCTTCCTCCCCCCTCATGCTCTCTCTCGCTTGTGCACTCTCTTGATAAATAAAATCTTTAAAAAATAAAACAAAAGAAAGGTTTAGAAAGAGTCAGTAGCTTGTCAAGTCAGTAGCTTGTCCAGAGTCACACAAACAATACATGACACTACTAGGATTTAAATCTTGGTCTTCCAGGGGCGCCTGGGTGGTTCAGTGGCTTGAGCCTCTGCCTTTGGCTCAGGTCATGATCCTGCAGTCCCAGGATTGAGTCCCACATCAGGTTCCCTGCTCGGCGGGAAGCCTGCTTCTCCCTCTCCGACTCCCCGTTTGTATTCCCTCTCTCACTGTGTCTCTCTCTGTCAAATAAATAAATAAAAACTTTAAAAAAAATTTAAAAATGAATAAATAAATCTTGGTCTTCTGGCTCTAACACTTAATTACCAAATTATGATTTCAATGTATTCACTGATTTTGGAATACAACATATTACAAAAGCTCAGAGAATAAAGTATTCATCTCTAGCTGAGAGGAGAAGGCTTCACTTCCAGTTGCTTTGGAAAATTCAATAATCAAGCAAAAGCAGAAAAGCACAAGGACTTTCCCATGCTAGTAAGTAGCCCAAATTAGCTGAAGCATAGAACATATGCAAGAAAGTCATGGAGAAAAGCAGAAGAACTTTGAATGCCAAATTAAGGGATTAAGCTTTATTACTTCAATAATCAACTGGGAGCAATAGGATCAAAACAGTATTTTCTATGTTTCACACAGCCACCAGAAGTAAAAATCTAGCAGCATCTGCTTTAAAATTTTGCTACACTCCAGTGTGGATAAAACTCCAATTCTTTAACATAGCATACAATGTCTTTTGCAATCTGGCTCTAAACTACATTTTTACCTTCCTTAACGATTCTTCCAGCCACACTGAAAGTTACCACATTTTCTTATACACACCATGACCTTTTATGTCTATTTATACATACATACATATACATATACATCCCTTACCTGAAATGCCCTTCTCCCTCTAGAAAACTCTTATTTATCTATCAAGAACCAGTCCAAAAGTTACTTTTCCTATAAAGTCTTTCCTATCTTTCCTAGTCTATTCCTAACTCAGGAAGAATTTGTGCTCCCCCTGTATTACATTGATTTTAGCATTTACTATGTCATATCTTCTACATATCTGTCTACATCTCTACTGGGCTGTTAATAAATTTTGCAACATTAGAATGTAGTACGGCACTAGCAGGCAGCAAGTACTCACACTTCCTCTGAACAAAGATTGGTCTGGTAATGGAATCGAGAATCATCCGAAGGGGAAAAAATAAAGACCAGAGTAGATGTGAGACAATTAATATTTCATCTAGGTTGGTGTCAATAGGAGAAAAACAAATGTGTCTTGATAGTCACAATACAATCTATCTGGTCTGTCAACAGCCTGGATAAGGGAGAGGGAATGGAGCTCAGCAAGGTCTTATAACTGACACATTGACCTTGAAAGGTATATAAATGACAGCAGAAGTAAATAGAAATCGTGGAGTACTAGGATTGAAGGCAAAATAACGACCTTATACATGCATACTAGGTTAGAGAATTCAGCAAGACAGACAGAAGTGTACATTAAAATGTGAAGATGGAAGTTGACAGAAATATTAAAAGTTCCCCCCAAATAGTCTAATAAGCTAATACAGTCTGAGTAGATAAGGTTATTAAGAAAGAAAATGTTAAGAAAAAAAAGGACTAAAAAAATAATCTCAAAGCTTTGTAAATTTAGGAAGCAGAAGGAAGAAAAGGTCAGCAAAATCATGGCCAGAAGAATAGGAAGAAAACCAGGATAATGTAATAACATGGGAGCTAAGGAAAGAGATATTAGGTACCAGGTACTGGGAACTGCTCAGTAAAATGACTAAGGATTTTATAATTGGGTTATTGATGGCTTTTAAAAGGGCTGCTTCAAAAGAGTGATATAGGCTGAAAACAATCTCAATAAATTATCTGAGTGTGCTTTTAAGAAGCAAGAAAAAGCAACAAAGAAAAAAAGACTGATGAGGTTCTGGGAAAATGGCTAAGTAGGAGGATCCTGAGCTCAACTTGTCCCAAAGACACACTTAAGATACAGCTACACAAGTGCAGCCAACTCTGTAAACCACCCAACGACTGTCAGAACAGACTTTCCACATCAAAAGGGTAGGAGAGGCAGAGACATAACCGGGAACCAAACTCTGCTCCCCACCCGCACCCCTCCTGCTCACCCCTCCCTCCCATCCCCACCAACTCACTCTCAGGAGACTAACCACAAACAGGAGGGACACCACAAGCACAGAGAAGTGAAAGAATCAGATCGCACTCTAATTACTCCAGACTTGGAGGCCCTTGGAAGACAAATTCTATAACATTCAGCTTTGAAAACCAGTGGGGCTTAATTTAGGGAGTTTTTGCAATAAGCAGGGCTTAACTCTAAGTACTTAAAAAAAAAAAAATCAGCCTGCATAGCTCTGAGAGACACCCAGAGGGAGATTAAAAAATAGTCTCCACCCTTTAAGGCCAGCAAAACAAATAACCTAGCAAGATACAGCATAGAAGCAGCAGTTTGAAAAGCACCTGGATATATTGAAGGTTTATTCACTAATCTCAGAAGAGCACTGGAGGGACAGGGATCCATAAGAGACTTCTCCAAAAATAAAAATGCTGGTGGGCACCATTTCTCTCACCCTACCCAAGCCTAGATAGCTGGGCACTTGGAGGAACCAGCAAGACCATTCTCTACCTATCTTGTTTGCACCAGGCACCCTGCAAATGTTCTGCTTTGGATCCACTCCACCCAACCCGACCCACTCGGCAGGTGTCCCTTCAAAGCAGCTCCTGCCCTGACTCTCCCTGCAAGCAACCCCAACAAGGACCAGTGCCACTTCAAAGTGACTCCTGTGCTGAGAAGCGGGGAATATAGCCACACACTGGTGTGTCTGCAGTCCCGGCAGCAAACCTTACAGCTAGCAGTGCAGAGAATGTGCCCTTCTGATTAGTCCTGGACTGGGACAAGGCATCTGGTCTCACAGCTTGCCCTGCCCTCAATTGAAAGCCTTTCAGGGGACAGTGTGGGAAGAGCACCGTGCAGGTCAGTGTGAATACAGCCCCAACAGACAGGCTGAGGACAGGCACCTGGTCTGACTGCTGACACTATCCAACCATAAGCAGCGGCCCCACATTGGCCCCTTAACAACACAAGGACCAAACCCTGCTCAGTGTACCCACAACAAAGTGGGCCACTGCAGCCAACTGGACTGAAGGCAAATGTGGTTCAGCCACAACAACAGGGCACACACAACCCACACAGGAGATACCCCTGAAGCCCTGGTTCTGATGAACAAGGAGCACTGAGCTGCAGGGTACCACAGGATCTCTTCCTCATAAGGCCACTACTTTCTAGATCAATTGACATGGCTGACTCTCCTAATACACAGAAATAAACACAGAAAATTACACACAGAAAATACACAGAGAATTAGACAAAATGAGGAGACAGAAGACTGTGTCCCAAATGAAAAACAGGACAATGCCACAATAAAAGAGCTAAAGGAAATAGAGATAAGTTAGGGGTGCCTGATCCTTACATCAGATAAATTAGATTTTAAGCCAAAGACTATAATAAGAGATGAGGAAGGACACTGTATCATACTTAAAGGGACTGTCCAACAAGAAGATCTAACAATTGTAAATATCTATGACCCTAATGTGGGAGCAGCCAATTATATAAACCAATTAATAACAAAGTCAAAGAAACACATCAACAATAATACAATAATAGTAGAGGACTTTAATACCCCCCTCACCAAAATGGACAGATCATCTAAGCAAAAGATCAACAAGGAAATAAAGGCTCTAAATGACACTCTGGACCAGATGGACATCACAGATATATTCAGAACATTCCATCCCAAAGCAATAGAATACACTTTCTTCTCTAGCACACATGGAATATTCTCCAGAATAGATCACATCCTGGGACACAAATCAGGTCTCAACTGGTACCAAAAGATTGGGATCATTCCCTGCATATTTTCAGACCACAATGCCATGAAACTAGAACTCAATCACAGGGGAAAGTTGGAAAGAACTCAAATACATGGAGGCTAAAGATTCATCCTACTAAAGAATTAATGGGTTAACCAGGAAATTAAAGAAGAATTAAAAAAATTCATGGAAACAAATGAAAACGAAAACACAACTGTTCAAAATCTCTGGGACACAGCAAAGGCAGTCCTGAGAGGAAAATATATAGCAATACAAGCCTTTCTCAAGAAACAAGAAAGATCTCAAATACATAACCTAACCCTACACCTAAAGGAGCTGGAGAGAGAAAACAGATAAAACGTAAACCCAGCAGAAGAAGAGAAACAATGAAGATTAGAGCAGAAATCAATAAAATAGAAACCAAAAACAACAGTAGAACAAATCAACGAAACTAGGAGCTGGTTCTTTGAAAGAATTAATAAAATTGATAAATCCTTGGCCAGACTTATCAAAAAGAAAAAGGACCCAAATTAATAAAATCTTGAATGAAAAGGGAGAAAGCACAACCAACACCAAAGAAATACAAACAATTATAAGAACATATTATGAGCAATTACACGCCTGCAAACTAGACAACCTGGAAGAAATGGATGCATTCCTAGAGACATACAAACTACCAAAACTGAACCAGGAAGAAATAGAAAACCTGAATAGACCCATAACCAGTAAGGAGATTGAAACAGTCATCAAAAATCTCCCAAGAAACAAGAGCCCAGGGCCAGATGGCTTCCCAGGGGAATTCTACCAAACATTTAAAGAATTAATACCTATACTCCTGAAATTGTTCCAAAAATAGAAATGGAAGGGAAACTCCCAAATTCATTTTATGAGGCCAGCATTACCTGGATCCCAAAACCAGACAAAGACCCCATCAAAAAGGAGAATTACAGACAAATATCCTTGATGAACACAGATGTAAAAATTCTCACCAAAATATTAGCCAATAGGATCCAACAGTACATTAAAAGGATTATTCGCCACAACACAAGGTTGTGGGATTTATTCCTGGGCTGCAAGGTTGGTTCAACATTCGCAAATCAATCAACGTAATATAATACATTAATAAAAGAAAGAACAAGAACCATATGATACTCTCAATTGATGCTGAAAAAGCATTTGACAAAGTATATCATCCTTTCTTGATCAAAACTCTTCACAGTGTAGGCATAGAGGGTACATTCCTCAACATCATCAAAGCCATCTATGAAAAACCCACAGTGAATATCATCCTCAATGGGGAAAAGCTGAGAGCTTTCCCCCTGAGATCAGGAACACAGCAGGGATGCCC
>CM052810.1:124930761-125009077 GCA_028533885.1 Nasua narica | reverse complement strand
TACACCACACACAAAAATAGACTCAAAATGGATCAAAGACCTCAAAGTGAGACAAGACTCCATCAAAATCCTGGAGGAGAACACAGGCAGCAACCTCTTCCACCTCAGCCGCAGTAACTTCTTCCTAGAAACATCGCCAAAGGCAAGGGAAGCAAGGGCAAAAATGAACAACTGGGACTTCATCAAGATCAAAAGCTTTTGCACAGCAAAGGAAACTGTCAACAAAACCAAAAGACAACTGACAGAATAGGAGAAGATATTCGCAAATGACATATCAGATAAAGGGTTAGTATCCAAAATCTATAAAGAACTTCTCAAACTCAACACCCGAAAAACAAATAATCCAGTCAAGAAATGGGCAGAAGATATGAACAGCCATTTCAGCAAAGAGGACATCCAAATGGCCAACAGACACATGAAAAAATGCTCAACATCACTAGGCATCAGAGAAATACAAATCAAAACCACAGTGAGATACCACCTTACAACAATCAGAATGGCTAAAATTGGCAAGTCAGGGAACGACAGATGTTGGCGAGGATGTAGAGAAAGGCGAACCCTCCTACACTGTTGGTGGGAATGCAAGCTGGTACAGCCACTCTGGAAAACAATATGGAGGTTCCTCAAAATGCTGAAAATAGAGCTACCCTACGACCCAGCAATCGCACTACTGGGTATTTACCCTCAAGATACAAATGCAGTGAACCAAAAGGTCACATGCACCCGAATGTTTATAGCAGCAATGTCCACAATAGCCAAACTATGGAAAGAACCCAGATGTCCATCACCAGATGAATGGATAAAGAAGATGTGGTATAGGGACGCCTGGGTGGCGCAGTTGGTTGGGCGGCTGCCTTTGGCTCAGGTCATGATCCTGGCGTCTTGGGATCGAGTCCCGCATCGGGCTCCTTGCTCCGCAGGGAGCCTGCTCCTCTCTCTGCTTCTGCCTGCCTCTCTGCCTGCTTGTGTTCTCTCTCTGTTAAATGAATAAATAAAATCTTTAAAAAAAAAAAAAAAGAAGAAGATGTGGTATATACATACAATGGAATACTATGCAGCCATCAAGAGAAACGAAATCTTACCATTTGCAACAACGTGGATGGAACTAGAGGGTATTATGCTAAATGAAATAAGTCGGTCAGAGAAAGTCAATTATCACATGATCACTCTGATATGAAGAATTTGAGAGGCAGGGCAGGGGGTCCGGGGGGGGGGTATGGAGAAGCGAAATGAAACAAGATGGGAAGGAGACAAACCATAAGAGACTCCTAAACCCACGAAACAAACTAAGGGGGGCTGAGAGGTGGGGGGGCTAGGGTTATGGACATAGGGGAGGGTATGTGCTATGGCAAATGCTGTGAAATGTGTAAGCCTGATGATTCACAAACATGTACCCTGGGACAAATAATACATTATATGTCAAAAAAAATAAATTAAAAAAAATTAACAATCTAAAAAAAAAAAAGTTAGGGGTGCCTGGGTGGCTCATGCAGTTAAGTGTCTGACTCTTGATCCCAGCACAGGTCTTGATGTCAGGATTGTGAGTTCAAGCCCCACATTGGGCTCCATGCCCACTTTAAAAAAAAAGGAAAGAAAGAAAGAAATGGAAATAAGTTATATGCCTGATAAAGAACTCAAAGTAACAATCATAAAGATCGGGACTTAAGAAAAAAATTCAGTGAGGGGCACCTGGGTGGCTTAGTCGTTAAGTGTCTGCCTTCGGCTCAGGTCGTGATCTCAGGGTCCTGGTATCGAGTCCCACATCCGGCCTACTTGGCGGGAAGCCTGCTTCTCCTTCTCCCACTCCCCCTGCTTGTGTTCCCTCTCTCATGGTCTCTCTCTCTCTCTGTCAAATAAATAAATAAATGAAATTCAGCGAGACCTTCAACAAAGAAATAGATATATTTATGTTTATATAAATATATATTTATCTGACTATATATATGTTATATATAATCAGAGATGAAGAACCAAATAACTGAAATTAAAAATACACAAAGGGAACTGACACCAAATTAGAGGAGGCAGAAGAACAGATCAGCAATCTGGAAGACAGGGTTATGGAAAGCCACTAAGCAGAACAGCAAAAAGGGGGGCGGGGAGAATAACAAAAACAGAATAGGCTAAGGAACCTCAGCCACATCGTCAAGTGTAATGACATTTGCATTATAGGGATCTCAGGAAAGGAGAGAGAGAAGGGCGCAGAAACCTTATTTGAAAAAATAATACCTGAAAATTTCCCTAATCTGAAGAAAAAAACACATCCAGATCCAGGAAACACAGAGGATTGCTAACAAGATGAACCCAAGGAGGTCCACACCAAGACACGTAATTAAAATGGCAAAAAGTAATGATAAAGAGGAAATCTTAAAAGCAGCAAGAGAAAAGAAAACAGTTACATATCAGGGAAATCCTACAAGGCCATGAGCTGATTTTTCAGCAGAAACTTAATAGGCCTGAAGGGAGATGCATGATGCATTCAAAGTACTGAAAGGAAAAACATGCAACCAAGAATACTCTACTCAACAAGATTACCATTCAGAATAGAAGGAAGCACAGTTTCCCCAACAAAAGTTAAAGAAGTACATCACCACTAAACCAGACTTACAGGAAATCTCAAAGGGAATTCTTTGAGTGGAAAGAAAAGGCCATAATGAGAAAGAAAATTGTGAAAGGAAAAAATTTCACAGGCAAATGCAAATATGTAATAAGAGTAGATTAATCACTTATAAAACTAGTATGCAGAGAAGCGGTAAAGTCAATCACATCTACACAAATCAGTTAAGGGATTCACAAAGTAAAAGGATATAAAGTATGGCATCGTATACATAAAACATGAGGGTGATAAAAATTTAGTGCTTTTAGAATGGGTTGAAACTTAAACAATCACCAACCTGATACAGATTGCTATACACATAAAATGTTATATGTGAACCTAAATAGTAACCAAAAATCAAAAACCTGTAACAGAAACACAAAAAATAAAGAGAAAGGAATTCCTTTTTTTTTTTTTTTAAGAGAGAGAGAATGTTCACATACGGGAATGGGGGAGGGGCAATGGGAGGGAGAAAGAGAGAATTCCTGCAGACTCCATGCTCAGGGATCTAGAACCAAATGTGCGGCTTGATCCCATGACCCTGAGATCATGACCTGATCAAAATCAAGAGTTGGGTGCCTAACTGACTGTACTACCCAGGCACCCCAAGAAAGGAATTCAAACCTAACACCAAAGAAAGCCATCAAACCACAAGGAAAGAGTAAAAGAAAAAAGGAACAGAGAAGAACTGCAGAAACAACCATAAAACAAGTAACAAAATGGCATCATATCGAAATTAATGTATGATCCAGTAATTCCACTACTGGGTACTAACCCAAAGAAAACGAAAACACTAATTCTAAAAAATATATGCACCCTTGTTTACTGAAGTATTATTTACAATAGTCAAGATATAGAAGTAACCCAAGTGTCCATCCATAGATGAATGGATAAAGACGATGTGTGATAGTATTACAATTGAGTATTACTCAGCCATAAAAAAAGAATGAGATCTTGCCATTTGCAGCAACATAGATGGACCTAGAAGGTATAAGGCTAAGTGAAATAAATCAGTCAGAGAAAGACAAATACCACATGATTTTGCTCATGTGTGGAATTTAAGAAACAAATGAACAAAGAAAGAAAGAGACCAAAAAAACAGACTCTTAAATACAAAGGACTAACTGGTGGTTGCAGAGAGGAGGTGGGCAGAGGGATGGATGAAAGAGATAAAGGGGATTGAGTATACTCATTTTGATGCACAATGAATAATATACAGAATTGGGTCATTATATTGTATACCTGAAACTGCGTGTTAATTATAACTTGATTTTTAAAAAATCATCAACTAGGAAAAAAAGAAAAAAAAATTGATGGCCCAAGAGGAAAACAACAGGATGACTCATAGAGCAAGATTCTGGGGAAGGAATCATCAAAAAAGATGAGCAGATGATCTGTCTGTGACATATTTCTAAGGATGATAACCAGAGTAAGTTCAGTTCACTTAACTGCCTGGGCAGCTATTTTTGTATTAAGATCACCACCACTCCTTTCTAGGCAATTGCTGATTAGAACAATGTAGACACATGACCCAGCTATTGGGAACAAGACAGTTCAATTATTTGCTGCTACTGGCTGAATATCCAGGAGAAGAGGGTTTACCATATTTTACCATCTGGACAGAAGAGCCGAAAAGGCTGATCTGCTTAGAGAAACATGTAGCAGATACTAGCAAGAAACCTAATGACTTCCTGGGTTTTAGTTCTAATTCCACCCTGAGGCCAAGCTCTATTCCTGCCCTTGAGTTCTTTGGTGCCCCTGCACTCTTACAATAAATCCCTTTGTATGTATATACCACATCTTCTTTATCCATTTGTCTGTTGATAGACATCTAGGTTCTTTCCATAGTTTGGCTATTGTGGACATGGCTGCTACAAACATTCAGGTGTACGTGCCCCTTCAGATCACTATATTTGTATCTTTAGGGTAAATACCCAGTCGTGTGATTGCTGGGTCGTAGGGTAGCTCTATTTTCAACTTTTTGAGGAACCTCCATACTGTTTTCCAGAGTGGCTGCACCAGCTTGCATTCCCACCTATGCAACCATCAAAAGAAACAAAATCTTGCCATTTGCAACAACATGGATGGAACTAGGAGGTATTATGTTAAGTAAAATAATTCAATCAGAGAAAGACAATTATTATATGATCTCTCTGATATGAGGAATTTGAGAGGTGGGGGTGGGGGGTTGTGGGGGTAGGGAAGGAAAAAATGAAACAAGATGAGATTGGGAGAAAGACAAACCTTAAGAGACTCCTGGGGCACCTGGGTGGCTCAGTGGGTTTAAACCTCTGCCTTCAGCTCAGGCCATGATCTCAGGGTTCCTGGGATCGACCCCCACATTGGGCTCTCTGCTCAGCAGGGAGCCTGCTTCCCCCAGCCCCTCTCTGCCTGGCTCTCTGCCTGCTTGTGAACTCTCTCTCTGTCAAGTAAATAAATAAAATCTTAAAAAAAAAAAAAAAAAGCATAAGGGACTCTTAATCTCACGAAACAAACTGAGGGATGCTGAGGGGTCAGGGGGTAGGGATAGGGTGGTTGGGTTATGGACACCAGGGAGGGTATGTGCTATGGTGAATGCTGTGAAATGTGTAAGCCTGATGATTCGTAGACCTGTACCCTAAGGGCAAATAATACATTATATGTTAATTTTTTAAAAATAAGCTAAAAAATAAATAAATCCCCCTTTTCTTTTTTCACTTAGCTCAAATTAATTAATACTTTTAAACAGAAGTCCTAATTAACACACATGCTAACAAATAAGAATTCATTCTTAGAAAAGGTTGCCACTTGTATAAAATCTGAAGACAGGCATAGCAAACTAGAATGTACTTTCTAAAAATAATGGCACATGGCAGGAAAGAACTTGAAAATAAAGCTAAAATCAGACTGGCGATCTAACAATTATGTTGTGAAGCTACAAATATTTTGCAAAGACAAAGCAGACAAAATACTATCTGGAATTCAAGATTAATATAAAAGAACAAAAGCAGAACCTTTTACTTTAAAAAACAGACTTTTAAAATTTTATTTCAAAAAGGGATTATTACCATTGTATCAAAACACCAATTCTCAGATAAAAATGTCCAATAATTGAAAATGTGAAAATGGAGATTGAAGAGTTAGGAATATTAACTTAAAAATTCCCCCAATAGTAGTGAAAGCTAATACAGGAGATTTTACTTCGAAAATGAAGCTACTAATACTCTTTAAAATTCATCAAAAATAAGATAGACTAATACCGAATGGAGAAAAGGACGAATTAATGGACAGATATTTTTAAAAGATTTTTATTTATTTAATTGACAGAGAAAGACAACTAGACTGGGAACACAAGCAGGGGGAGTAGGAGAGGGAGAAGCAGGCCTCCCCCTGAACAGGGAGCCCAATGCCGATGCCGGGGCTCGATCCCAGAAGCTGAAGGCAGACACCCAACAACTGAACCACCCAGGCACCCTGACATTACAATTCTTAAGGTGCATCACAAAATGTAGAAAGATTTGACCAAAGGGTATGACCCATCTGAATAAGCATATAGTGCTTATTATATATATTTACTGATAACAATAGCAGTTTAAACTGGCACACCTGGGATGCCTGGGTGGCTCAGTTGGTTAAGTGTCTGCCTTCAGCTCAGGTCAAGACCCCAGGGTCACGGGATTAAGCCCCACTTCAGGCTCCCTGCTCAGCAGAGAGCCTGCTTCTCTCTCTCCCTCTGTTGCTCCCCCTGCTTGTGCTCTCTCTCTCTCTCTCTAAAATGATAAAAAATAAATAAATAAACTGGCACATCTTAGCCAGTTGCCTCAGCTCTCTCTCCTTATTACCTCCAAGGCCCAGGCAAAGTTAAGCAATATTTCCTAGGCTCTCTGTGGTCATGTTTTGGTTTCTCCTTAGCAACCCAGGCCAAAACATTGCATTTCCTTTTAAGTGAATTTCTGGAAAGCTGCTTTTATTAAATTATAAGATATAAATCTGCTCAAACATGATAGGAGTCTTTCTCCTAGGATTCTAATAATTTCCAATTCTTTATTCTTGGTCAAAATTAAATCCAAAGAAGCGACTGTGCTTTATTTCTGCCTCTGCCCACTGAGATGAATGAATAATGTATTCCAATGTTCTTTAACCCATGATAGCCCATTTTAAAAATATACCTTATGGTAATTTTTAGGGATTTAATTGTAAAAAGTTATTCACAGTATTTTTTATAATAGGGAAAGATTGGAAACAACTAAAAGTGATACTGTACTGGTTCAACTTAGAGTACCTACATATAATGCAATACCTGATGAGTCACTGAAGGTGAGGCTGCCCATTAATATTTCTTGACATAGAAAGTTACACACAAGATAGTGAAAAATGGTGGTTTCAAGACATTATTACAGCATAACTTTACACATGTATGCCATATCTAAAAGATGCTGAGATGCTACAGTGTTTATCTCTTAATTATTTTCAAAGTTAGCCTTCATTTTGATTATTATGCTTAATAATAAAATTATTATGTGTAACATTTAAAATATATAACATTTCAGCATCAATTAGGTACCCTCTGATTTTTTAAAAGTGTAAATTAACAGATATTCTGCTCTCAGAATAAGACTTTTAAAAGCTATCCAGGTAGCTGAAGGTCCCCAACATTATTAGAGCTAGGTGCCATATTGGTTCTTTATTATGCTATCCACATTCTCTTATTCTAACTCTTCTATTTTCATCTAAATGTTCTCATCAATGTTTTTACCCTCAGATTTAAGAATTTTCACCTAGCATCTTAACATAGAAGAATACTCCTCCACCCTTCTAATCAATGTTTCTTTGAAATGACGATGCCCTTCCACTGCTGTACCAGTCACCCCATTCCTCCCACTTCTTGCCTCTATTCTAGCACTTAGCATCCTGCAATAATAGAAGACAAATCAGTCTTCCTTAGTAGACATACAAGTCCCATAAGGCAGAAACTATGTGCTAATTCTCCCCATTACTTAGCATATAGAAAACAATAATCAACTGCCAACAAACTTGAGTAGATGGAAGTTTCGAACAGGTGAGAAGATGCCAAAAGGTACCTAGCTGATTCAAATGAATTAAAGTCTCCAGGCCTAGATATTATATTGCATGATACTTAACAATGATTTTAGAGTCACTATTTATAATATGAGAAATCATGGGGAAGAGATAACTGACAATAGCCACTAGCACCTCCCTCAATTCTCAAAAATAAAAAGATCCCCAAAACACACAGACCCTGAAGGCTGGAGTTCAACAAGCAAAGATCTTCCAGAAAGTGGCACAAGGAAAGTTGTAAAAGCTAGAAAATGTAGGATGGGGTGCCTGGGTGGCTCAGTGGGTTAAAGCCTCTGCCTTCGGCTCAGGCATGATCTCAGAGTCCTGGGATCAAGCCCCGTATCAGGCTCTCTGCCCAGCAGAGAACCTGCTTCCCCCCCTCTCTCTCTATCTGCCTCTCTGCCTACTTGTGATTCCTCTGTCAAGTAAATAAATAAAATCTTTAAAAAAAAAGAAAAGTAAAGAAAATGTAGGATGAATAAGAGACCTTGACTAAAACAGAAGAGACAGGTAAATTAGGAGCTAAGGTTTCAACAGTACACACTTTAAACAGTGTGGGGTGGGAGGCTTATGAATTAACTCCAGCTGCACTTGTTACTCTCCTAACACAAGACACATGTGCCTCCCCTGAAGGTATTTGCACATACTATTTCTGGGCCCAGAACGTTCATTCAACTAGATATTCATAGAGCTTAACACTCTCATCCCTTCAAATATTTGCTTAAATGTCATGTTCTCCAGTGATATCCTTTTTAAAATGTGAACCTCCCCCCTTACTGTTCTTTTTCTTTTTTCCATAGCACTTATCACCTTCTAACACACTTAATAATTGACTTATTTACTGTTATTAATTATCTATTTCATCTATTAGAATGTAAGTCCCATGAAAGAATAGATCTTTGTCTATTTTGTTCACTGATGTAGCTCAAGCACCTAGGACACAAATGACCAATAAAAACTTGTTTAATGCACAAAATGGTTGTAAGAAAGATTGTGAAGAAAAAAATAATTAGAACTGGTGATATCAGCAAAGTATCAAGGAAAAAGCTCTAGATTTGAGATAAAAGATCTGGATTCAAATCTAAGCCCTAACACTTACTATTGCAAATGACTGTTTTCTGGCAAACGCCTATGAACTTCAGTTACTAATCTGTAAAATGGCTGGTAGTGAAGATCAGATGAGATAAATGTGTATAAGAGTAGCAGTTGGTCAAGCATCTGCCTTCGGCTCAGGTCATGATCCCAGAGTCCTGGGATCAAGTCCAGCATCAGGCTCCTTGCTCAGCGGGGAACCTGCTTCTCCCTCTGCCTGCAGCTACCCCTTGCTTGTGCGCTCACTCTTACCTCTCTCTCTCTGAAAGTTCAATCTTAAAGAAAAAAAATGAAAAGAAAACCCAGAAAGGTAACTTTATTTGGAAACAAGAAGGGAAGATAATGAGTTAGATTTCAATTTACAGTTGTGCTGTCCAACATGGTATAACTAGCCACATGCACCTAATTTAAAATAATTAAAATTAAATAAAATTTAAAATTCAGCTCCTTGGTCACAATGGCCATATTTCAAGTGCTTAATGGCCATATGTGGTTAGTGGCTACCATATTGTACAGCAGATTACAGAACATTTCCAGCAACACAGAAAGCTCTAGTGCACAGTGCTGACTTATAAACTTTGAGTTGACAGCAGAACAGAAATCAAATGAGTGTTATTTTAACATCCCTGATGCTGGATTCCTGGAAAGTTCAGGATGAAGAAATGCAAAATCCAACCACATAAACAATCTGAGTGGGAATTGCAAAATGTGAATATAACAAATGAAATAATTCATATTATTTCATTACAAGGTCCTAGAATACATGAACACACCCCAGTTGATAATATGAGGTCACTGATAAGGCAACTATAAATAGAGGTTGGAGAGGCCCAGTAAAGTTGCCAAGAAGAATTTGGTCAGCATCCCAGCTCAAATCTCTGGTTAGTAACTTCAGATATGCCTGAAAGACAAATATTATATGCAATACAATAGTTTTCTTAGTGAGTGATAAGATACCTATAGCTCCAAATCTCCCCAAGAAGCAAAACTCCCTTGTCAAAAGTAACTGCAGCTACCTAGAATAGTATAGCCTTCCTTAATGAATAAGCATATTTCAACTATAAAAAGATCTAGAATTAAATATACAAATGCTTGAGAAGGGAATTAAAGTCAGATGTTACTGTTTTTGTTTCAAGAAAGCTATGCAGAGGGGCGCCTGGGTGGCTCAGTGGGTTAAAGCCTCTGCCTTCAACTCAGGTCATGGTCTCATGGTCCTGGGATCAAGCCCCGCATCGGTCTCTCTGCTCGGCGGGGAGCCTGCTTCCCCCTCTCTCTCTGCCTGCCTCTCTGCCTACTTGTGATCTCTCTCTCTCTCTCTCTCTGTTAAATAAATAAATAAAATATTTAAAAAAAAAAAAAGAAAGCTATGCAGAAATTGATCTTTTAGGGGCGCCTGGGTGGCTCAGTGGGTTAAAGCCTCTGCCTTCGGCTCAGGTGATGATCCTAGGGTCCTGGGACTGAGCCCCATATCGGGCTCTCTGCTCAGCAGGGAGCCTGCTTCTCCCTCCCGCCCACCCCCCGCCTGCCTCTCTGCCTACTTGGGATCTCTCTCTCTCTCTCTGTCAAATAAATAAATAAAACCTTTAAAAATAAATAAATAGATAGATAGATAAAAAATCAATCTTTTATATACTTAAAAAATTGAAGAGGATCTCGCTTATAAGAATGACTGGCCTGTAGAAAATTTAAAATGTATAACTGAGTTAATAGATTTAGACTTGTGATTTTAAGCTGATCTTATAAGTTTATAAATAACATTTGAACGTTGCAAAGACTTTAAGGTCACAGTGTTTGAAAAGTCAGTTTAATGTTTACACAAATGATTTAGTATCTAGGAGCATTTTATTACCTCGAACAAACGATATACTTAAGAAGATTGAACATATTATATACTAACTACTATTTTAATTATTTTAGCCTATTTCACGTGGCAATATCTATAAAAACACTAGATATGTATTTCATATTAAAATCAATAAATATTCAAACCTAAATTTAGCGCCACCTAAATGCTCATCCTTAACAAAATGGATAAACTGAATGGGGTGCTTGGGTGGCTCAGACAGTTAAGGGTCTGCCTTTAGCTCAGGTCATGATCCCAGAGTCCTGGGAAAGAGCCCAGAGTTGGGCTTCCTGCTCAGCAAGGAGTTTGCTTCTCCCTCTCCCTCTGCTCCTCCCCTTGCTCATTCTCTCTCTCACTCACTCTCTCTCAAATAAATAAATAAAATCTTAAAAAAAAAAACCCATACATAATGTATAACTTACAGTATATATCCATCCAGTGGAATACTATTCAGCAGTAAGAATGAACAAAATACAACTAGACATAAAAACATGGATGAATATAACATAATGACAAGAGAAAGAAGCCACACAAAAAAGAATATGCACTGCGTGATTCCATGTATATAAAGTTCAAAACAAGCAAATTCAAGCTATAGTCAAGGTTGTGGTTATCCTGGTGGGAGTTGAAGAGGAACATGAAGAAGGCTTCTGGGGACTGGTAACATTGTCTCTTAATCTAAATACTGATAAGATGGATGTGCTCACTTTGTGAAAAGTAATTAAGCTATAAACTTATGATTTGTGCATTTACTTTTATAATAAATTACATAATAATTCAATAAAGTTTAACCAAAAAAAATAAGTATATACACACCCAAGTTTATAACCACCCAAGTAAGATTGTAAGCCACATACCACCCCAAATTATCCCAGGACCATCACTACTATGTGTACTATACTTTGGAAAAGTTAACATATCAAAGAAAGAAAAGGGGGAAAAAAAAAAAAAAGAAAGAAAAGGGGAAAGGAAGGACGTGTCCCAGGATCACAATAATTCTGATGTATAGCTAGAGTACATAGTAGGTACCAAGGAAATCAGAGGCCTAGAAAGGCCAATTTGCTCCCCTGGAAGACCTTAACTGCCCTAGCCAAGAAAACAGTGGAATGTATTCAGTGGGCAATGGGAATGACACATGCAAATGATGCAGGCGGAAGACTACCTACCATAAAGTTTTCAACCCTTTTCCTTAATTTAACCAAAAATTTATCAGCAATACCTCCATTCTCCGGCATCCAGTTTTCAATCTGAAGGGACTTCAGAAGAGTAGCTGTCCAGGTCGCCTCTCCCCAATGGTCACACAGTCATCCCTCCTCATGGGAAGAGTGATTTACCTGGTTACTAATTTCTGAGAAGAGGCACCAAGCATCTGGAGTCAGCCTCTTCTCTCCTTAGAATCTATCAGCTACAAAGTGGTTATAATCCAGTCTCTCTAAGGGCCATGTATAAAGTTTACTGGAGCTGGCTCTGCCCTTGCAGGGGAGGCCTTCTGTAGTCCGGCATTACCCATGACTACCTACCTAATTCAGAGTAATTATTAGGTAGTACAAATCTAAGCCATATTCTCCAACCAGCTTCATTTACAATAAAGCTGGCATTTTTATCTCCACCTGTCTATACTCTATGTATTCTCAATTGATTCTGAACTCAGATGTGGGACAGTGATAAAATTAAATATTATTCCTAAAGCCTAACAAATGAAGAGAATACTAATGGGGAGAGGGCAATTACTATTTCATGTCAAAAGAGTAAACTCTACTCAAGATATTTTGATTTGGTTTGGAGTTGAAATTAACATACTAATCTGCTGAACAACAGAAATTCTCTTCTCAATAATAGGAAAATAAAATTGAAAGGAGTAATATTTGCTTAGCATTTGCTTCTAAAGTGTTCCATAAAGTATATCATCTGACTAAAACAGCACTCCATTCCTCTGCAGCCTAAAAATAGATCACTTAATTTATTCCTAGATATTTTTATTAAGTGACTGGGGGTAGGTAGGTTTATAGTAACTTCCTGACATAAAGAAGTCTACTTGCAGAAAATGTGGTCCATCCCAAAATGATACTTACAATCTAAGAGAAGTATGTTTCTGTTTTATTCTCAACATTGTTTTCTCCCACAAATGAAACAGCAAAATTCACTCACAGAAGGAAATAGGTCTATTTTTTAAAACCATGCATTACATTTTCTAAGATTATGAATTTCAGTTTGATAGGATCATATATTTTGGAATTTATTCAGCAAGTACAATATAAACTAATGCTTAACCATATGACACTGTACTTGATCATGACCTCTTTAATCACAAATGGTTGAAACTTGGCATGACAAAGATGCCCTCCTAGGAAATATTTACACAAGGTTAACTCAGCTTTTTTCTGTCTAGAAAACATCTAAGGATTCTGGGAGATATTAAATAATACATCATTTTTTAAAGAATGGTATGCATCAATAGCGGTGTAAGTAAATTAAGCAGTTGGTAGCAGTCTTAATCATATCTTCTTTTGATCTGAGCAGAAGAGTTTATAACCTCTATAAAAATTGCCATAGAACCATTCTGACTAACCCAAACCACAACTGGGAAAGCCGTTAACAGTGAGGAGGGACGGATGTCACAAGAGACTTTTTTCCTTCTCTTTTTCTTTTTTTTTTTCCTTCTCTTTTTCTTACAATAGCTTTTTTTAAACTGAAAAAATCCAAAACCAAGGCATAAAAATGTCACATACTTAATTGGCATTTACTATGATTTTTAAGAATCTAAAACCGCACCCAGTAGCAAGATTAAAAAAAGAAACTGTTCATGCAATTTAAAGAAAAACAGAGGGTCCAAAAGCAAACCATCACTCTCAAAACTCTGCTCAGCAATTTCAAATAATGAGAATATATGTTCCTGGATAGAAGTAATTAGAACCAACTCATAGGAGGCCAACATGATAAGTGCAACAGGTTGTGATCGCCCAGCCCTCTTAAATATTCACGTTCTTCAAGACTCTTACCAACCCTCTTCTATTAACGTTGTCTCCAAACTCCCATAGCATAGTAACATAATTTTATGTATACTTAATGCACTAAGTTCCAAAACTCAAATCCATCTTTTCCTCTATTCTCACTGCCATCATCTTGATTTAATCCTTCATTATTTCTCGCCTGTTCTGCTACAATAGCTCCCTAACTGGTCTCCCTATGTGCATCCTCACCCTTCTCCAGCCCATTCTTAACACTGAAGCTGATGCAAACCCAAACCCAATCTGATCAAGTCTCTTCCCAGCTTAACTGCCTCAAGGGTTTGCCATTACCTAACCTCCTTGGCTGCTTCATTTTTCTTCATTACGTTTATAACCATCTGACATACTATATTACTTATTTGCTATCTCCACTCCAATTAGAATATAAGTCCATAAGGACAGAGTTTTTGTCCACTGCTATATGTTGCAGAGTAAGCACTGAAATAGTCACACATGAATGAGTGAATGAGTAAATGAAGGAATTAATGGACTGATGATCTACAGGCCAAGGCCTCCAAGACCGGCCAGGGCCATCCTCTTTTTATTCTACTCCACCTCTACCAACATTGAATTGTTTAATTACCTAAATACAACATGCACTTTCATGCTCCCCTACTTTGCCATACGCTATTACCTTTGCCTGGAACTGTCTTCACCACCCAATCAATCTGCCACACCATCATCCATATTTTAAAATTATCTCCAGAAAGCTTCCCCTACCCCAAGGATAATCACTCTTTATTTCCTTTGTGCTACATCTATACCTGTATTTATAGCAGCTCTACTCAAACTGTACTGGAATGTGTATCTCCCTTACCACTGTGAATTCTTTGAGGCAAGGACAATTATTCATCTCGCCGCCTTCAGTGCCTAAGACAATACTTGTCATAAAGCAACTATTTTATAAACATCGGATAAATTAACATTCGTGTGACGATTCCGTGAGGGAAATGAAAACATGAAGTTTCAAGAAGTCACTCCTTCAATTCCATGATGATAAAGAGCCCTGAGATAGAAGAATTACAACCAATGACATCATCCAAGTTAATCAGAGAAAAGGAGTCGTACAAATAACACACATCACCAAATGATTCCAAAATAAGAGACAAACCGTCACACTCACACTTTCTTAGATTTACATGCTGGCTCCTTGCTCCATCATTTGTCTTCCCTCTAGACTCAGCTTGGCTGCTGGCAAACTGAGGCCCAGCTAAGCAGGAGGAAGTTGAAGGGAGACCTTGGTTCCCCATTAGCAATACAGTAAGTAGATCACTCTCCAAGGGAGATCACTTTTCCATCTAATAAAAGTTTTTATGTTCCCTCATATTTTGATTCAAACTTCAAAACAGTTGTATAGGACTAGATTTTACCACTAGCCACACCTAACTCTGAACCAAAGAACAGAGCTTTCTACTCATAATCTTTTTTTTTCCCCCAGGGTACATGTCTGTGAATCATCAGGCTTACACATTTCACAGCATTTGCCATAGCACATACCCTCCCCAATGTCCATATCCCTACCCCCCCACCTCCCAGCAACCCTTAGTTTGTTTCATGAGTTTAGGAGTCTCTTAGGGTTTGTCTCCTTCCGCATCCCATCTTGTTTCATTTCTCTTCCCCACCCCCCATAACCCCCTGCCCTGCCTCTCAAATTCTTCATATCAGAGCGATCATGTGATAATTGTCTTTCTCTGACCGACTTATTTCATTTAGCATAATACCCTCTAGTTCCATCCACGTCGTTGCAAATGGCAAGATTTCGTTTCTCTTGATGGCTGCATAGTATTCCATTGAATATATATATCACATCTTCTTTATCCATTCATCTGTTGATGGACATCTAGGTTCTTTCCATAGTTTGGCTATTGTGGACATTGCTGCTATTAACATTCAGTCTACCCATAATCTATAACAACAATATACCAACAGTTGTGCCTTCTGTCTATGGAGTAACCACACAAAGAAGTCTCCTTCAGCCATGGGAAGCCTCATTCATTACCCCAGCGTGCCTTATAAATATTACTATTTTTCTCTGACTGCTGCAGACGAAGGCTCTAAATCCAAGTATAAGGAACACCTGACCTACCTGCTTAGTTCTAAGAATGTGAACATGCATAAAAATGTACAATCACACAGATACATACAAATGAATAGACATAAATATACATGAAGCCATTTGGGGAAAAAAAAACTTTTAAATCCAATGATGGCTCAAATAATATCAAGTGAAGCCTGTGGCCAGGATGTGATCCTTGATTCCTGTATTGTTGAATTCTCACAGCAACACTGCAAAGCACGAATTACTGTCCTCATTTTCACAGTCAAGGGACTGAAGTTCTTTTTTTTTTTTTTAAGATTTTATTTATTTATTTATTTGACAGAGAGAGGAGAGGGATCACAAGCAGGCAGAGAGGCAGGCAGAGAGACGGGGAAGCAGGCTCCCTGCTGAGCAGAGAGCCCAATGCGGGGCTCGATCCCAGGACCCTGAGATCATGACCTGAGCCAAAGGCAGAGGTCTTAACCCTCTGAGCCACCCAGGCGCCCCGGGACTGAAGTTCTGAAAAACATTAAGTGACTTGCCCAAGGTCATGCAACTAGAATTGTGTAGTGGAAAGTCAAACTCAGGTCTTGGTTCTCAGCCCTTAACCTTCTGCTTAACCTTCTTCAATTCGGTCCCCAATGCAACCTTTCTAAAAGGTAAATGTAATATTTTGCCCCACATAAAAGCCTGCAAACAAGACTTGCCTCCAGCCCTCACCCTCTGTTATTCTCACCCCCTCCTACACCACTGAACTCCCAACAGTTTCCTAATCTTCCACTGCTTTATCTGTGAACACACTGCTCCTGCCAAGAACACTTTTCTGCTTTGGCAGATTACTTCCAACCCAAACTTCAAGATTTACTCAACCTTTACTCTGGGAAGCCTTCCCCCTGATATACAGACCTAAAACTAGGGTAAGTGACCATCTGCTATGGTTATCAGCTAAATTTCTTATCACACTGTATTATGACTTTACCTTACTAGGCTATTAGCTCCTTAAGTAAATACTGCATTCCAGGTACAGTATATACTAGCAGACGAAGGACTCATTAATGTGGAATTACTGAATGAATTCACCGTAAGTCGTACAAGTTAAGAACCTGGCCCTAAAGTTAGTACGACCTACTCTTCTAACATGCCACATCTGAAGTAGGCTTCGTAAATCTGTTTTATTTCTTCATCTATAGAAAACTCAGAGTTTGGAGAGGAGTAAAAGAAATAACAGACTTAACACAGTCTCTGGCACATTGACAGTACCACTAAACATTACCAACACTTTTTTTTTTCCACTTTGAAAGTTCGTCCATGTGACAAAGTCACATCTCAGAAAATATTTTCTCCAGTAGACGCCATCAGCACTTAAGATTTCTCCAAAAAGTAGTAAGTCAGGATCACTTAACAACATCTTCAGCCACAGGCAAGGGTTTTTCAGCTTCTAGTTACAGCAGAGTTCAGTAGTTATCACCACAGCCTCAATCATTTAACTAGTGTCTGAAGTTTTTTGCTTCTTACTCATCCCTCACTTTTCTCCCTTCAAAGTCAAAGACCATGCCCCTAAGCAAATGGAAACCTGCCCCCACAGAAACCAGTCAGCACCTTCCCCCAAGAACCACTTCTCCCCCCATCTGGGCTTGCACGAATTTGAATAGAGCCTAGTGCAAACTTAAATCTTCTTGGAGGATCATGTTGGAAACCTTTCTGTCCATTCCAAGACCTTGCCCCCAATTATTAATTCAGGATAATGAATTCCTGGCATCAAGACTCCAAGAAAACGGGTCCCCCTGAAGCCTTTCCCAATAAGAGTTCTTCAGATTTGTTTACTCTCAAATAGTGACCCAAATCCACCATTCCACCACGCCCCCTTCCTGCCAGAGTCCAGGGTCTCGTCCACTCTCTCTCGAGACGGTTCTTCACTTTCAGGGACCGGGATGCCTTCCTCCCACCGGTGTCACCTCCCTTCCCACCTTGCCTATGCCCTTCCGCTGCAAAGGCCTGGCCTGGTCTCGCCGCTAGCCAGCTCCACAGAACCGCTACTCACCGCTTCTTGGGGATGGTGCCCGACTCCTGCGCCGCGGGAGTGGCAGTGGGCGCCGCCGTGGCCGCCGACGCGGCTCTCCGCGCTTTGCACTCATTGGTACTCACAGCCTCCTGGGGCCGGCCCAGCAGATGGCCCGAGAGAACCCGGAGCCTCCGCCCGGCGCGGTCCCGGTCTGGGTCCGGGTCCCGGTCCCGGTCCCGGTCCGCTGCAGAGCCGGAGCCCGCGCTCACGCCCGTTCCACCCGCTGCAGCCGCCTCCTCCGCCATGGCTTCCGCCTTGTGCCGCCGTCCCGGACCGCTGGGCGCGGGTGAAAGGTCACTTAGAGCGGCGCCCGGCGCGACCATTCGCTGCGGCGCATCCCGGCAGCCACCGCGGCGACTGGGCGGCGGGTGCCATGCGCCGGGAGCCTCGCAATCTCAGCTCCCGCCCACCGCGCCCGCCCGCTCGCCCTCCGCGGTCACGCCTCGGACCGCGAGCACCTGCCAAGCAGGTGAGTGTGAGCTGTCCCGGGATTGGTCCAGACAGGGCTGGGTTGAGCTGGACCAGAATCCAAACCCACGAGTGTCCCGCGATGGCCTAGTACCCTGGGTGGTGACCTCGGGTGTCGCCTTGGCCCCGGGAGTAGCTTTCCAGAGCAGACGCCTAGGACCAGGGTGCTGCTGGACTTAATAACTTAAGCAGCGCCATTCTTCTCATGAATGAGCTCCTACTACTCCCCGTGTCCCCTCCGCGTCACTAAAGTAACTCAAAACTGACTCGTTGCCTGTAACCACTTGAGCAAATAGCTGTCATTTTCTACTTGCCTACTTCGTAACTGGCATTGTGCTTAATGCTAGATCTCAAGTAATCTCCATTTTACAGATGAAAAAAACTAAGGCTCAGAGACACTAACTTGCCTGAGGACGTAGAGCTAAGTTGCAACGGAGATTCTGAATGCTATGCCCTTCCTTACTTTAATGGAGACAGACTTTTTATTGCTACAGATAGAATTACCCAACAGCTGTTCTTAGGACTTCTTGCTTCTCTACAAATTGACTTTCTGGAGAATAGCACTTGGTGAAATTAGGGGGATCTCATAGGGCAATGCTCTACAACCGTCTTCAGCCAGTGGGTTATACAGGCTTTCATAAAGCACCTTGCAGACCTAACCATCAGAAGTGAAGTTCCTTTTTGCATAATGAGCAATTCAAAGATAAGTCTTGGGAATGGTAAGAGAAAGGGTTGCCATAGGCATTCCAAGCCCAGTGAAGTCACCTTCTTTCTAAATAACCACCTTCTTTCTAACACAGGCTCTGTGAAAGAGTTAAGACATTCCAAGAGCTATTTGACTAACATGAAAGAACTACTTAATAGTTTTGAGAAAATTCGGACAATGAGAAAGCCGATTTAAATGCCAGATCTCCAGACCTTAAAAGATAGTTCAGCATTAAATATCCAGCCTAGCTCTAGAATCACTGAGCCCAACTCCTGTTTAGCTGCTGCTTTTCTCCGTTGGCTATTTAAAATGGAGGAGTGAAGAAACGGAACAAGGGGAGTAAATTGCTGAGTGCTCTAGGGAGAAAGTCTCCTCAAGCTTGAGAGTTCAGCCACTCTAACCCTCAAGCTTCTCAGGCCCTTTCTACATGCTACTAGAAGAGCATTAAAATTTGCTTGCAATCATGTAAAATTGGCATTTTTCTTGCCAAAATGCTATTATAAGCAGCAACTTCCTCAGAATTCTTTTGGAATCAGATTGGTCTATTAATTTTTGCTTGATTTTCAGAGAGTTTCATCTAACACTAGGCAATAGTTAGCTGATTTCTTCACTGTTGTCCAAACTGTGGTATGGATGTACTTCTCACCACTCTGAGGAGGCAAAATTTATAAACTTTGCACATATCAACAGAATAACAAAAAAGCCTTTTCCCCTGGGTGGTGAAAAGTTTGATATAAACCAAAATTATATACCAGTGGAAAAATTAGTGATTTTTTTTTCAAATATATATACAGTAATGAAATACAGGCAGTAAAAACATATGTACCTAATTCATTACTATGTGCTAGGAGATACAAAAGTATGTAAGTCAGTGCCTCATCTACATGATATCATCAGGCTAATTAGGAATAAGTGTGATGAAGGTGAAGCATTTCCTAACCCCTCTCCTAACAAGAGCAAAGCCCAAGCAGAGTACCTTGAAATTTATTTCAAAGAGAGAATGTTCCACACAAAGCGTGGTCCATTGAGATGCTTATGATTCCCACAAAAAGCAAAACCTCAGTGAATGTAACATTCAAGAGGGCCATCTACACACCTGTTCCTTCTGAGTCCTGGAACACTTGGCCCCTAATAACCTGGATCCAATGAAGGGCAGACCACATGTACAGAAACAAAGGGTGAGCCCAAGAACAAAAGGAATTTTAAATGGAATGGCTTGTGCATACAGACACATTCTCTCTCTCTAAAAAATAAATAATAAATCTAAAAAAAAAGATCTTGTTCTACATTGCCATTTTTGTCATAAGTCAAGTGTCCATATAGCATTAGTGTATCTCTGGAGTCTGTATTTTATCCATTGGTCTATCTTATGCCAGTATCACATTGTCTTAACTATCATATATTCTTTCACATCTTCTACATACAATTATATCATTTGTGAACAATAACGGTTGATTTTTTTGAGCTGATTTCTTCCCAATCCTTATACCTCATACTTCTTTTTCTTGCCTTACTTGGCTGGCTAGGACCTCAAGTACAATGTTGAATAGACATTGTGAGAGTAGCACTCTTATCTTGTCCCTGATTTCAAAGAGAAATCTCTCAACATTTTTTCGTTGTTTGAAGTGGGTTGCTCATTGTTCTTTTTTTTAACCTTTTAGCAGATTAAGAAACTCCCCTTCTAATTCTAGTTTGTTGGGAGTTTTGATCATAGATGGATATTGAGTTTTATCAGTTTTTCTTCCCCTGCATCTGTTGAAATGATCACATGATTTTTCTCTTTTATTCTTTTAGTACAGTAAATTACATGGAACAGTTTTCCACTGTTAACCAACCTTGCAATGCTAGGATAAAACCAATCTGGTCATTGTGTTGGCCTTTTTATTGGTCAAGTATTGGCCTTTCTATATGCTACTGAATACTGAGTTAAAGTTTAAGATTTTGTATCTAGTAAGGTTGATCTGTTATTTTTCAAATAGGAACATGTCAGATTTTGCTGGCCTCGTGAAACCAGTTAGCACGTAATCCCTTGGTTTTACGTCTCAGGAAGAGTTTGTGTAAAATTGCTCATTACTTCTTCCTTAAATGTTTGTTAGAATTCATCAAATAAATGGTCTTTATGGAAAGATTTTTATTTATAGATTAAATAGTTTAATATTACTCCGATTTTCTATTTCTACTTATTTCTGTCTTTGTAAGTATTTTTCTAGGAAATTATCTACTTCATTTATGCTTCCAAATTTATTAACATAAAGTTTTTCATAGTATCCTCTATTATCACTTTAATGACTCTAAGATCTTTGGTAATGTCCCACTTTTAATTCCCAACATTGGGATATTTTGCTATCTCTTTTTTTTTAAATCAGTTTTCCAGGCATTTATCGATTTTATTACTTTTTTTAAAGGACCAACTTTTGACTTTGTTGATCCTATTATATGTATGTTTTCTCTCATTAATTTCTGCTAATACTCCTTATCGTTTCCTTTCCTTTCCTTTTTATTTTTGTACTTTCTTGAAACGAATGCTTAGCTCATTGATTTTTCAGCCTTTTTTGGGTGTTTGTTTTCTGATATATGTGTTTAGGGCTATACATTTTCCTCTAAGTAATTGACTTCATTCCTGTTTTAATAACAGTATTTTCGTTATTATTCAGTTCCAAATAGTTTCCATTTGTATTTGAAAAGAATAATTTGTATTTGCTCTTGTTTGGGGATATAAATTTGTATTCCACCAAATACAAATTTGACCTGATCATTATATTGTTTAAATCTTAATCCTAACTGGTATTTTTATTTTGTCTACTTATTTTTATCAGTTGTTGGATCATATTAAAATCTCCCACTATTGTTATGGATTTATCTAATTTTCCTTGTACTGCTAATCTTTGCCTTCTATACTTCAAAATAATATATTAGACAGGTCAAAATTACATTTTTCTGATGAAGTGAACCTTTTACAATGATCAAATATCCCTTTTTATTTCTAATAATAATTTTTGTATTGAACTCTAGCTAACCAGTGTGTGTGTGTGTGTGTGTGTGTGTGTGTGTTGTCCTATCTTTTAACTTGTATTTAATCTTTCTGTATCCATATATATTTAAATGCGTCTCTTGTAAACAGCTTAGGTGTGGTTTTTTTAAAGATTCATTTATTTTATTTTAGAGAGACAGGAAGGAGAGGAGGGGAAGAAGGAAACAATCTCAAGCAGACTGCCTGCTGAGCAGGGGGCTGATGTGGGGTTTGATCTCACACCCCTGAGATCATGACCTGAGCTGAAATCAAGAGCAGGCCGCTTAACTGACTAAGCCACCCAGGTGCCCCCTAGGTGTTTTTTTTTAAGGAGTCTGAGTATAAAATATTGGATCATTTAGCCCCTTTGAGTTTAATTGACTTACTAATCTATTTGGTGTAATGGCTGAGAGCATTAACCTCAGTGCCAGACAGACTTGGGTTCAAATATTGGCTCTTTTGTTGACCAGATATGTTATCTTGAGCTTGTCTCTGGGCTTGGCTCCTCATCTATACAACTGGAATGGTAATGACTACTTCCCAGAGCTATTAAAGGATTACTGTGCAAAGATTATAGTAAATTTTAATTGCTATTATAGAAGCGAAAGTAAGGCAAGTATAAGGGTGACGGCCTTCCTAGAAAAGATAATTGGTGTTAGAGGGAGAAGAAATAAGGTTGAATAGGTAATGTGAGACCAAATCTTCAGAGCACTGAAAACAGTAGTAGAGTAAAAACTTGATCTGGTGAGAGCTATTATAAGTTCTTGAGCAGAGGATTTGCATGATAAGCTTGAGAAGACTACTACTTTGGAATTCCTTCTCAAGTGAAAGTCAGCCTATTGGGTACACCTGAGGACCTGTTAGTGGTTGTAAGAAGAAACTGAATCAGCAAATGATGAGGACCTAAACAAGTTAACAATGTTTTTGAATGACAGGAAAGCACTGAACTGTGCTTAGCTGTCTGCTCCAGTAAGGGACACTGACTTAGCATAGGAACTGAAGATGTTTATTGTGAAAGTACTACAGGTGGTTCCATGTTCTGTTGCAATACATTTCTTGTTCAGGATGTCACAATCACACTATATAGGTTAAGGAGAAACTGATTTAATCAGTCAAATCATTGGGGTACAGTTGAAAGTATTTTATGTTCTCTTATGATCTTACTATGCAATCTAAAATTCTTTGTTTCTTTATTTCTTCATATTACAGGTAGGGGTAATTTCTAACCTGCCTACCTGTCAGATTTACTGTAAAATGATAAGTGTGCAATATTTTGGAAACCAAAGTCAAAGTCACTTTAAAATAATTATTTTCTTTGGGACATATAAAATCAAGATTTGCTATTTATCAATTAACACTCTAAAGCAGTAAACTTTTAAATTTTTTAAGTCTCTAGGGCTTTCTTATAATCTTAAAAATTGAGACCCATGGGCGCCTGGGTGTCTCAGTTGGTTAAGCAACTGCCTTCGGCTCAGGTCATGATCCCAGAGTCCTGGGATCGAGTCCCACATCAGGCTCCCAGCTCCACGGGGAGTCTGCTTCTCCCTCAGACCTTCTCCCCTCTCATGCTCTCTCTCACTGTCTCTATCTCAAATAAATAAATAAAATCTTTAAAAAAAAGAAATTGAGACCCAAAGAGCTTTTGTTTATACCTACTTACCTACCTACCTACTTATCTACTTATACTATATTAGAAATTACTATTGAGAAACATTAAAGTATTTCTTTATTATTTTATAATGATAAGCCAATATGTATTAATCTAAATAAAATAATTTTATTAAAAATAACTATTTCTCAGAAGAAACTGAGAAGAATGGCATTCCTTTACATTTTTACAAATTTCTTTAATGCCTAGCTTCATAGAAGACAGCTGGATTTTCATATCTGCTTCTGAATTCAATCTTTTGAGATATCACATGCCATATAACTACTGGAAAACTTGACACTTATGAGAGAATGAGAGTGAAAAAGACAAATAACATCTTAGTCTTCTTATGAAAATGGTTTTGACCTTGCTGACCTGAAAGCTTTTCGAGAACCTACTATGGTTTCCAGACCACATCTTGAGAACCGCTGCTCTAAAGTGTTCCTATAGATGTCTGCTAAAATGTTTGCTAGGTAGACTCTAGACAACTAGACGCTAGAAGTAGTTCTTTTGCCATAAAGTAGTATGCAGTGCCATTATTGATGAAACAAAGATGTCAAAAATATTTAAGGTATAATTTAATATTTTGATACATTCTATATGAAATATATGTTTTTAAATTTCATACAACATTTTGAAAGTGATTCCTATACTTTAAAATCAAATTTTGAGAAAATAAAATTTTGAAATGCAATTCATGTATGAACAGAAAATTAATTCTTATAACTGGGGTTAATGAATTTAGTGTGACTTTTGTGACAACATGATTTGTTAATCATTAATTTAATTCAATTGTTCATTTACCTTGTAAATTTGGGTTCACTCCCATTTTGGGCTTAGAAAGTTACTTTTATCATTGCATTTAGATAAGTGGTAAATAGTTAAAAGGATGTCCTGGGCCAATTGTTCCCAGCGTGATTTTTTTTAAAGCTCTGGAGATCATAACTTGGAAATTGTGTATTCACAAATCCTAGCATTTGGCCTTTTCATACCCCCAGGTTTCTTAAGCCTTCCTGATTAACCCATTTATATGTGTGGACAACAGTGATCAAGCACCCAGGAGAAGAGATATTCTCAAAGGTTAGTCTTTTCTGTCCTAATTCAGGTAGGATGGAAATTATTTTTTTCCATTGCTCAAACATATTCTTTGGGGATAAAGAAATGAAGTAAGTCTTTGAGTGTGCTAAACTCCTCCAGAGCTCCAAAGAGCCAAGTTTGTGGGTGCTGTGGCAAAAAGTCAGTGGTTTCTGGGAGCCTGTAACTCAACTCTGGCTAAGTCTACTTTTGGCTGCTTCAGGACTATATATGTCTTTAGGAATTTCTACTCCATACTTAGAATAACTTATGGTGGAAATAATTTGCCTGCTTAACCCTCTATAAGTGTCCCTCAGCTCTCTCTCTACTCAACCGTTTCCCTTTATTATCTTTCCTAAATGGGGGAGCCATTTTTACTCCCCACTGCCTTAGATTGTTTTACAAGAAAGCTACTGTGAGCATATTAGGGGTACACACACCTCTAATGGTCATCCCATTCTTATCCTTTTACAGTTAAAGAAGTTTTCTCTCTACTCTTACTGAACCATGGCACTACCTCCCACCACCAGCAATCACATCTCCTTGAAGCCTAAAGAGGTATGAGAGCTACTTTGAATCAAACGTTTAAAGTGATCTACTAACTACCCATACAGTGTTTCCACTGTACCCCAAAATCTGCTTTTAAAGGAACAATATCAGGGGCACCTGGGTGGCTCAGTTAGTTAAGGGTCTGCCTTTGGCTCAAGTCTTGATCTCAGGATCCTGGGATCCAGCCTCGTGTCGGGCTTCATGCTCAGTGAGTAGTCTGCCTGTGCCTTTCTTTTTGCCCCTCACCCTGCTTGTGCTCTCTCTCTCAAATAAATAAATAAAATCTTTAAAAATAAAATAAAACAAAATGTTGACATATTAAATGACTGTATTTTCAAACAAAGATATATGGTAGCTTCTTCATGCTCTTGGTTTTTTTTTTCCTAATTTTTTAACAACCCTCCTTTTGTTTTTTTTTTTCTTTCTTTTAAAACCATCTTTTTTCTTTTCAGTTTTTCAACTTGAGTCAATATATTCAGACCTAGAAAAGAGGTATGGAAATTAGGTATTCAGGGTCACTAAAATGAGACAAAGTCATAGGAAGATAACCAAAGCTAATGTTGGGAGATCCTCCTAAGGGAAATCAAGGCAGGAAACACACCTCAAAATGGAGTCCTGAGTAGAACTACTAATAGCCAGACTGCAAGGCACAAAAATGAAGATAGTCATTTGGAGGCCAACTAATACTGCTAATGGGGGATCTTTTTAATATACACTCTTTAAGGACATTGTCTGACCCTCTGAATATAGTTCTCAAAATGTATCCTTGATCCAGCTTGTTTTAAGCTTGTGTGCAAAATAATGGTGTGTTTGAAGTATTAGATAATTTTCCATTTCTGTTTTAAAGGGATTTAAATATCAAAAGACTATGATCCATTTCTTATTTCTTTTTTTTTTCTTTTCTTTTTCTTAAGTAGGCTCCACGCCCAGCGTGGAACCCAACATGGGACTTGAACTCGTGACTCTGAGATCAAGACCTGAGCTGAGATCTAGAGTCAGACATTTAACTGACTGAGCTATGCAGGGGCTCCAATTCATTTCTTGTTTCTAGAAAAAAAAAAAGGAAAAAAAGAAAGGAAAGGAAAGCGAGAGAGAGAGTAAGAAAGAAAGAAAGAGAGAAAAAAGAAAGAAAGAAGAAAGAAATTCCAAAGCTCCTGGATCAAAAGTAATATTCTGATTTGCTTATGTGTGTTTGAGGGTGGGGCAGAGTTGAAATTCACATTGCTGAAATTTTAATTATAGTCGGTTATAGCAGTTTATTTTTATGATGAGCCATATCATCCATAAACAGCTTTTAAGCCGATTTATTTAATCACAGTTCAGGTTAGAAGAGGTTGCCTATGTAGAGTAGGGTCATAGGATGAGCCTCCAGAGAGCAAGCAGGAGGCTGGTAGAGGGGTGAACATCAAAAAAATCTCCTACAGGGAGATGGTGCACCAGCTGGAAAAACATGACACCAGATGCAATAATAATCGTGAAGACATCTAGGCCCCACAGCAGCCAGGGGTTCTATCAAAGGGAGGGGAAGATGTTTGAGTGAATGAATCACTTTGTATACTAGTTCTGGGTGGTACTTTTAAGAGGTCAGGGAAATTACCCTTCAGTGTCTACCCGTTTAACCTACCTTTCGCTACTTAGCTCCAAGTACATTTGTAGTCAGCGCCATCCCAAGTTCTAACATGATTTTCTAAAGACAACTCCATTATCGAGGGAGCTTTTTTATTATAATCAATCTGTGGATCTTCCAGCAGATCTTAAAATGTCAGGAAAAAAATTTCAGACCCGGAATTCCATATATGAATACATAAAAACCACCATAATGATGTGTGAAAATTCCATGGTCGCTTACAGGAATTCATAAAATACAGGTCAAAAACCAGTTATACAATTTGCTTAAAATAAAAATATATTTCAGGTAAGGCATATTTTCCTTAAAACCAATCCATACGAACCACAGGTAAGTTTCTGATTCCCAGCTTTGAAATGGGATTATTAAAATTACCTTGTCTATGGAAGAATGTGATGTTTTAGATTTGTACCCAAATAATCTAGTGCACGTGAGCCAGGAAGGCAGCGAGCAGATTGGAGAGTAGATCAAACAAAATTGGCCGTGTTGAAGCTGGGTGGTGGCTACATGAGGATTAACATACTTTCTCCTTTTTTATATGTTTAAAATTTTCTGTAATAATGGGGCACCTGGGTGGCTCGGTCAGTTAAGCATCTGCCTTTGGCTGGGGTCATATCTCCACGTCCTGGGATCATGCCCCACATCAGGCCCCCTGCTCAGCGGGGAGTCTGCTTCTACCTTTACTCCCTGACTCGTGCTCTCTCTCTCAAATAAGTAAAATCTTTAAAAAAAATTTTTTTTCTGTAATAAGAAGCTTAAGAATTATATTTAAAATGTTAGCTCTTCTTTTTTATTACTACTTCAAAAACATTACAGATTATAAAGCTTCTAGAAAGCATAGTAAAGTGTAAAGAAGGAGAAAAAAATCTCCGCATACGTAAAGACCTTTCCCAACACTCAAATATCAAATATGCTAATAATGTTACTTCATAAATGTAAATTGGTCAGTGGTTCTAGTAGTCTCAAGTAGTTTTTAACTTTCATGCCATGATTTCTCTGTTATTGAATGAGACTGATCTTACCCACGTTTGTAAAAGTAAGAGATGATAAAAACAGCTATGAAACACATTGTGCTGCTTAATCACTCAGAAGTCATAATAATTGCAAGGTCAGGTCCAGTGGTGAACCAACGTGAGTAAATAGATACCAGAAAGTAATGTTTTTGTCCTTCACTATTTGACTGAACTGTCAGGAAATAAGACATCATCAGGTCAATTACTATCTGCAGTAGCTTTGCAAAGCACCTTGAAAAAGTACTGATGAGCAACTAATTGCCCCCTGCAAAAACAGTAAGAGAGGTCATTTCTTCACCTTAACATAAAGCCAGTATTTCCCAATTCAGTACACTCAGTGTACTGGTTATTAATTGCTGGTGAACAAATCACCCTAAAAATTAGCAGCTTAAAACAATAAACACTTATGATCTCATACAGTTTCTGAGATTCAGGAACCCAGGAGAGGCTTATGCAGGTTGTGCCAGCCTCTTAGGCTGTTGCAGTCAAGCTGTCGGCCAGAGTTGCAGTCATCGCAATGCTCAACTAGAATCAGAGTCCATTTCCAATTCATTTCACAAGAGTGTTAGCCAACCTCCATTACAAGGCTCTCTTATAGTAGGCTGCCTGGATGCCCTCATGTCATGGCAGCTGGTTTCCTGCAGAGTTAGCGATGAGACAGAGAGTGAGAGAGAGAAAAAGAGGAGACCAAGCAGATGAGAGAGCACACAAGACAGAGGCCACAGTCATTTATAATCTAGTCTCCAAAATAGCATACCATCATTTATACCTTATTCTGTTGGTCATACAGACCAACCCTAGTACATCATGGAAGGGGAGACACAAGGATGTGAATACCAGGAGGCAGGGATTATCGGGGACCATTTTGGAGGCTAGCTAATACATGTAGGATAGAAGAAGAGCAATGACTCTCAAATATTAGAGATAGGATATATGAATGTGGATTTGCAAAGGTTGTCTTTGAGTGAAGTATGGTTGGACCCTGATCTACCTAGGATGGTTTTGTTACTAAAGAGGGAGCCAAACAGTAACTTTCAGTCATGTAAAATTTATTTTGAAAGTGCAAATATTTAATGTTATAAATCTCTGTGTATAAAAGCAGAGAACCCCTATCAAGCACTCAAGCCAAGGGGTGCCAAGCTTATCTACATTCAGAGCTGAATAGACAGCAGTGGTAATTGCTGCTAAATTCTGTTTTATCCTCATCCTTCCCAAATGGGATCATGCGTGCCCCTTGCCAAAACCTGGTTCCTGGTTTCTAGTCCCATCCCTAGTGGACTTCAGTCTGTCTTCGCACAAATGCACCAGACATTGTGGAGTCTGGCTTTTTTGTTGATTTGTTATCTTAACCACCCCAACAAAAGAATCATAGTAGGAAAGAAAGAAAATACTTTCTTCCGGCAAATGGTTTTTGCTGTCTACAACCTTAAAATTTCAATAAAAGAAGAAAATAATCTTCCATACCCACAACTAGAGGCCTTGAAGAAAACATAGGAAGATTTATAAACTGACAACCCCTAGCTATCCCTAGGCCTCGGTTTATATATACCAAAGTAAAAGTTATGGTTCAGTCTCTTCCTCTGTATTCATCTCTAAATCTACTCTTATGTGTTGATTTCTAGCAATAGTGGTTTTGAAAAGCATTTTAGGGTTCCATACCATACTTTCACAATGCAAGTCATCACTGCAAATAACTTGACCTAATAATGTAATAGGAATTGATATGGGCATATCACTGAAGTGTAGATAAATTCCAGTCCACCTAGAGGAGCCTATTTTTAAAATTATGATGCCGATGAGATTATAATAAAGTATGTGATGTATTGGCAAGTGGATATTGTCTCATCAAAAATAGAAACTAAAAACATACTCAAAAGTAGCTCTAAAATTGATAAACTGGGTGCACCCGGGGGGCTCAGTCTGTTAAGCATCTGCTTAACATCTTCGGCTCAGGTCATGGTCCCAGGGTCCTGCGATCCAGCCCCATATCAGTCAGGAGTCTGCCCAGGGAGCCCACTTCTCCCTCTCCCTCTACATCCCCCCCTCACTTGTGCTCTCTCGCTTTCTCTCAAATAAATAAATAAAATCTCTTAAAAAAATAAAATTGATAAATTGTGCAAGTTGAAGAATGATTATTTCTTCTACTATAGTAGAAGAAAAAGGGAAAGATGAGTGACATCTTTTCACTTTCATAATAGTTATCATGAAAGAAATAGGTTTAATGATAATTTTACTCATTGGTAAAAGGGACTTAATCATTTTTGCAATCAGTTGAATAATAAATTAACTCTTTTTAATGGAAAGAGTTTGATGCATATGACTGTTCATTCTGAGTCTAATAGTCACTATTAATCATTATCTCCTCCCAACCCAACAGTCTTCTCAATATCCTACAATTCTGAAGTGAAGATTCCTTTTTGAGTCCTTTCTTGATGTTATCAGAACATGTGGAATTATACTGTTGTCAGGTTTTTTCTTCCTGTCAAGATAATTCATTGGTATCTTTTTAAAGGAGGTTTATGTTTTTTGTGGGGTTTTTTTTTTTTTGGTACCGCTTGAAAGAATGAAGACCTATACTGCACCCCCCAAATAAAATAAAATATTTTTTATTCTTTAACAGATAATTACATAGTTCAGGATGAAAAGACGTTCCTCTCTGATTTCCAGTCCATTCATTATAATGTTTATGCTGCCTGATTATTTGGGTTTTCCTTTTAGGTTCACTTTAGCAGACACTTTTTCCCAGGGAAGAACAGTGTTGATTCTAGCAGTAGGTCTAATTCCTTTCTCATATGTTTATTTTTATTTTTTTAAAAGATTTTATTTATTTATTTATTTGACAGAGAGAGACACAGAGAGAGAAGGAACACAACAAGAAGGGGGAGTGGGAGAGGGAGAAGCAGGCTTCCCACTGAGCAGGGAGCCCAATGCGGGGCTCGATCCCAGGACCCTGAGATCATGACCCGAGCCGAAAGCAGACGCTTAACGCCTGAGTCACCCAGGCACCCCTCTTATATGTTTATTTTTTAAGAACTCCCACAGACTGGCTTATCCTTAACCACAGGTAGAAGTTTATCCTGTATGATTTGTGTGTGAAGTAGGAGGCAATGAGGGTAGCATAGGAAATAAATCTTTTTTTTTTACACAAACATGAAAGAGAACCTTTCATGTTTCTCTTTCATGAAAGACTCAACATTAAAGAAAAAAGCTAGGTAATATCTCACCAAAGAATAAGTGACTAATATCAGATTCTTTCCTAAGAGTAAGTTTTGATAGGTCAGAAATAGAGATACTACAAGAACACAGCACCTAAGAGGGAGTTCAGAGGTCAGGCAGAACATAACTATATCTAAGATCAGCAGTCTGTCCTTCTATCCAGATTCTACCTAAGGGCAGAGCACCTCCAAGACTTCCAGAGGAATTAAAATGAATATATTCCTTCATATTACGACTTCAAAACTATTAAACTCATTAAAACTCTTTTTATTGGGACGCCTGGGTGGCTCAGTTGGTTGAGCGACTGCCTTTGGCTCAGGTCATGATCCCAGCGTCTTGGGATCGAGTCCCGCATCGGGCTCCTTGCTCCGCGGGGAGCCTGCTCCTCTCTCTGCCTCTGCCTGCCTCTCTGCCTGCTTGTGTTCTCTCTCTGTTAAATGAATAAATAAAAATCTTTAAAAAAAAAATTAAAAAAAAAAAACTCTTTTTATTATTTTTCATTCAAAAAACTAATTTTAAACTCACTCATATTTCAGGGAATTTTCTCTGATACCTAGACAAGATTCCTTGAGGCTGAATTACCTAAGAGTAATATGAAGAATGGTTTTTTTTATTTTATAAAGAAAGATGAGAGAAAGATAAATAAGAAATGAGATGCAATTTAAAACGGATATAAAAGGGGCGCCTGGGTGGCTCAGTAGGTTTAGCCTCTGCCTTCGGCTCAGGTCATGATCCCAGAGTCCTGAGATAGAACCCTATGTCAGGCTCCCTGCTCTGAGGGGACTGTGCTTCTCCCTCTCCTTCTGCCCCTCTGCACATCACCCCTTCACCTCCTGCTCGTGCTCTCTCTCTCTTGCTCTTTCTCAAATAGATAGATAAAATCTTTTTTAAAAATAACAAAATGGATATAAAGGTTGACAGAAAAGCATTCTTCAATTGTATATGTTAAAGGAAGAGCGAGGAAAATCTCACACATACTCCGCAAAACAGGGAAGCAAAAGTGATTACAATTGACCATGTAATGATAATTGTTTTTCTTTTTTAATGATTTCTAGGTGGTAGTTGTTTTATCCTTAAATCTTAAAATAATTTAGTTAGGTACAATAGTTGGTCTTGATGAAGTAGAGTAGAAATCAAACATTGGGTCAGAGATGGAAATGGCTGATGTTATTTTTAATTGCTGAATATATTTAGCATGAGGGTCTGATGGTATAGACCTCACAGTATTAGAGAGGGAAAGAAACCTGCTTTTGTAGAAATAACTCAAAACCCTGAGTCAGGAGACCTGGATTGAAGTTCTGGTTGTATCACGTTTGCTCTCTTCTTTTCCTTACCTTTGTTCACAGTACTTAACCTTTTAATAAGATCTTAATCTCTTTTACCTGTTGGTCTATTGTTAAGATCAAATTAAGTAGTACAAATGAAAGTGTATTCAAAGTTAATAACTCTTTAAAAATGCCAGTATTCCTAAGAACATGTTGTCCTTTGTTTTACACTTTGGAAGATAAACAAAACTTCCTAAAACTTGCAAAAGGATAAATGTAATATTTAATGCTAGAAAGAAAGTAAAGGACAATCCAATTTAGTTTAGTTTTGATACACATAAAAAAGCTAAAACAGGGCGCCTGGGTGGCTTAGTCATTAGTCATCTGCCTTTGGCTCAGGTCATGATCCCAGGGTCCTGGATTGAGCCCCTTGTCCCTGCCCCATAAGAAGCCTGTTTTCCCTCTCCCACTCTCCCCGCCTGTGTTCCCTCTCTCACTGTGTTTCTCTCTGTCAAATAAATAAATAAAATCTTTTAAAAAATAAAAAACTAAAACAAATCAGTAAAATAATATATTAATCCATCAGGAAAGTACCAATTCCTTGCTCAGATAGCAATTAAAATGGCTTCTTAAAGAGAAATGATACCAAATAAGTTCATTTTATAACATAATAACAGGCTATCCAAATAAAAGAAAAATAACAGGTAAGTTAGCTTCAGCCACAGTTCAAATGCTCACAGATATTTAATATGATCATAGACAAACTAATAAAGCTTTACATTCTATTTCACATTCCCTTTTTCAGTCCATGACTAATAATTGCTTATTGGTTTGGGCAAAACTTTTGGCTTTAGCCTTAAGCTAGAGTGTTAGGGTTTCTAGAGTGATAAATGGAAAATTTAATATAAAATATTTTTTTAAGTTGAAGATTCTGTACAAGTGTAATGTACACACACACACACACACACACACACACACATGCACACACACACACCCCAAGTGTAATATAATAGGAAGAACTGCCTACATTGAATCTGGATTCCTGCATTCTACCCTAGAACTAGTTAAGTGATCAGACTAGTTTGGTAGTTATACGTCTGCTTTTTGGTGCCCTGCTGAAAGTTGGTCCAACACCAAATAGTCTTTGGACATTTTCCAGAGGCCTATGGAGTATTCTGCATTTTTCCCCTGGAGAAAGAGGATGGATTGCAGGGATCTGCCACTTTGGAAATTACTTAGTTGGAGGTTTCCCAGAGTAAATTCTGAAGGATGCTAGTTCTTCTGGAGACCGAGCATGTTTCTGTGGTTGTACTGTCATTAATTTGGGAAACACTTACCGCTGTAACTCCGCCCCCTTGGAAAGTCAGATTGCCCATTTACTCATTAAAGATTCTGAAATTCTTTGTAACCCTGTGTAATAGGGTTCATCCACAGAATGATTTTCCTCCTAACACCTTCGGGATACATTGGCTTAATTTTAAGCTCCCACAGAGTAAGTGCTCAAGATAGGAATAACCAAGGCCAGCAGCACCCAAAGAACAGTGATCATTGATGAAATCATTCTGTGAATGGTGGCCCAAAATAGTCAATCTGAGTTTAATTATTAATGTCCTGGATGAGGGTCATGGGAGCATATTCTTAACATTTGAATAAGAGACTAAAGCTAAATCTATGTAATAAAACCTATAGCTGTAAGTTCAGCCAATTGTGCAGAATCGAGTCTTTTAGACAGACTTAGAAAGTGTATTCCACATGCAAACATTCACATGTACACATATAAATTCAGTGTTTCTGTACATGGAAGTCATAATCAAGATGGGTGACCAAGATTTGTGAGCTTGCTAATTCCCTGGATGAAAGCACGAGAATTCAAGATGATACTGAAACATTCCGCAAATGGTAGACTAGAAGAAGCAATGAGCCCACTACTTCTTAGTGGATGAAGGGAGGGGGAGGGTGCAGATTTATAAGAACACCATAAAAAGGAAAGGAAGGAACTCATAATATCTCAGCACATGGCAAGAATCATGATGCTTCCAAGTGTACTCCTTTATTTCTTATTTGAGAAGATGATAAGAAAGTTGTATATGCTGGAGGATGAGATATTAGCAGCTCTGTCCTTAATAGTTAACTTGACCTGACAACAACATTTTAGAGAGAATGAGGTTCAGAAATGGACAAAATGTCATGTTTATATAAAATAGACAAATTTTATACCTAAATTTCATGAATTTAGGTATAAATTTCCTTCCCTGAATTTCACGAGTAATTTTCTGAATCCTCTTTCAGTTTTTTAATCCAGAAAAAAAATCTTTGTGCGTTTATCCATTTTTTTAGAAAGTGACCTTCTAGGACTGCGTCTTTGGCATGCTCTAAGTGGGTGTAAGCATGCTGGGGGTGTTCAATAAATGATGAAAAAGAAGTATAGATGAAAAGCACAAAGTCAGAAAGTTAATAAGGTCCAATTCAGGATTCTTAATGCCTGAGTTACCAATAAAGCCACATCTCACTTGCATTACTTTTAATCTATGTCTGGGTTTTAAAACCAACTGATTTTGTTTCCTTAATTTCCTGTTAAATATTGACTTACAGTGCCGGCATGTTTCGTTGTCCTGAATTACTGTGAAAACACCAAATATTTTGAAGACACGTATGGTCAAGACATGTTTGAGAACTTGCTGCAAACAAGATTAGTGGATCATAAAATGAATTACTATTTGCTTTTGTGAAATCATGAACTTCTCATTACTGTTTTCATGGTTTGTCGTGCATAACATTTTTAGCAAACCTGGTCTGAAATTTATGCAAGTTATTAGTCATTTTTATCTATAGACCTTATCAAGTCAATGATGTCAGCTCAGTTGTTGGACATATTTTTTAATTTATAATCGAAGTCTCTGTGTAGTCTATGCCTTGCATAGTAGTTAGTTCTACATTCTTCTCACTATATTCTAGAGTTGTAACTTCCAAGTGCTTGGATTGGCTACACCTGTAATAACTAATTTCTTCAAATCTGCTGGTGCTGCCACTGCTCTTTCAGGCTCAGATAGAAACCTGAAAACTCTCTTTTACTTGTCTCCTGTCCTTCCACTTCGATTCTGACCATCACCAAGTTATACCAGAAAAGGAATTGCCTTTTCTTCACTATTTCCACCACCATAGTTTATGCCAGGCCATATCTCCTCACTCCCAGCCATTCGAATTTTCTCCATGCTCCCTCATTTTAATTATTCTTAACCTACATTCCTGCCAGAATGGTCCTACTAAAGTACCATTTATAATATCCTTTAGCAAGTCTGACTTCTCTAGACCTCAGTGATCTCTACAAATGCAGAGTATCCCTAGCACTGATAGTCAGGCCCATAGAGCTTAACACTTAAATATTTCCACATGGATTTATTTGAATTTATTTTGTCTTCCTTGAGGAAAGAGAATTTGCCTCATATTACTTTTCAGCTACCATAGCCCCTAACACAAGACCTGTTCAAGACCAACTGTCAGGGTCAGGGTCAAGTACTGCTCAATTAGTACTACTTTAAATGTGCCATAGAATATTCTGTACTATGCCAGGAAGAAGTAGGTTACCATTCATTCCTGCATCATGCACTCATCAGGTATTTTTGAGCAAACTCTGTATGCCAGGCACTGTGCAATGGATGCAAAGAGATAGAAGCCTTGCCTTTAAGGAGCGGATGGCAGCGTCAGAGAAGTACAGTGCGGTGAAGACAGAATACACTGTGTGCAAATGCTTACGAGCGCCCAGAGGAAACACAACTAAATCAGACTGGGAATAGTAAGGAATGGAACCTCATTTTCCACAGTGTGTTTCCCAGAGCAGTAGTCTGCAAGATTCTCCATGAAAAACAAAACAAAATAAAACCAAGGTTTCATGGTCAAATAAATGAGAAATGCTATATGCCATCATTCCCTCTCCCAAAGAGTCACCCATCCCATTAACACACTAATGCCTTAGAGGAGTCCTGTGGGAAAGAAACCTGTGGGAAACCCCACTGTGAAATAGAGATGTTCCAGTCATCAGGAGAAGAGTGGTGGCTGAAACTTCTGCATAGGTGAGGTCACTGAGGAACTGATAGAGAACAGAGGTCTGAGGCCCAGAACTAGGAAAATACCAACACTTAAACGTGGAGTAGTGAAAAAAGAGTGGTCCAAAGGGAGACTAAAGTGAACTGGCCAGGGATGTACAAACTCAAAACAGTGGAAAAACAGAAGCACAGGGAAAGGAGAGAATTTCAAGTAGGGAATGGCCAGAAACATCAGAGCCCCAGGTGAAGACATTAGCGTGTCCCCCAGATTTAGCTATCATGAGGTTATTAGGGACATTGGCAAGAATGTTATCAAGGAAATGGAAGGAAGTGGGATTGCAGTGGATTGAGGCTGTAAGAAAGTAGAGACAGTAAGTGTAGACTGGCCTTTTGAGAATTTGGCTGCGAAGGGTCGAGAGTAATACAGGAAAGGAGAGAGAGAGATGCACTACCAAGGGAGAGTTATTTTATAATGAAGAAATTAGAACCTCTTCGTATGTGGAGCAAAAAAAGTCAATAGAGAGGAAGCGTTAAGAAACGGGGCAGTTGGGGTGAGAAGTGCTCCATACGGCTGGATAGCAGAGAAGGCAGAGCAGAGGAGACACATCACAGGTGAGGTGGAATTAGCCCCAGGTAGAAAGAGGAAAAAAGAAGATGGACTAAGAGAAAGGTAAAGTTGTATGTGGTCAGAGAGAAAGTGATTAGTAACAACATTAATTAATATTCATGGTACCAGGCACTGTGCTAAGTGGTTTACATAGGTTGTCTCATTCAATCTTTAGTGTAACCATTTAGAGAAGGCACTATTATTATCCCAGTTTTACAGACAAAGAAATTGCAATGTGGAGAGAAAAGGCATCTTATCATATAGGAGAGTCAGGTGGCAAAGTCAAGTAAAAAAAAAAAAAGATCTCTGGGAGCGCGAGTGCGTGGGTGGCACAGTCAGTTAAGCATCTTGCTTCAGCTCAGGTCATGATCCCAGGATCCTGGGATTGAGCCCCACATCAGGCTCCCTGACCAGTGGTGAGTCTACTTCTCCCTCACCCCCCGCCCCTTCCTTCCCCCCTGCTCATGCTTGCTCTGCCTCTCTCAAATAAATAAATAAATAAATAAATAAATAAATAAAATTTAAATTTAAAAAAAAGATCTCTGGTGTATAAAGTACTGTCTAGGAAGGAAGTTCTTCCTTAGTGCTCTCAATTTTCAGAATGAAACAGGAGGCAAGGCTCTTTCTTGAGAGTAAGCTGGGGAGGTGTCCAAGGAACAGGGTACTCACGATTGGAATACTAGCAGAGAAGAATGGGGAAGAGGTCTTACTAAGGACACATGTGAGAGTGTAGCTAAGTTGAGGAGCATGCTTTGTAGAGACTTCAGTTCCTATAACCTGTGACATTCCAGTGCACGCCACCAGCCCCACCTACTATATACCAGGGCCTAGATAACAGCGCAGAGAAGAGATTGGTTGCAACTTGTAGGCTTCTGGAGAAGAGATGGCGCACATTCTCGGAAGTGATCGCCAGTATATATAATGTGGTTTGCTCTCCTATAGTTCCAAGCAAAGGGCTCCAAGGTACAGAGGTAGGAGAGAGATTTACTCTGACTAAGGGAATTGGAGGAATCTAGGGATATGGGAGAAATTTCAACTAGCTCTTCTTGCCGTATAAAATTGAGCAAGTTTCAAGGCTACTCAACTGAGAAATGAATTGCCAGAACACAAAAGGAAGATCAAGTTTGGGGGGAAACCGCATGTCCAGTTTTTCAGACATGTTGATTTTGAGATGCCTGCAGTTTACTACATGGACTTGAAAGTTTGGACTTGAAAGTTATCACCTAAAGGTCAATAGTTCAGGAGTTCACGCACCAAGTTTCTTGTACACAGAGAAAGTAGAAGGTTACACAAAGCTATGTCACGGTTTCCCCACAAATAAAGGCAGAAAGATACCACTCCCACCTGAGGTCTGATTAGAGTAACACAATGATCCCACTGAGCGCGGGAGCACGATGCTCTGGCAGTGAAACCAAGAAGGAAAAGAAGGAAAGGTCTAGAATACTTTCAGGGCATGGAGTGAAAGAGCCCTTAGGTGGAATTAAGAGATTGTATAAAGGGTCTAGGAAGGATTTTTAGTTATACAGAGGGAGGTGGTACTGGAAGAATTACAAAAAAAACAAAGTTCCCTTCTTTCACAAGCTTGCCTGGAGCCAGCCTTGGAGGAGATTACAGCAAAATTCTCCTGGGTTCAGCAGCAAGGCCACCACAGTTGAGCAAGGTCCTGCGCCACCCATGCTGTCTTCTCACTCTTTTTTCTAACCTCTGCTGTCTTCATTGTCCTCTACTCACTAATCTTGCCCACTTACCCCTCTTTGCCCTAAAAGTCTGTTTTTACTGTAAAGACACCCCAAAGTAACACATTTGTAAAAAGAAAAATTTTTTATCATTTTACAGAAAGCTCCAAACCCTGGGTATGTTTGTGCCTGCTTAAATCCTAGGCCTCCATCTTAAAATTCAAATGTGTGAGGCAAAGAGTATCCCAGGAATAGCCCATGACAGTAAGATGAGGCAAAAGCCATCTCAACCACATCTGCCAAGTGTGTAGGGAATTGCTGGGTAGGCACATTTCTTTTATCCACACTGGCACTTACTCGTAGCTGCAAACCTTTTTTATTGGGCACCACTCTCCATAACTTAAAATTACAGTTTCAACTCCATCTAAGAGAATACAGTCACCAGAACTCAGGTTCTAGTCCCAAACTCATTGTTAGCTACCTGTGCTATTATAGGCACGTCAACCTCTTGGAGCCTTATTTCTTCATCTGAAATGCCTTTCAGATGCCTTTCTTCACAAGGTGGCCCTAAAAATCATACCAGATAGCTATTAGAAGGAAACATTCTTTTATGAGTATCATGATACAAAAATAAAGAATTGTTATAGTTATAATGACTTTATTGGTAGTAGTAATAATTGTTTTTTATTGATAACAGTAGTAAATATGAGGAGTTTATGTTCCCACAGTCTCATGGTATAATCCCCAAGGGCTATACACTAAGATCTTAGCATTCAAGGGCCCATCCATCTGCTAAATGGCTAATTCAATAGCAAGCAGGGAGAAAGGGAGAAAAGGTGGTAAAAATAAAAGGAGGGAGGGGGGGAAGAGGAGGAAGAGGAGGAGAGAAGGAAGGGAGACAGCAGATGGAGAGATAGGGGCACAGGAAAATGGGGGATGTAAAGAAAAGGCCTTCCCTGCCTTTCTTGGGCCTCCTGAAACCCCCTTTTTCAGAGTCACTAAAAGGTGGCTTTCAGAAGGGATTCTTCCCAAAGAGGTCATTGAAATCATTAACTGAACAGGATAATCTATGAGTCCATAGTGTTTGGGGTAGTTCCTGGTCTTCACACATGGCCCTTGGAGAAGGAGATACTGGGGAAGGCAGTTTTAATGGCAGAAAGTAAAAAATGTTTTAAATGACCAAGGAAGTAATCTTGGCTCAGTGGTGAGCCACTATTTTGCATGAGACCCAACTTGGGGAAAAAATGTTTTTGGCTACATTTTTTAAAACTCTAAATGAAATATCTCTCCTCTAATAAGTCCCCTAGGGGAAAACATATATTTTATGATATATATTACCTATCTGTTAAATAGAAAAATGTCAGTGAGCAAATTGACACATCTTCTTGCTTACCTAATTGTTAGTATCCGGGCAAAGCTGAAAAGTAGCAAAACAGATGGCTGTTGTTAGATTTTTATTTTGATTAGCAGCGTAAGGGAACTGGTATGGTGAGGGTGGTTGGGGTTCAGCAAAGCAGAAGAGGGGAAAGAAACAAATGTCTAAATAGTTATTAAAAGATTCCAATTTTCGGGGTGCCTTGGTGGCTCAGTTGGTTAAGCATCTGTCTTTGGCAAAGGTCATGATCCTGTAGTCTTAGGATCTAGCCCTGCAGCAGTCTTGGCATTCAGCAGGAGTCTGCTTGTCCCTTTGCCCTTTTCCTTTCCCTTCCCCCTCTGTCTCTCTCATCCCTGTCCCTCTCCCCCTCCCCCTGCTCATGCACACACTTGCACATTCCGTCTCTCTCTCTCAAATAAATAAATAAAGTCTTTTATTTTTTTAATTCAAATTCTCCACATACCCTCTCTTTGGAAGAAACTCAGAGTTTAACTTCTGTGAGATTTCATAGATTGGTGTGTGTGTGTGGTGGTAGATGCAGAAAAACATCTTAAAACACACCCAGGCTAACCAATAGAGGATCAGGACCCATTCCTTCCTTCTCTTTCTCTCAGTCTCTTTCTCTCTGTCTCTGTCTGTATGTCTTTCTCTCTCTCTCTCACACACACACAGTCACACATCATTAATAGTTTCTGAAGTTTGTTTTTCATTTATTTTTATTTCTCATATACAAAAGCCTAGGAATATACTTTATGTATTTTTATGTATGTATTATGTATGTATTTTGAGAAAACATTAGGTACAATATTCAGGAAATTAAACTAATTACCTCTTACCTGCCAAGTGAAGTAAAAAGTCTGCCCCTATGGTTAATATTTTATACTTCCTTATTGTCTTGAATTATATAGGTAAATAAAGGGGGGTTTTCCTTTAAATCACACACACACACACACACACACACATATATGAAATATGGAAATCAATGGATTGTTGAGAACGAAGCAAAACTGCCCGTTTACAGAAAGCCAAGACATGTGCTATAAAATGAAAAGAGATTTAGCTGATTTCAGCTGAAAGGCCAGCAATCATTTCAAGCAACAGTCTTCCTTTTGAGCTAAAAATATGAAAATGGAATGGCACAGGTGAGGGTCCTCCTTGACTGTTCCAAATATCCGTTGGATAATTAATGTACCCTTTACCCTGCTTAAGGGAAGCTCACTGCTCCACTCTATTTAAGTGAAGGCAGGATCCTTTCAAACAGTAGAAATAGGAGGAGAAGGAGATTTTATATACATAATGTTCTCTTCTGATTCTAAAGTAATTCACGAGAAAAAATTTAATAAAAACTTTTTAAATTAATGTTCATTGTAGAAAAATTGGAGTGTGCCAGAAAAGATAAGGGAAAAAAATAAAAATAGTTTATCATTCCACCACCCAGAAAAATAAGCTGATAATATTCTATTGTATTCCTTTCTAGTATTTTTTTTTCTTTAATGTTAAACTGTCTTTGTTTAGTACAAGAAAAATACTGTCATTTGATGCTTTCAACACTGCTGGACGAGAAATGAACAAAAGATGCAAAAATGAGAGAGAAACAATAATTACACCCAGTTAAACTGTGGGTGGGAAGCTGTACCAGCCTCCAGAACTAAGTATTTGAAGAAAGAAAACAGTCGTGAGCAATCAGCAGAGTGGCGCGGAAAGTACACACAGAAGATTTTGTCCCACTGTCTTACTGTTACCTCACTCTGGGACCTTAGGAGAAGCTCTTTCCTTCTCTAGCCTTCATTTTCTTCATCGTTAAAGTAGGGGACTTCAGCTCAGCAGTTCCACAAACACTAGTAGGTGTTTTTCCATGTGATGGAAAACAGAGGTGACAGGCAGGAAGTATCTAGTCTAATCTACCAGGTTTTGCAACCTAGAAATGAAAATCAGGTCAAATTTTGTGATATCCCCTGATATTTAAAATGCCCCCTGAAATTTAAAAGAAGAGAATCTGAAAATTCTTGGTTTACTGAAGAGGACAAAATGCTACCCAAAGTTCCTAATTCTGAAATTCTGTAATACAATATTCACAAGAGTCAAATGCATCTTTAAGATACCACCGTAAACCAGTATTGACCATTTTCACGCTGACAGCAATCAGTAAATTGCTGGAGGGACTAGGAGGACCCCTCTTTCAAAACAAATGGAAACCAGGGCTAAATATTCTGTCAACTCTGTTGACATCATATATTCCCAAAATACCAAAGGCCAACCTTTCAAAAATTGAGCAATAAAAATCTATCCCCACTCCAAATCATTCTCCTTCTGATCCTTCTCAATCAATTCCACCTCAATCTAGGAATTTAGCAACCTTGAACTTTCTCTTCCATTTCCAGCAAAAACCTGTTGGAAAGTAGTAAACAGGAGTCATTTACAGCTTAGTGTATTTCTCCCAAGGATATTTATACTAAATCTTTATATGGTAGTTGTTTTAAAAAAAGTTCTTCTCCCTGTTGAAAGAGGATATATCAATGAGTAGGTGGAAAAGGTATATTTAAAGCAAGACAAAAGGACCTTCTGCAGTTCCCTAAATTAATATAAGATATGGAGAGCCTTTGTCCATGAGTCTTTCAAATTCAGGAACAATGTAGATTCTGTCTAATATGGGTCATTCCTCAACTTCACTAATAAGGACCCTTCTCCCTCTCCCTCTCAACTTTGAGCTATGTAGAAATATAATATTAAAGAGCCATTTCAAGAGATGGAGAAGAGATTATTTGCTTTTTTTCAGTTTTTATAGGAGGCTGAAAGAATTTGGGGAGTTGTCCCAATTTAAGTGAATTACAAATTGGATTAGTAATTGATATGTTTACAAATAAATGATTCTTTTACATCAGTACTATCCAACAAAACTTCCATGATGATGGAAATGCTCTGTAACTTCACTGCTGATGAGTTAGCCATTTAGCCCCACATGGTTACTGAGCACTTGAAATATGGCCCTTGAAATTCAGAAATTGAGTTTTTAATTTTTATTTAAATAGCCACATGTGGCTAACAGATGCCATATTAGACAGCACAGTTCTAGATGATTCCTTATGGAAGCTGATTGGGTGCCAAATACCCTATTCTGACCCTAACAAGACAACTTCATCCAAGTAGGGTGATTATGTCTTTAGAATTTCAGGTCCATTGTACTTACACTGGTTGCCAAGTCAAAGGCAGTTGCTATTGACAAGCCAGAAAATCTACAGAATTGCCATGGAAACCCTGTTGGAAGAACATAGAGCAAACCAGTACATTGCTGTTTAACTAGACTCCAGTAGGCCCCAGCCTATCCCTCAGTGACCCAAATAAAGCCAACTTAATGCTTTTTGTTTTCTTAAATTTGTGCCTAAATTATTTCTACTACTGGGAGTTTTTCATGTTTCTATGTCAACCCTTATTACAGGGTATCTTGAAAGGCTCTCCTACGACCAAAGATCCCCAGAATCCACAATTTTTTCTAACAGAATGAAATAACTATGACTATTACCTATTGTCCTTAAGCAGGACCTTTGAGACCCTTCAAAGAAACAGCTTGAATATCTATTATAAGGAAGGAGAATTATACAGTGCGTAAAGGCCCTTTGTTGAAAATTTGGTTTTGAGGGCCCCTGGGTGGCGCAGTTGGTTGAGCGACTGCCTTCGGCTCGGGTCACGATCCCGGAGTCCCGGGATCGAGTCCCACATCGAGTCCCACATCGGGCTCCCAGCTCCATGGGGAGTCCGCTTCTCACTCTGACCTTCTCCCTTCTCATGCGCTCTCTCACTCTCTCTCTTTCCTAATAAATAAATAAATAAATACTCTTTAAAAAAAAAAAGAAAAGAAAATTTGGTTTTGATAATTACATTTTTATCTGAAGGCCCTTTGTCAAAAATCCCTCTTTGAGAATTATGCTTGCTGACTCCTCGGATAAAAAGAAAAGATGAGGGAAATGCTTGGCCCTCAGTGTTTCAAATAAGAAGTTTTCAATATGTTACCACTGGCCCTTGATTTCTACGTCAATTAACATGTCAAGGGGGTCCAACCATTGGGCAAACCTCTTTTGAAACAGTTAAGTTTGCCAGAGCCTCAGTTACCTGTTACTTTTATCCTAAAGTCCAGTGAGCTCCCCTAGCCACAGAGGCCACTGTTTGCAAGAGCAGATAAAACAGAGATCCCTGGCCAGCCTCACCATGACTGCTCTCATTCCCATGAAGAATAGAATTCATTAGAAATTATAATACCATCTTTATTGCTAGGGTTAAAAAAATTTTTTCCCTTGGCTCTTACAGACTGAAGTGCCTGGAAAGGAGGCTTGAGTCTTGGCCACCGTGGGTAAGGACCCTAAGAGGCTGTGGCTGAAGAAACAGAGATGAACCCAGGTCCTTGGCAAGGTCGCTGGGTTTCCTGTGTTGTAAGGAAAGTTGTTGGGAAACTGAGGACTTTTGTGAAGTGAGAATACTTGTTTTAGACAACAATAGCTGCTGGTATGAACAAAAACAAATAAAGGAATCACTTCCTAGTCAGGAGCCAGAGAGAGGAATGCACACTTGAGCACTGTCTCAGTTTAATTTTGAAATGTAGAGGGGGAAAGCTCTCTAGTTGCCTCCAATAACTGGCTTGCATTCTTTCCTTTCCCCACCCAAATCTATGTGAGTTTTGGGGCCTTGCTTTTCATACTACATTAGACATAGAGCCCTTGTTATATGATCCCCTTACTTTAAGACAGCAAAGACACAGCCTTGGTCAACTAGTTATTACTAGAACTCCTGGTCCAAAACTTACTTCATATGCCACAAAGTTCCTGTTTCGACAGCAGTAAGCAAGCCCATATCTGTTCCCTATTTCCTTCTCTTTTCTACAATGAAATGATAGGCTCTGGGGACCCTAAATTGTGCTGAGAATATATAGCTCTCAGGATCTTGGGACAGCCCTTACACTTTGTTGCAATCATGCTTCCATTCAACAAATACTTAATGACCGCGAGGTCTGAGCTGATACTAAGTGTTGGTTCAGGAGACAGGAACCTCAAACATGGTTACAGCTAACCTTCACTCAAAAGGAAGATTTTATCTCCACCCAAGACAGGGAGGCTGGGGGACTCATACTGATACATTTTTCCAACTCAGCATGTAGAGTTAATCCATATTTACTCAGCTACTGTTTCTTTCTAGCTGAATATAAGTTTCCTCTTTCCTTAGAACTTCGTAGCATCTTTGCCTGTTGCCTCTAGTTAAAGTTGAGTGTAAGATTCTGGGAAAGGAGTGAGGAGGCCTAGGGTGTGAACCCACAAGCCAAATCTTGCACACTTTCTGTGTATGGGGATTAGGAAAAGAACAACTAATTCTTGAAGTTCTTTTCTGACCTGGGGCCAGGTTTGGGGGTGTGTGGATTCTGGCATGAAGAGAGAGTATGACTAAAAACAGTGCAGTCTTGTTACTATAACCTGCTCCCCTCTTACGTACACTATCTGACCTGGTCAAGCCGTGCTCTCTTCAGATCATGCCCTCCTCCTCCTGGCCTTTCTTCTGGACTCTCTCTATCTCCCTGTCTCCACCCCGGTCCAAGTCACCCTCCTTTGTTTGCCAGGACTCTGGGCAGGCCTCAAGAGCCTGCTGACTGGCCTTTTTACACCTGTATTTTTCTCTCTTTGATCCTTTCTCCATTCTGCACTCAGAATAACCTTTCAAAAATGTGTCGCTTCCTGGTGTGCAAGGGTAATGACCCAAATCGTGAGTGGGGCCTACAAGGCTGTGCACAGAGAGGCTTTTGCCCACCCCCTTAGCCTTCTCACTGTTTGTGGACCACCCACACTGTGTTACCACCAGCCTTGTTTCCCCCTGCCCTCAACCCTAACTCCAGCCCGTGCACCCTGACTTTTCTTCAGGGTTCGGCTCAAATGTCGCTTCTTCAAGGACAACTTCCCTAATACATAAGGGTACTGGCCAGAGGGTCCCCGGCATCTTGCCCTTCTCCTTCACAGTGTTTATTACAGTTGCAATTCTATACTTAGTTGTTTTTTAAAGATGATCTCCTGAGTCAGACTATAAACTTGGTGAAGTCAGAGACGATGGGGGTCTCGTTCACTGCTCTATCCCCCACATCTCCCACAGCGCCCAGCACACGAAGGGACTTGTTAAGTATCTGTTGAATGAATGGCCACACTTGTCCTCCATAGGCGCACACAGCCCCTTTCCTGACACACGGGCTCTGAGCAGAGGAAAACTACTCTGTTCTTCCTGTGTCCTCTGTGTTGTTATTCTTTTTATTTTGATTTGGCTTGCTTATTTTTATCCTCCGTGCTTTTACATTTTATTTCCAAAAGGCGAGAAAGAACCCGCAGGTGGAAATGCAGCCAGCACTTGCAGCCACACCGGCGTTCTCAGAACACACGCTCGTGTCGCATTTCCTTTACATACTGAAACCACCAAGAGTTTTGCATGGCAAGTCTTGAATTCTAATTCCTAGTCAGCTAAAGCAAGGTCCGTCAAAGTCCCAACCACGTGCCACATTCTCTCTGAATGCCTGCCTTTTCTTGTCAGAACTTCTCTCCTCTTGCCTAGGTGTTTTGTTTTCACCCCTGTTTAGAAATTATATTGTTTGTTTGGTTTTTTTTTTTAATCACAGTTGTTTTGATACCCATCTACCTAACCTCCCCTAAACTCTGTTTTGAAGGCAAGTACGCTGAACTGATACGTTGTCTGAATCATCTTTGTACCTCAGCATCTAACCCAATGTTAGGTGTTGATTAAACTAACTTGATTTTTTTCCCATTGTTGTAGTACAAGACTGGGCTTAAGTCCTTTAGTCTGATCAGTTCCATTCATCAATTTCATCACATATTCTCCCTCACTTCCACAGAGAAGTGCAGAGAATAGAGACATTCTATCCTCTTTGCTTTCTTATGAAAGGTTACTAAAAGAAGCGCAAGAGGGGCGTCTGGGTGGCTCAGTGGGTTAAAGCCTCTGGCTTCAGCTCAGGTCATGATCTCAGGGTCCTGGGATCAAGCCCCGCATTGCATCGGGCTCTCTGCTCAGCGGGGAGCCTGCTTCCCCCTCTCTCTCTGCCTGCCTCTCTGCCTACTTGTGATCTCTCTCTGTCAAATAAATAAATAAAATCTTTATTAAAAAATAAATTAAAAAAATAAAAGAAGTGTAAGAGAAGAAAGAAGAGGCTTATGAAAATATAGAACAAACCAAGTAATGCCAATAAATACATAACACTGGTTATGGTGTTTGTTTAAACCCCCATGGCCCTTCCTCATAACAGATGATAAGAAGTTTAAAATGCCAGGGACATCCTCCAACACTAATATGTCAAAAAAAAAAAAAAAAGGAGAAGAAATAGCCCATGTGCAGATAAACTGAACATGCCTTATTGTTGATTCTTAGAAGAAGGATAATACTGTGCATTGTATGCTTTGCAATGGAAATCATCCTCCCTAATGTGTAGACATCTAAAAATGATACATTCACTGGAAATTTAGGTTCTAATCCCATTTGCCCCTGTCTAGCAGAGTGACTTGGGCAAGTCTGTTACCATGTATAGTTAGTTGCCTCATGTTACAAATTTTAAAATAGAAAGCTTCCTAAAGGAACTTCCTTTTATTTCAACCAGCTCTCATGGAATCATGTGTGGACTTGCTGAAGAATGCTGTCAGGCCATGACTATCAGGTGAGAAATTAAATTTTGCCATTATCAAAGATATAATAGGATATGATATCTGGAAAAATTAATCTTTTTCAGGTAAAACCTCTTCTTGTCAATTGCTAATTACTATTGGGGTGTTTCTTCCCCCCCCCCCCCAGTTCAACTAGTGTTTATTAAAAGCCTGTTATTCAAAAGACATGACATAATATGACAGAACTACCAGTTAGGAAATGTGTGCTCAGGTACCTGGGTAGCTCAGTTAGTCAAGTATCTGCCTTCCACTGGGGTCATGATCAGAGGGTCCTGGGATCAAGTCCTGTATTGGGCTCCCTACTCAGGGGAGAGTCTGCTTCCCCCTCTGTCCCTCCCTTCCTGCTCATGCATGCACTCCTCTCTCTCTCTCTCTCTCAAATGTAAATAAATATTTTTTTTAAAAAAGGGAAACGTGTGCTCTAGATCTGGCTATGCCACAATAAGCTGCGTGATCTTAGATGCTGCAAGTGACAGTTGCCACCTATGAGAACCTATTCTGTGCTCCCTGTGCTAGACACTTTACAGGTATGATTTCCTTTCATTCTCACAAAACTGAGATTCAGAGAAGTTAAGTAACTCGCCCTAGGTCACATAGCTAGTAGAGTAAATGAGATGTTTTTTCTACTGATGAATTCTCTAGACTTCAGTTTGTACTATCTGTAAAATTAGGGAATTTAATTATGTGATGTCCATGGATGATATTAAATAAATTTAACTTATTTGTTGACGTTTATTATGGAAAATTTCAAACTTTCACAAGAGTCGAGAGTCTTGTCCAATAACCTGTCCCCCAACCACAATAGTCAGCACCTCATAGCCCCTCTCTCTTCATCTCTTCTCCACACACTTTCCTCCCTACCCCTGTGCCCACTGGATTCTTGTGAAACAGTCTACATATATTATTTGATCTGTAAGTATTTCAGTACTTATCACTAAAGAGAAAGACTTTTTAAAAAGATAGCCTCAATACCATTAGCGCATCTAAGATATTAACAGTAATTTCTTAATATCATAAATATCTAGCATTTAAATTTTTCTGATTTTCTTTTTCTGACTGGTTTGTTTAAGTCGGAAACCAAACAAAGTCCTCATATCATGAGTGGTTTCTATGTGTTCTAAGTCTCTCTGAATCTGTGCTTTCCTCATGTCCCCCATTTTTGTTTCCCTTGTAAAGTATTCGTTGAAGAAACTGGGTACTCATCCTAAATAGTTTCCCACATCTGGATGTGATTTTATTCCTCAATTAACATGTTTCTCTGTTCCCTTTATCACCTATAAACTTCTAGTTAGGTCTAGTGGTTTGGTATGGTTCAGGCTTGATTTTTTTTCTTTACCAAAACACTTCACACGGGTAATGAGTATTTCCATCAGGAGATAGTGATATCTAATTGTCTTTCTTTATATGTTAACAATCCTTAACGATAATTGCCTAGTTCCATCATTTCCACTGGGGTTTGAAATTGGTAATATTCTAATTATATCTTTTCTTCTTCATTTATTAGCTAGACTATTTCTATAATATCTATTTCTACAATTTTCCTGACCTCAACTAGTTAATTGCCATGAGACACACTTCATAAAAGAAAGGCAGGTTAAATGCTTGATTCTTTACTTGTATTTACCAGTTTTCAGAATAATGACTTGGTTCATTATCATCCTCTAAAGGTGATTGATGAAACTATTTTTAAAATATCATTATGTTCTCAGGATTTAAACGTATCTAATGTGTTTGATCAATTGCAGTAATTCTTATTGACGCTCAGATTACAGGAACCTCTTCAAGTTGGCTCCAGAGTCCTTTGGCACGTAGTAATCTTTGATAGCTTCTTCACTTTTTGCGTGACAAGATGTCCAGACTCATACATTTCTTGCCCCAGATCTCTAATCATACATTTCTCTAAGATTCCCTAGGGACTATAATCTGGGCAGTAATAGTATTTACTTCTATGGATTGTTCGCTGCTTCTAGACCTTTTCAGTAAACAGAAATAGGAAAATCTATTATGAGTTCATACTGATATTTTCTATTCAAATTTATGAATACAGAGTTTTACTTCTTTGATTTTATAGTTGTATTCCATTCTTTTTGCTGAAAATCTTGGTCCCTCCTTTTAGAATACTTCAACACTTTCGGAATTTTTACAGACAATTTAGTCATTAAAGATAATTTGAGGGGCACCTGGGTGGTTCAGTCGGTTAAGCATCTGACTCTTGATTTTGGCTCAGGTCATGATCTCAGGGTTGTGGGATTGAGCCCCAAGTTCAGCTTCACACTCGGTGGGGAGTCTGCTTAAGATTCTCTCTCTCCATCTTCCTCTGCTCCTCCCCCTTGTTCACTCTCTCTCAAAATAAATACATTAATTAAATCTTTTTTTAATAATCTGAAAATTTTTTCTCAAATACGTTTATTTTATTTTTTCAGTGTTACAAGATTAATTATTCATGCACCACACCCATTTTTTGCAAGTTTTTTGTTGTTGTTGTTGTTATGGTAGTGGTTTTTTGTTGTTTTGTGGGGGGGGTCAAATTATACAATGTGTTTCACATCACTGTGTTTTAGTATCACTGATACTCAAAACATTAAACAACGAGTCAGAACCAATTAGCCCCCAACTATGCTATGATATAAATCTTTAGTTGTTGGGCTGCAAAGAGGTAGAAGAGTGGTAATATCTCAGGGCAGCGGAAGTTCACCAATATGTATAGAATTGTTCCAATACTTTAAAAACTGGGAATGCCATACTCTGCATTATGGTTTGTTATAAGCCTTGGTATGTTGTATCTGAGTTCCCTTCTAGCTCCAACAGGAACCTATACACCACTCAATTGAGATGTCCTTTTCCTGCTTCCTTACCCTATTCGGCTTTATTTATACATATACCTGGAAATTTTACAATTATACAAGTGATTCTTTTATGTGATTCTGTGACCAATAAAATAAGCAACATAACAGAAATACAAGCTGTAACTATTAGGAAATATAATTAACAGTATTTGGAACCACTATGACTAGATACCTTAAAACAAATAGAAAATCTTAGGTAGAATAAGCAAATTAGGAGCACAAACTTATAGATAAGCAGGCCTGCAAATGGCAGAGCCAGCTACAGGCCTGAATCAATTAGTAATTATAATTGAAGTTAAATATAATTAGTTATACAATTTTCAGCTGTTTTGATTTAATTCTACTAAAATTACTTAGGACTTACCGTCATGGCTGTCAGTGATACTGCCTTCCCCAAAAAGTCTTTCCTAAGATATCACCCTGCCCCACAACCATCCACACGGCTATAAGCAGAACTTTTCTTGCTTCTATGACCCCAGTGCCCTGGTCAGACTTGATGGGTCTGTGAGTAGAAACCTGGCCTCAGCCAGTATAATCAGAAGTTTTCCTATGGATTTTTCAAGCTGGAGTCAAGAAAGAGAGTCATTTTTATGGTTGTTAAAAGACACTGACCCAAAGAGCTGTTGTTGTCCATGTTTTCTGCTTTGTGGGGAAATCCTGCAGTGAGAGCAGATGAGGCTGACAGGCAGAGAAGAGGCAAGCCAACTGGGAAAAGGAATTCTGATGGCAGTGGAGTTCCTGCAGTTGTTCCTGAGGCCAGTGGCAGCCCTGCCCATCTCTTAGGTTGGTTTTACAATCTTTCCTTGGCATCTATAAGCCAATTATTTCTCATTTTTGCCAAGGCTAATTCAAATTAGATTCCTGTCACTTGCTATCAAAAGAACTCTCACTTCTTTGACAAAAGGAAATACATTGAATAAATCTTCCATAAATAATAGATTTATATTTAAGTAATGTCAGCATTATTATACCACATACAAATCTTCTCAGTTCCCCCACATATTATCAATTAAAACAAATCAGGATGTTAATGGATTTTTTATTATGTGATTTTTTTAAAGTTAGATTTTCTTAGGCTGGGATTGGTGGAAAGGCAGGACATAATTCTAGAAAAGGAGACTGAGATTAGAACATACAGAGCCTTAAAAGTCATGCTAGGGAGTTTGGACTTTATCTTGTAGGTAGTGGGGATCTAACTGGAAAGTTTTCAAGCAAGTAAGTGATCTGTTTGGACCTTTAGGATATTCTGGTGGCAGTGTGGAACTTCATTTAAAATGGGAAGACAGGGGCGCCTGGGTGGCTGAGTTGTTAAGCCTCTGCCTTAAGCTCAGGTCATGATCCCAAGGTCCTGGAATCAAGCCCCCACATCGGGCTCCCTGCTCAGTGGGAAGCCTGCTTCTCCTTCTCCCACTCCCCCTGCTTGTGTTCCCTCTCTTGCTGTGTCTCTTTCTGTCAAATAAATAAATAAAATCTTTAAAATAAAATAAATAAATAAAATGGGAAAACAGGGGCGCCTGAGTGGCTCAGCCAGTTAAGCGTCTTCCTTAAGCTCAGGTTGTGATCCCAGAGACCTGGGATCCAGTCCTACATTGGACTCTCTGCTTAGCGGAGAGTCTGCTTCTGCCTGCTTCTCCCTCTGCCTGCCACTCCCCCTGCTTGCGATCATACTCTCTCTCTCTGTCAAATAAATAAATAAAATCTTTTTTAAAAATAGGAAAATGGTTTCATAGGTCCTTATTCTAGAAACCTAATCATGTAAAGGTTATTCCAGGTATATGAGGCCAAGTTGATAAGGGACTCACCTGGTTGGGAAAAGGAAGAATTCAAGAGAAATTTCAGAGGTAGACTTGTCACTACTTAATGATCACTTGGATACAGGGAATGAAAGTGAGGAAGTATAGAAGGACTGTGAATAGATGGAGATACCATCAACACAGGAGAAGGTGGAGGAATAGATTTGAGAAGACGCTAATCTAGCTGAGCATCACCACTGACCTTTATGATCCATTTTAGCAAGTAACATTGTTCTGTCCCCATGCAGACTCACAGAATCTCTCATTTCAAAGACAGCTGTAATATGATTATATCTTGACAGGTTGTTTGTACTTTATTGGAATTCCTCCAGGTAGGAGGCCAAGGAAATCACTAAGTTCTGGAAATTTAGGATTCCTACTTGGTCTCTGATAAGGAAGGCATTAACTATAGTTTTGACATGCTGGTGTGTGTCAGTATAATATAATATATTTTATATGTAATATATCTAAAATAGTATATTCTATTTACTTATTGGTTTTATTTAGTGAATATAATTAAAAGAATAATTATAGCCAACCTAAAATTTTGTATATCACACATCATAAAGAATACCATCAACTTATTGCCTACCCTGTGCTCATGGTTCCAGATAGAGAAATTTAAATAAATAGTGAAATAAAATTGGAAAGAATATAATAAAGTGATATGAGGCTCAGATTTTCAGTATAAATATTTCTATGTTCAAAGCAATTAACCAGAAGACACATTTTTGCTATAACTTCCCTGGGGAACTAAAGAGCTCTTGTCTACCTGATTTCTAAAGCAAACGTATCAAATGCCAACAATGTAATTCATTCTGTATTAAAAACAGAATTAGATACTATCCTGGCTTGCTCACTGCCATTCCAATATTTTCTGAAAAGTGTGAAAATTCCAGTTTGTGAATGGCAATTTTGTCAAAAGTAAAAGCTCAGCAGCTCATAGACTTAAGTAACTGACATCTTTAGAATTCTGACAACTCTAATGAACTACTGGGAACTTTGGCCAAATTCCACTTGGTTTGGTTTGATTTCCTTGTATCAACACTGATCGAGAGAAGTTAAAGCAAACTACATATGTAATTTTAAATTTTCTAGTAGACATGTTAACAAAAAATTAGAAGAACCCTATGAAATTAATTTTAATATTTTATTTAACCAATTTTTTCCAAAATGTTATCATTTTAACAATCAATATTTTTTAACTACTAATGAAATATGTTACATTATTTTTGCATACTAGGTCTTCAAAATCTGATGTGTGTTTTACACTTACAGCATATCTCAATTCAGACTACCCAAATTTCAAGGGTTCAGTAGCTTCATGTAGCTAGTGGCTATCATATTGGACAATACAGCCTTTAGAGAAAAGTTACAACTGGACACAATATCTTTCAAAGAATTAATCTGCCTTCCCTTTAAATGACATAATGACTACAACATACTTAGCACAGTCTTAGACACTTATAGCTGGAAGGCCACTCCAAGCCTGAGAGTAAAATCTTATATGACAGAGATTACAAATACGCATTCAAATATTTAATCTTTTTCATTCTGGTCTCTATCCCTGTCATTCTATTTTCCATGTTTTGAAGAATGGAAATGGTAGTACTTTTCTGTCTCAATAAGTTATGAATTAAATAACGGGGAAGAGTGGGGTTGCCATTAAGTGGGACTTATTCCCAATTATAGAAGTAATATGCTGTTCTGGAGAGGGAACTAACTTGAGAGGCAGACCTGAGTTTCATCCTGGCTGTGCCACTAGCATACAGGCTGAGACAGGTCAAATCAACTCTGGCATTTTTTCATCACTAAGGGAAGATGGCCGGGTGCCTGAGCGGATCAGTCGGTTAAACATCTGCCTTAAGTTCAGGTCATGATCCCAGGGTCCTGGAATCGAGCCCTGCACCGGGCTCTCTGCTCAGTGGGGAGCCTGCTTTTCCCTTTCCCACTCCCCCTGCATGGGTACGTTCTCCCTCCCCCGCTCTCTCTCTCTCTGTCAAATAAATAAATAAATTTTAAAAAAAATAAAAAATATATATATAAGGAGGATGGACTAGATTAGCAGCTTTCAAACCATACTCTGAGGAGCCTAAGGGAAGAGTGAAGAGGAATTAGGTGAGATCTTTGCCATACACACTCACACACACACTACAACATTCAACTACTGCCGGATCAAGTTTGCTTTAATTATTAATCTCCAGTATAAATGCCAAAGCTAATTAAAATTTTAAATATTATAACCAGGGAATTTGATCATCTCTGCTTCTCCTTTCAATGGTATAGGAAATCATATTCACATCTCCTGGCCCATTCCTAAAGGTCCTATCACATGCCTTTTTCTCAAACTTCCTTGTCACCAGTCTTACCACTCCCAAGTTGCTGCTCAGGTTACAAAATCAAATTGTTAGACACTGCTGATCCCAGGCAAATTGAACAATGAGATATAATGTTAGTTCGAGTTCTGCCCGTTGTGAGGATTATCCTTTTCCTTTGTCCTTCTGGTCTCTGTGGTCATGTGAATACCCCTGTGAAGCCATATGTGTAAGGGACAGCCATCTGACATGAGTAAGCAACAAGAGAAATTAGGCAACTTGCTCATTAAATTTACCTGCCTTCCAAACTTGTGCAAGCCTGGTTCTATATTTACCTTTTCAACTTGGGCTATGAGTCTCAGATAACATCTGGAACATGATGAGCAATTGAGATTGAAATCACTTGGTGTCCCAGGGTTAGTTGTTACAGTGGGACCAGTAGCAGGCCTCTAAAAATCCAGAAAGGTTCATGAAAATAGTGCCTCTTCATATTGATAAAGGGTTCAGGTACAGTGCTTTATCCCTCACTTTAGAATCACAGCCACACATATTGTATAAAGGCTTTTGTGAAGAATGTCTCCTGGACCTTATTGAAAGACATAGTTGAGGTGAGTGGTTGGGTCAGAAATGATAAATCCACTCCATCATTCCTGTCTCTTGAAATTTTTTAATTTGTTCTTTTACATTTTATTGAAGAGATTTTCATTTTAACTTGATTTCACATGAGTTACTATTATGTCCAGATTTCAGTCAACCTTTAGCAGAACAAACAGAATTATCCCCAGCTTCTCAAGCTAGAACAATTAATCCAGAATCTCTTATAAACCCTATTTGTAAATCAGCCCAGGATTCAATTGTGTCCTCCTCTTCTTCATCCAGCATTTTTAAAAATCTATTCTAACCCGGATTCCACAGATTAATTAGCAAAACTCTTCAATTTCTTTAGTGCTTGAGCCATCTCTTCCTGAATTTCACTTAGTAATTGGCCTCTGGAAACATACCAGAATTTAATTCTAAAGATCTGGAGATATGCAGACTAAGAGTAGGGCTTTAGTAAACTGGCTTCCTCTTATAAGGTAACTCCTTCAAACTAGGGTGTTTCAGTATCATCAGACAAAGGAAGAACAGCCTCATAAGCAAATGGAGATACTGCTTCAGCCAGCAAGGGAGGTTCAGTGGAGTTTGGGGGCGAGGGTTATCTAAGTTCTCCAAATTCTCCTTCTACACGGCATTTTAATTTTAAGACTATAACTCTTTTTGGATCAGCACCTTAGCATATGTTCATGTAAGATCCCCAGATAAGGAGGTGAATTCAACGGATTTGTAAGCAGTCAAAAAGAACAAATATTGAGTTATAGCTATCTCAGTCCTAGGGCGATGAGAGTTTCTTTTAACAAATTCCAGTTTGGGCTTCATGTCATGTTTTAAAATGAGAATCTAAAGATTTCATTTGTTAGTCTCTTAAATGGAAACAGCTAACCTCAGCACACAGCTCTTGAATTCCTCATATCCTTTATACTGTTCTATGGTAACAACAGTTAGATCCTCCATGGTCTTATCTTCAATGCCCACCTTAGTCCTAATGTTCACAGGCATTAATTCCTTTAACTATATAACAAGCTATGGTCTTCCAGCATCCTATTTCTGAATATTAACTGGGTTTTTATTATCTTCAAACATAATGAGTCTGGATAACTAGTCTCATTTTGTTAAGAGTCTGTTGTTTGTAACCAACTCCCCATCACCAGTTTCTGTACAAGTCAGGATTCATAGTTTCAAGCATTAGTAATCAACTCTAGGTAGCTTAAACATAATGGAATTTGTTGGAAGGATAAAAAGGGCTCACAAAATCTATGGGAAATTTAAAAACAAGGCTCAGAAAATGGATAGGAGCCAAAAGAGGCAGGCAACAGAAAACTCAGCCAAGAACCTCTGTAGGAACGGTCTGGTTAGAATGCTGCCATAACTTGGCTAAGAGCCGTTATAGGAAGAGGCTAAGCAGAATGTTTTCAGTGACATTGCCACCACCAGACATTTTCTTCTCCTGGATTATTGAGGTTACTACGTTCTCTGTAAATAACTTGCTAGTCCATGCACCTGTGTATCGCTCCTTCTGGATCGAGTGTCAGAATCCCACTGGACAAACCTCAGCTCTATGCTGATGCCCTTGCTGTCTACAAGAGTGGCAATCTGCCCTTTTCCGGTTTCCACACTGGGAAAAGTATTGGGATGCTAGGTAGCCGACACACACGAGCACACACACACTCACACGGCCAGGATGCCGTACTTGGGTTTATTTCTGGACTTGCTCTTCTGTTTTATTGGTCTGTTTATTTTATTATCGCAGTGACAGTTTTAATTGCAGTCATTGTATAATATTTTTTAACATCGGATAGCTCAACCCTTCCCCCTCAAAAGGTTAAAAACTTTTCTTGGCTCTTCTCAGCTTAATATTTCTCAATGAATTTCAGAACTCTTTTATCATGTTTCTAAGAATATCCCATTGGAATTTAATTGGAATTGTATTATATTTATAAATACACTTAAATAATTTAAAATTTTTACAGTCTTGAATCCTCTTATCCAAGAACATGGTATATCTCTATTTTCTTAAGCCTTTTTTTTATACTCCTGATATAGCTGTCTTCACTTAGATTTGGCACACTTCTTAAGTTCATGTCTTTTTTTTTGTTAGGGTAACTAGAGTTTGTTCCATTTTATTTTCTTTTAAGAGTTTCAAGGCCTGGGCCCCTGGGTGGCGCAGTTGGTTGAGCGACTGCCTTGAGCTCAGGTCATGATCCCGGAGTCTCGGCGATCTCGAGTCCCACATCAGGCTCCCAGCTCCACGGGGAGTACGCTTCTCACTCTGACCTTCTCCCTTCTCATGCTCTCTCTCACTCTCTCTCTTTCCTAATAAATAAATAAATAAATAAATAAATAAAATCTTTAAAAAAAAAAAAAGAGTTTCAAGGCCCTCCTTTTGGCCCAAGCAAAATCTTAACATCTCATTATTTTACTATGCAAATCACTCTATGATTCTAATTTTCCTACTGAGCTGAATGAGTCGTTAACCTAAATTCTTCCCAGGTTTATGCAGCTTCCATTACTGAATTAAATCATATACTTTGTAGCATGGATTTGAGTTTGAAAGTTAAAAGTAAGGAGCGTTTCTCAGGGGAGTAAATTCAAGAAAAAAAAATTTACCAGAATTGGATAAATTGGAAGATGGTGGCCACTGCACTGGTACTACAGTACCCCCTAGTGGACACAAAGAAACATGGTCTTGTTTTTACCAAGAAAGAATCTAGAGGGGCCTTAGGGATCAACTAGATCAACACTAGCTTCCAGATAAGCAAACTGAGGAACAAAAAGGAGAAATGAGGGGCCAAGTGTACATGGCTTAACCAAGGCTAAAACACCCACCACTAGTCCCCTACTTGCTTGCTTTCTTCTTCTTTTTCAACATGTGCTATGCACCTATTATATAACAGGGCACCAAGAATAAAAGTATAAAAAATATTTAATTTTTACCTTCAAATCTAGTTTTCTTTCAAGCCTACTAATTTTATCCATTTCCAGGGACTGGATTTGTTAGAGAATGACCATACAATTATGTAGGGGAAGGTTCTTAGTCACCCCATAAATTGACTCACTATGTGATTAATTAATTATTGAGATTTGATTGGGAAATACATTTGCAAGTGTGGATACTGCTCTTGACCAGATTCAGACCATTTCATGAAGAGAGAAGACTTTCCAGATTCATAACTGTAAATTCTTTTGTAAAAAATGACAATAAGATATTGAAGGGGTTCCTGTGTGCCCCCCACCACCCAATCCCAAACATCATCATTTGTGTGTACTTCATTGAGCAAATAGTTATTGAGGACCTATGTGCTAAGCACTGTGTTTAGTATGGTAAAGAGAACAGACATGGTGTGATGGTTTCTGCTCTCATAAAGCCTACAGGGTCAGGTATGTATATGTATGTGTATAATTCTTTACCTCCCAGGAAAACTGTTTTTCTCCCTTCAGTTTGGCAAGTCATATTTTTAGGTTATAGAAAACAGGGGAGTATGTAAACGTTTTCTAAAATTACTCTGCCCCACCAAAAGGTGCCATAAGGATTTGGGGCAAACAGGACTAGAATTGAACCTCAACCCCACAATTTACAAGCAATCAGACAAACTGATCCTCTTTTCTGAGCCCCAGTTGCTTCTACGAAATGAAAGTAATATGTGTCCCTCGTGAGAGATGATAATTTATCATTATCCTTATTAATACCTAAACAAAGACATTACTTCTTAAGTCAAAAGCATGAATTATATATTTCCTTTCCTAAAGTGCAGGAAAATTATTGAAAGAGAAGCATTAATATTGTTCACTTAGTTTCACCAAGAATGTCATTTTTCAGAATTAATATAGAAATATCCTCATCGCTACGGACATTTTAATTTAAAAAAATAATAATAAAGCAAAATCCTCAAACAACGGATGCTACTACAACAGTATTTCTTTAAGGCCGTTTTCCTCCATGGGAGAAACAATGCCCTGATATTTCAGTTATGATGAATAAATCTGGTATAACCATTATTTATAATTTTAGTAAATTGTATCTAACCTTATCACTCCACTTATGGAATGGTTTGACAAAGGCAGGAATCATTTTACTCAGCTTTCCCTCTTCTCTCCACCAAATTGTACCTTGCATAGGGTGAGAGCACCCTAAATGTGGCTAAGACCCTATCTTATTATGGGCTATTTGACATACAAGCTGCAAGAGAAAACCTAGCCTACGTTATAGGTAAACTTACTTTGTTTTACCTTATAAGTAGCAATTATCAAACAAATCCTACTCCCATAACATTTCTTATAGGGAAAAAATAGTTAAATTCCCTAATCTCTACTCAAACCAAACCAAAGCTTCAGAACTATTTAGACCCAGAAGGACTAAGACAGATCAGGGGGGATCTGGTATGTTTGTACATGGTGTGCATACAGCAGGCCAGCTTCCTTTCCCTGTTGTAATATTTCTTAAAGCGGGATGCCTGGGTGGCTCAGTTGGTTAAGCGTCTGCCTTCAGCTCAGGTCATGATCCCAGGGTCCTGGGATTGAGTCCCACATAGGGCTCCTTGCTCAGCAGGGAGCCTGCTTCTCCCGCTGCCTGCTGCTCCCTCTGCTTGTGCGTGCTCTCTCTCTCTCTCTCTGACAAATAAATAAATAAAATCTTAAAAAAAAAAAATATTTCCTAAAGCTTGCTCCACACAAAACCAGTCCTATGAAAAGCCCAGGGTTTCAAGGTCAAACAAGTTTGGGAAGGTTTGCCCAGCATTTTCCTCTTGAAAGTTCCGTGTACATTGGTAAATTAAAACCTATCAGAAGTCCTGCCTGTAATAAAGAAAAGTGTTTAAAATTGTTTACCTAGCATTCTCCCAAATTTATTTGACCAATATTTCACCTATAAGCAGAACTAGTAGTTTCTGTGGAACATACTGACTTCAGGAAACTGCCCCACTGTGTTCAAAGGACCTCTCTACCTTGTTAACTCACACACACACATACGCACACGCACACGCACACACACACGCACACACACACACACACACACCCTGGCATTTCATCTCCAAACCCTCCAGGACTGAGAATATGAGCATTTTCAGTAATACTTTAACTATGGACACAAGTCTGGAGGTACTAGAAATTTAATACAATTGAATTTTACTTATGTAAGAAGTCAGTTTGAATCCAGGAACCGGCTTCCCAGCAATGCCTGGAATGTTGTCATAAAAAACAATACACAGATATCCAAATCTTGTTTTGTATATGGGAGGGATGGAGAGAGAAGAGAAAAAAATATAAAATTATCACCCCCAAATCTCACTGATGTTTCTTACAGTTTTCTACAAATTAATATGCAGAATCCATTTTCCCGTACTCCATCTTGGGACTTCCAATTTACCTTTGTGTGTTTCTAACTCTCCTCTCTAGATGGCAGCACAGATGAAAAAATGCCAGAAAAGCTTGGAGCCAACTGACCTCAGCAGCAAACAGCTATCAACTGCCTACCCTAGATTCACCCTTCTTTTTTTTTTTTTAAAAAAGCAGAACCTAAGGTATGATGATTACACTTAATTTATTCGACTAGATTGAATCAGTCATATGGGGATGTGAAGAATTAATGACAAATATATCAGTGAATGAGGAAATGGGCCACTTAGCATCTCTCCCACGCTAGCTGTGTTTTCTATCTTAACCATAATGTCATCAGTGTTCCCACGCCATGCAGAAGGTCATTTGCATCATGACACCAGGCATCTGATACAGCCAAGCTCCAAGCCACCTGGTTTGCTGTGAGTATTGGATTCATTTAAGATATAAACAATGCTATTTACTGACCCTTTTGTCAACTGATGCTTTGAACCTGCTGTAAAATGATCCCCGTGTCACCAGATGCTGCACTGAAGCTTAAGTAAGCAAGGTAACACTCCATTAAAAGCATGCAACTTATTGTGGAATTACAATGCAAGAGGAAAGGAGTAGAACAGACTTAGAGAGAAGACCTTTATACTTTACTTCAAAGCCCCACTAAGGTTTTTTTAAAACATTATTCCTCATGCTGTTAAAAAAAAAAACCAAAACATTAATTGAGTAAATTTAGATATCAAGTTTGCTTTATTCAACCGTTCATGAATCAGACAGCATCCCATCTAGCAACTAGAAAGGAGCTCCAAGGAGCTGTACAAAATGGAAGGCTTTTGTAGAGGCAGGGATAAGGAAAAGGCAGATTACCTCATCTTTCTTTAGGGGATGGAAGGGACCAATCAGGCAGGTTACCTCACAACTGCTGACCAGGAAATTTCAGCCTGACTGATTCAAGGTTACATTCCTGGGAGAGACTGAAACTATAAGTAAGTTAGGTATTAAGTATTGGTTTGGTAGTGTAGGCTTAGCATAAATGACTCCATTTGGGGCCCGTTGTTTCTTTTTTTAAACAATGGGATCTACCAGCAAGATGTTCATAACAAAATCTGCTGACAAGGAGAACATAAGGAAGGTACCCCTTCAACATGTGGCATTTCAAGGGCTCAGGGGTATCCTAAAGAACACTAAATTGTTCGTGTGTAATGAACTGAACAGAAGCTAAAATGTGACCTGTATATTTTAAACGAACAACAACAACAAAAACTTCACCATGGAGAATGAACATAACTATAATACATAAATAAACCAACCTGAGGCTAAGTGGATTGCCGTTCACTTTCAAGAAAAAAATCAATTTGCAGTGTATCAGAGTCCTTTTAAATTCTCTCTCTCTCTTTTTTTAATGAAAGCAAACATTCCAGGAAATTACTCTAAACACTGTATCTTTCCTTGAAGGAGTACCTTTTAATATTCCCTGGGTTGTAATCAATTAATACTATGATGAGTCAGGAAATCCGCCTTTCCCAAAACAACTCCTGGTGCTCTAAGGTTACTGAATACTTTCCCCCTGGACTCTAAGTTGAGAGACAAACCTGAGTCCTAAAATGACTAACTGAGAGGCATTGAGATAATGCAGAATATGAGAGAGTGCAGTTGGGCTGTTGAGTATCACCCAGCCACTGGCCTGCACGCATCTCAAGGGCCACACCATCCCACATCATCCAAAGCTGCTGCCCCACAACCCTCCGCTCTGGCACTTTCTTTGAAGCCAAGACCCAGATTACTCTGAGACCCGGCACTCCGAGGTGTCACATACCCAGGACAAAGCTGAGTCCTAAGAGCCCTGCCCCATTAATCCTGTTGCATCCGTGCAGCTGCCAAACCACCATCCCTGAGACCCTTGACATCATTGATGTGTGTCCAAGAGGGAAGTGCTTTCAAGGGGTTATATCCTCTCTGAATTCTCATCCTCATATTTGATTCAGCTTCCGTCCCCCTTTTCCTCCTAAACTTTTCCTCTGTGACTTCAGGAATCCTATTTCATCATCAACAAAGACCCTGATACTCCCAGCCTCTTCACTGGACATACTTTAGCTTTCGAGCCCTAATGTGGCTTCCCCTGTAGCCCTCACAAGGGGAGGCTGCCGAGTTAGGTACCCTCTGTCAAACACTGTCGTCTCCATAGGCCTCAGCTCTCTGCCCTTGAGACCCGGACTACATATATAGCCATCAGGTCACACTCTCTACCTCAGCTGTCATCCACTGATGGCCTAGCCATGTCCTTTATTTAGTAGAGACATTAACAATGAACCCCAGGATCCCTCTTCATTCCAAATTCTGCCAACAATCTGGCGCATGTGTATGAGCATGAGGCACACTCGATCTTTCTCAGTTCCTTGATTCCATCTCTGATTTCCTTCTCTATTCTGTTTCAATCACCCAATCCCATGGCCACCCCAGGCTCGGTCATCAAGAAACCACAGCACCTCTGAACTCATGACTTTCTATTCCTCTAGTTCTTCTCCTCTGGTTATTTTTTTTTTTTTAAGATTTTGTTTATTTATTTGACAGAGAGAGAGATCATAAGTAGGCAGACAGACAGGCAGAGAGAGGGGGAAGCAGGCTTCCCGCAGAGCAGAGAGCCCCATGTGGGGCTCGATCCCAGGACCCTGAGACCATGACCTGAGCCGAAGGCAGAGGCTTAACCCACTGAGCCACCCAGGTGCCCCTTCTCTGATTATTTTTACTCTATTGATTTTCCAAGCTTATTGAGAATTCTGTTTTCTTCTTTCTCCTTATCTATCCTCCATTTGCTGGCTTCTTCTCTATCTAGAAAAGATTCCGTGCTTTCTAATGTTAGCCTCTGACACGTGGCCCCAACCCCATTGCTCCATTGCTCCATTATTCTGGTTTCATCTGCCTGAAAAAACTTGAATCTAGTTGTTTACCTTGGCCATTCCTTTGCCTGGGCTGCTGGACACTGCTGGAGAAAACTGCATGGTCATACAGATTGGGCTGCCCAAAACTCAGGCTCAGCGACCTCAAGTGGGACTTAGTACTGCCTGCCATCCTGCCACATTCCCCTGACCTGCTTGCTCTTTATTTCTGAGTCACCAGAGCAGCTGTTTTGAGAATTCCCCTTTCCAAACCTCCAAGCTTGCCTTCTATACTCTTCTCTGTAGGTGGTTTTATTTTCACCTGTCAGGGGGGTGAAACAGAAGTTATGAGATGTGAGTAGTCTCAGGTTTCCCAAGCCAGCCTATCAGTTTGCATCTCTCCCACCTTGCCTGTTCCCCCAACCTCACCTCTTTACGAAGATGCTCCCTCCTTCCTCTAAGGCCCATGTCTTGGCCCATGGTCCAGGTCCCGTCTTCTCCTGACTTCTCATTCACCTCACTCTTGGTTATTCTTTCTCACTCTTATCTATGTATTCAACCTCTTCTTTCTACTGGTTCCTTCCTCCTCAGGTTCAAAAAAAAGCCACATTTCTCCTCCATACTCACTCCTTGCCAGTTAAACTTCTTGGAAAAGTCATCTCCACTCACTGTTTCAACTTTCTCACTTTCCATTCACTCTCCCAATCTGCTTTCTTTAAAATAACCAGTGATCTCCCTGTAGCTACACTCAAGGGACACCTGTCAGTTCTCTCTTTATTTGACTTTTGACATGTCCTCCTTTTGATACTTTCTCTTTTCTGGGCATCTCTGACACCCCCTACATGCTCCCAGATCTCTCTCCAGCCCACACCCTTCTCTTGAGCTTCAGACCCAGATAGCTACCTTTTAGGCGTCTCCACCTATAGGTTCCAAGGCATCTTAAGGTGAACTCATTTCCTCTTCAAACTTGCACTTCTTCCTGAATTTCCCCTGTGAGAGCTAAGCACTACCCCGGGCTCACTGATGCAGCCAGAAACTTGTGTATCATCCTGACTGCTTGGTGGAGAGAGGATGGAGGTCCATGTAAGATTGGCTGCATGGTGTGATGGAGTGTGAGCTCTTCATCCAGTCTCATCTGGGTGGTTTCCATGCTGGCATGAACTGCTAATGCCACTGTTGTCTACTCTGTCAAGCCAGCAGGGCTAGGTTTTTTAGTCCGCTGGCTCTGATGGGCAGTGATGGGCTGGCTGGGTGTACATGCACGTCTCCCGTAGCTCCATCTTCCAGAGGGGCAATCACATTGCCCGCAACCCCAGCAAACAATCCAGAAACATCTCTTCCTTCTGTCCAGCACATCAGGTCATTTCTTCTCCACTTATAGCACAGACAGGAAAAATCAATTCATATTTACACATGTGTACATTGTTTAATCTCATTAATTCACATGTGTGGAATTGCATTAATCTCAAACAATAGAAAAATTAATTATTTAATCTCTCTCAATTTAATCTCTGGGTTAAAGAACAGAATGCTTTGTATTTCGTTTTTATAATGTAGTCTGGGTCTCTCTCAGCATCAGATTACCTTCACAATATTTAATGCACTTTCTACTCTATTAATAAGAGTCTGGGGGGGGGTCTCTGTGCTGGTTGGTTTGGTGTCAGGGTACAGGTTGGCAGCCCAAAGCCCAAGGAGATGAGTGAAGAGAGCCCATTCCATTAATACTGCACATATCATCCTATCACATGTTCTTTCAAAATCACAAATCTGATCGGGCCATTCACCTGCTGAAAGTCTGTCTGTACCTTCCCATTGCCTTTACGATAAAATCTAAACTTTTAAACTTGACTTACAAGTTGAGCTCTATTCCCAGTTTACCTCTCCCAACTCATTTCCTGCCATTTTCCCTCTTCTTTCAGTTCCATGGGCTCCTTGTGCTCTCTCTTGCCTCTGGACTTTCTTACATTTCTAGAGGATTTTCTCCAACTTTTCCCTATGCCTGGTTAATTCCTGCACATTCCTCGGGTCTCAGAGTAAATGCCAGCTTCCCAGGAAGTCCTTCTTGACCTCCCTCTTACCCCTGACTTTGATGTGTCCCTTCTATGTACTTCCATAACTTTCTCAGATCATAGCATTTATCATATTTTAATTTATTTACCTGCTTTCTGACTAGATTATAAATGCTTTCAAGGCAAGGTTATTTTTGTCCTCATGCACACCCTCCAACACCTAGCATGTGCCTGATACATAGTAGGTGCTCAATAAATATTTGTTAAATAACAAATGAATGAATGAATAAATGAGTGAATGAAGAATAAATTGAACATGCAAATCAGATAAGAGCTGGCTTCATGGGCACTGCCTTTCACCTTAAAGGAGGACATAGGACTTTATTGTGTTTCTCTAAAAGTAAATCAACCCCACAAAGCAGCAGATTTGACTGAAGATTTTATGAAGAGACTGAGAGAGTCTAAATGACATGCATTTCTGTTCTCCCCTCAATGTCTCTCTTTGATTTCCAGATGTTGGGTCTTCCTCTCTTTTGACTCTCCCTTCTTCCCTGCTCTGTCATCCCCAACTCAGCCTCTACTTCCTTCTCTAAGGAAATATCCCTCTGAGAGGACTATAAAGGGTGAAGGGGAGAGACTTGAGACTAGTTTCAGTAGATACCACTTAGAAAACAATTGAGGCCAGGCAGAGATGATGAAGACCTGAATTAAGAAAATGACAAAATGAAAAGGAGACGGTGGGTTGAGATGTTTAAGAGGGAAAATCAATAGGGCGTGGTTACTGATTGGACTAGGGGTAGAAAAGAAAGGAAAGAGAGGAATATAGAATACATTTCAGGTTTTAGTGAATGCAGGAGAAGGGAAGGAAGGGGTGAAGGGAGGGGAGGAGGGAGGAAAGAAATAGAAAGAGGAGACTCATGTCATAGAATCTTAATTTCTTCCATTAAGCAAAATGGGAAAGTGATATGCAAGAGGTAGGATTGGGACTTTGGGGAAGTAGGAAAGATTTAGAAAAGAAAAAGAGGAGTATGTCATAGGAAGGCACGTACCTTGATTGGAAATTCAAAGAATCGCCTTTAGTAGTAAAGGCTTATCTGGGACAGTCACCTGACATAGCTTAGATCAGATTTCTAAATTTTCTCCAGCAATATCTTCTGCTTGGGAATGGAAACAGAAAGCACATGGTGGATTTCATTCAGAGTAGGGATTAGAAAGACAGGAATGAATGAAGGACCAAGGGGATGAGGGTATCTATCAGGATCATTGCTGAAATCATTACCACCAATAATAGGCTAAGAGGAAATGGGTCCTTGGCACTTATGAGAACAGTGGTGGGTGAGAGAGCAAAAGTCACAACAAGGAGGAGGACAAACAGAGAGTTCAGCAGCCCTTATAAAAATAACACCAGAATCTTCCAGATTTTATCTCCACAAAATGAAAAGGTGAGTGCCCCTTTAAATCATTAACTAAACTGGCATTCAGATCTGTACAGACTCTCCCAGGTTGAGCTGTTTTGCTTTGCCAAGAATTGATAAGCTTCTGTGAACCCTCCAGGGTGAGTGAGGCATGATCCATCTTCCCTGTCTGGACAAGCTTGATCTGGCCTCCCTCCTCCTGCTGAAGCAGGCCTGCCGTACATGCCAAGATTCCGTGTCTTAGACTAATTATCACATTTCACAATGTAGAGCTCCTGCTGATACTGCCTTTCAACTTTTAGAGGGCCCTGCTCTGACCCTCCCTGGCTGAGCACCTCACGACAGAGTAAGGAGACTGGGACGAAGGGGATGTACCCACTCTGAATCCACATTGATCCCTACTAGACCACAGTCTGCATAACTTGGGCCACCGTAGAATTTCTTGCCTCAATGTCCCAAGTCCCCTTCAAGGCTTGCCTACACTTCTCCTGTCCGATCCTCCCAAGGGCAGACCATGCCGCCAGTATAGGCACTCCCTAGCCTGAAGATGGCCAAAGAGTGTCTTAGGGATAGGCACAGAGTGTGGGTGTGTGGGCTGGGGCATCTACACATGCCTGACGGGACTTTCTCAGTCAGAGTTGGGAATGGGAAGAGAAGGGGGATAGCTTCAGCTCTCCCCATGCCTCCATGTCCTCATGCAGAACAAAAAGGTATCTAAGAATTACACATTCAGACTTGGACTTCAGGTCATTGGGAAGACAAAGTTATCAAGTTAGGAAAATAGAACATATTTTATTTATAACATTTACATATACATATGGAATATGGGCATCCATTTGTATTTTTACCCTAGGTTTCACAAATTTTAGGGGGCAGTCCTGGATCCTGCAATGTATTATTTACCTGTTGTGAAGAATAGCTCTTCAAAATTATTATTCTAGGTTTATTTGACATAATAGTTAGGTCCAAAATGTATCCCAGACCGTAAAAAATAAAATCATGGTTTGGATTTCTAAAAAGTTTTGGTACCTTAAGCACTTTCCCCAATTTTTGATATCATTTGATCTCATTTGATAGAGAATCTTTCCCTGTTTTACTAATGTCCATATTTAAGGTAAATTTTCTAAAAGAATCTGTGAACATTTTTAGTATATCCACAGATATGTGCAGTTATCGCCACAAATTTAGGACATCTTCATCACACCCAAAAGAAACCCTGTACCCATTAGGAGCCACTCTCAGTCACTCTGCGCTAGCCCTAGGCAACCACTAATCTATTTCCTGTCTGTATAGGGTTGCCAATTCTGGACCTTACATATAAATGGAATTGTATAATATGTGGTCCTTTATGACTGGCTTCTTTCACTTAGCCTAATGTTTTCAAGGTTTATCCATGAGATCAGCACTTCCTTTTTATTGCCAAACAATATTCCATTGTGTGGATATAACACATTTTACTTATCTGTTCATCAGTTGATGGAATTCGGGCTGTTTCTACTTTTTAGATTTCATGAATAATGATACTGTGAACATTTGTATACAAGTTTTGGCCACGTTTTCATGTGTGTTGAGTTATATACCTAACAAGGGAATTGCTGGATCATATGGCAACTCAGTGTTTAGCCTTTTGAGAAACTGCTAGACTGTTTTCCTAAAAGGTTGCTTTATTTTACATTCCCACTAGAAATGCATGAAGATTCCAATTTCTGTACTTCTTCATCAACACTTGTTATTATCTGTCTTTTTTATGCTAACCATCTTAGTGGCTATGAAGTAGTATCTCACTGCGATTTTTAGAGCCATTTTCCTGAAGACTACTGATATTGTGCATCTTTTTGTGAGCTTATTGACCATTTGTATATCTTCTTTGGAGAAATGTCTGTTCAGATCTTTTGCCCACTTTTAATTTGGGTTGTCTTCTCATTATTGAGCTGTAAAAATTCTTAATGTATTTTAGATGCAGTTCTCGTGTCAGATATATGATTTGCAAATATTTTCTCCCATTCCATACATTTCTTGCTGGTGTCCTGTGAAACACAGAAATTTTTAATTTTGATGAAGTCAAATTTGTGTTTTCTTTTGTTGCTTGTGTTTTTGGTGTTATATCTAACCAACCTTTGACTAAAGTTGTAAAGATTTATGCCTACGTTTTCTTCTAAAGTTACAGTTTTAGATCTTACATTTAGGTCTTTGCTCCATTTTGTGTTAATTTTTTTAAGATTTTATTTATTCATGAGAGAGAAATCACAAGCAGGGGGAGGGGCAGAGAGAGAGGGAAAAGCAGGCTCCCAGAAGAGCAGATGTGGGACTCAATCCTGGGACCCTGGGATCATGACCTGAACCGAGGGCAGACCCAATCAACTGAGCCACCCAAGCGCCCCTGTGTTAATTTTTATATTTGGTGTGAGGTAAAGGTCCAACTTTATCTTTTTTGCATATAGTATACAGTTATCCCAAACCATTTGTTGAAAAGACTATTCTTTCCCCATTGGATTATTTTGAAACCCTTGTCAAAAATCAGTTGATCATAAGTGCAAGCATATATAGTTTTTAAAATACCCTTTTTCTGATATCTATAATTTCTTTTCTTTTTTCTTTTTTTAAAGATTTTATTTATTTATTTATTTGAGAGAGAGAGCGAGCGTGAGCAGGGGGGAGGGGCAGAGGAAGAGGGAGAAGCAGACTCCCTGCTGAGCAGGGAACCCAATGCAGCGCTTGATCCCAGGACCCCAAGATCATGACCTGAGCTGAAGACAGATGCTTACCCGACTGAGTCACCCAGGCACCCCAATAATTTCTCTTCTAAAGAGATATACAATAGATCATATATCAGGTTACTATGAGTCTTTTATTTTTTTTAATTTATTACAAATTTTTTTTAGAGAGTAGGGAAGGCCAGAGGGAAAGAGTGAGAGGGAGAATCTTCAGCAGGCTCCATGCCTGGTGCAGAGCCTGACACAGGGCTCAGTATCACGACCCTGGGATCATGACCTGAGCCAAAATCAATCGCTTTACCAGCTGAGCCAGCCAGGCACCCCACTATGACTCTTCTAAATCAAGAAGTTCAGACTAGAAACTACTTAAGGGGCACCTGGCTGGCTCAGTCAGTGTAGTGTGCAAATCTTGATCTCGGGGCAGTGAGTTTGAGCCCCATATTGGGTATAGAGATTACTTAAAAATAAAATCTCTTTAAGAAAAACCTACTTTAATAATTGTTTTTCTTCCGCTATAGCTAATTTAGAAAATTCTACTTGCAGCTAAAACATTCTTCCCTTTAGAAGTGTTTTACTGAAATTGAAAACAGAAATTTGAATAAACTGGGAAACTGAGGACACACCAAGGATCTCTTTAATCTCTGGGTTTGTGTTCTAATTTGTCCTTTTTGTGCCCCCCACTTTTTTTATCCAGAAGAGTAATGTTAACTTTTTACAACATTCGTGGAGATTGATCAGCTCTCTGGTGTTTGGAGCCAGAATATATTTCTTGGCTCAAAGATCCCTTTCCCCACTTTTACATGTTGGAAAACATTAAACATGGGCCTCTAATTTCATACACGAAGAACTAGGGTTGTTTCCTCAAATGAGACAAGGGCTTAGGATGAAAACATGTTTAGGTTAAAATGGTTTTCTTAAACCTAATTAGCTCCAATTCTAGGCTTATTTTATTGTTCCCTGTATTTTGTTCCCATTTATACTGATGAATAATGGATTGAATTGCGTTTTATCATTTATATGATAAATATTTCCTTTAGGTTTGAATGCTGTGACGTTCTCTTTTAAACTGGCACAGGGGTTAAACTTGGCAATTAATTCATATGTCAGTTGTTAGCAAGGTCTAGTAATTAAAGTCTACTTCAGAGTAAGTTATTAACTCTCCAATAAAAAAAGTACTTTATCAACTTATCAGATTTAGCTATTTATTCTAGTTGACAGAGGAGATAGGGAAGTTATTGACTGTACATAATCACCTCTGTACTTTTACCACTGAACACTGGGGTCAAAGAGAAATCTAGGTTGTTCAAAGTCATAGTTTAAATCTAGAATAAACCAGTTCAGGTTGATGAGGTGGAAGAGGGTGCCCTTGGATCTTGTTACCTTTGCAATACCGTCTCCTTAATTTTGTAAAGCCCATTTTTACTCTGTTCAAAATTCTCAAACATCTAAATTAAAAACAGCCTAGACGAAGGATTTCATGTTGAGATCTGAGATATTAAATTTACTTCCTATTTACATTTTTTTACAGCTTTAACTATAAGCTCCCTGCTGTACATTATACACCCATGACTTCTTTATTATAACTGGAAGTTTGTGCTTTGACTCTTTTTTATAATACTTTTTAAAATCCTAATATAATCTTTTTAGAAACTGTTAAATGCCATATGTCAGTTATATCTCAATTTTTTTAAAAGGTAAAATTTAAAAATTTTTTAACCCTTTTGATGCCCTCCTTGTGAACAAACTAGAGGAGAAACTCTAGTTGAGTGTAAATGCCTAGGACACAAGTGCAGGCTTTTTATTTGCAGACATAAGCTAGTCATGAGTTTCCATTTCATGATAGCAAGTTTCCTTTTATTCTGCTTTTTTTCTTGGCCTAACATCTGGCTATAGTTTCACGGTTTGAGCGTGCCCCCTATGCACCCCTTGCTTTCCCCTGGTTGGCTTGTGATGAACTACTGCCAAGGTCCATCCAAGTCTCTTTCTTGTGGTCAGCATCACTGCAGTAGTGCTTCCCAAGCCCAGCTGACCATCAGAATCTCCTGGGATGGTTTTTAAAGAGTTTTCAAGCCTCACTTCGAAGATACTGAATCTAGAACTTTAGGGTAGAGCCAGTGAATCTGTATATTTCAAACCTTCCCAAGGTGGTACTGATGTTCAACTAAGTTCAAGCTATGGTCCAGGACTCTCCAGGTAGTTGACGGTCCAAAGAGTTTGGCCTTAGGGCATTGCCTCTGAGAAGCTGCCAGAGGATTCTAAAATAATCAGGGGTGCCTACTTGTAATCTGCCCTTAGTCTTGGCAATGAGTCCTATATTCCTTTTCTGTCCACTTTCACCTCCCTCAGACTGTCCTTGTGACTTACTTGCCGCTTCAAACTGCCTGGCAGTGGCACTAGTAAAAATAAGATGGACTTTGGTTCTGATAAATCTGCCATGGACTTTTGTGGTCCAGCCTGCTGTTTGGATGACATTTGCCTCATTCGTAAAATGAAAATAATATCGTCCTCTCAAGGATGAGGACCAGAAGAATGTTTTGCATAGCACCTAGAACATAATGCACCTTGCATTATGCACTATTGTCTGTTTGGTTTTACTTGTCCACCTCTATGAATATGGTGGATTAATGAAGCTCGCTCATCAGTTTTCCCTAATTATAGCCCCATTGATTACTCTGGGCAGTGTTTCTCAAAGTAGGGAACACAGACCCCCTGCATCTGAATAAGAGGGAGAGAGGACAAAAAGCTGGTCTTATGGAACTCTAACTTTCTACACTTTTAATTTTTTTTATTGCTGTATAACATACACATGGAAAAGTATTTTTATTGTAGGCGAACAGCTCGGTGAATTTTCATAAACTGCACACACCCATGTAACCAGCACCCAGATCAAGAAACAAAACATTACCAGTATCCCAGAAATCCTCCTCCACACATGGAACTTTAAGAAACACTGTTAGAGAAAGAGTGGTGGAGCCCTCCTTTACCATGGTCCCGCCTTTCTATCCTGAGCCAAATCTGCATGCTGTGTGAGCCCTTCCCAATCTGAGAGGCTAGGCCCTTGGCCTCACATACCTCCTTATAATGATGTGACTTCCTTTGTAAGAAGGGTCACAAAGGGTGTTTCCATCATTTATATTCCTAGCATACACCCTACACTGTTTAAAGTAAATGAATTCAGGTCCTGGCCAACAAGGAGTGGAGATCAGTCATTGCCTGAAAGCATCAGCTTATTACAACACTCTAGCATTTTCTCACGGAAGGGTGAATGAGGTGGATTCTAGTGCAATTACCTTTGTGTAATTGAAAACTAAATCACTGATGACTGCATAGTTTAAATACCCATTTAAATACTTTCATTTTATTGCACTTATTTTTGCAGGACATGCTACCACCAAATAGGCTATTAATTTTTCTAGCGAATTAAAATCTGAATGGGTACATTAAAAACAAGCACAGCTCAAGTAGATGCCCTCTTTTCCCAGACATCATTAGAGTTTTCTTTGTATTTAATCCAGCTATTCAAATAAGGTATTAGCTCAAGACCTATAATAGTACAGGTCTTGCCCAAAAGAGATCAGATTTTCTCTACAGTATGATTTACACAAGATTTTAAATACTAGGACAAAAACCTGTGGTGCTTTTGCCTATATCTTCTCAAACATTAACATGCATACAAATCACATGGGAGTCTTGTTAAAATGCAGATTCTGATTTGGTGGGGCTTGGGGCCTGAGATTCTGCATTTCTAACAAGCTCCCAGATGGTGCTGATGCTACTGGTCTGAGGGCCACACTCTTGAGTTGCAAGATTGTTCAGAGTAAGCAATGACTAGAAGCCTGGATACATATCTGAGCTTTAATTTCCTGGTATATATAGACTATTTCTAAAGTCTCTTCTAAATGTATGAATCTACAGTTCAGTAATCCCTCTTTGCCTATGAATTTTTCTTTAGACCTCTGATTCTTCTTGTTTATAAGCTGTTATATTAGATATTGCTCTGTATTGGAAAGCCAGACAAAAACGGTTGCTTATGGTTGGCAAGTTTTATTTTTCAACCTTCTACAAATCTATTGGACCATAACCTAAACTTGAGTCAGCAGTGTAGGATTTTGCCTGGATAAACCGGAGTGTACCTAGGAGTATAACCAAAAGAAAAGGACAGCTCGTTCCAGTTCAAGGTGATGACATAGGAAGATCCTGAACTCACCTCCTCCCATGGACATTCTGAATCTACAGCTATATATGGAAAAATGCAATGTAAGATCTGAGCCCATGATTCTCCTATAAGAAAACATAGACCCTAAGCTCCTTGACATTGATCTTGGTGATGATTTTTTGGATTTGACACCAAAAACAAAAATAAACAAATGGAACTATCTCAAACTAAAAAGCTTCTGCACAGCAAAGGAAATAATCAACAAAATAAAAAGGGAACCTGACAAATGGGAGATAATACTTGCAAATCACCTATCTGATAAGGGGTTAATACCCAAAAAATAAAAGAACTCATACACTCAATAGCAAAAAATTAAAAAAACAAACTGATTAAAAATTGGACAGAAAGTTTGAGCAGACATTTTTTTCAAAGAAGACATACAAATAACCAAAGAAACAAGAAAAGATGCTCAACATCACTCATCATCATGGAAATGCAAATCAAAACCACGATGAGATATCACCTTACACCTGTTAGAATGGCTATTATCAAAAGGACAAAAAACAACAGCTTTGACAAGGGTACGCACTGTTTGGGAATGAAATTTGGTGCTGCTGCTATGGAAAACTGTATGGAGGTTCCTCAAAAAAATTACACATAGAAATACCATATGATCCAGCAATTCCACTTCTGAGTATGCATCCAAAGAAAGTAAAAAACACTAATTCAAAAAAATATGTGCACCCCTGTGTTCATTGCAGCATCATTTACAACAGCCAATATATGGAAACAACCTAAGTGTCCATCTACATATGATGGGACAAAGAAAGTGTGATATATACACATGTAATGGAATATTATTCAGCCATTAAAAAAGAATGAAATCTTGCCATTTTGACATGCATGGACCTTGAGGGTGTTATGCTAAGTGAAATAATTCAGACAAAGAAAGACAAATACCATATGACATCACTTTTATGTGGAATAAAAAAAAAAAGATCTTAGATACAGAAAACAGATTGGTGATTGCCAGAGATGGGAGATGTGGGAGGTGAAATGAGTGAAGGGAGTCAAAAGATACAGACTTCCAGTTATAAAATAAATAAGTCATGGAGATACAATATACAGCATTATCTATAGTTAATAATATTGTATTGCATATTTGGGGCCCATGGGTGGCTCAGTCAGTTAAGCATCCATCTGGTGGTTTCAGCTCAGGTCATGATCTCAGAGTCGTGAAATCCAGCCCCACATCAGGTTCCATGCTCAACGTAGAGTCTGCTTGAGATTCCCCCCCTTCTTGTTCCTCCCCTGGTGTTCCTCCCCCCCAACTCATGCTCTCTCTCTCTAAAATAAATAAATAAAATCTTTATTAAAAATATTGTATTGCTTACTTGAAATTTACAAAAGGAGTGAATCTTGGAAGTTCTCATTACAAGAAAAAAATTCTGTGACTATATATGGTGACAGATGTTAACTAGAGTTATTGTAATGACCATTTTACAATTTATACAAATATAAAATCATTACATTGTATGCCTGAAACTAATATAATGTATGTAAATTATACTTCAATTTAAAAAAGAAGAAAGAAAAAGAAAGGGACAACTAATCCTACCAGAATAGGCAGTCCTTACATAAATACTGTATTCAAATAGCCAAACTAGAAGGAGCTGCAGAACATGCAAAGAGAAGTTCAAAGAACTGGCATTATTTAGCTTGTGAAGAGAGGAGAAAGGATGCCTTAAGAATCATCTTTGAGGGCGCCTGGGTGGCTCAGTTGGTTGAGCAACTGCCTTTGGCTCAGGTCATGATCCTGGAGTCTGGGGACTCCAGGATCACTCTCTCTCTCCTAATAAATAAATAAAATCTTAAAAAAAAAAAAAGAATCATCTTTGAATGGCAGCAGAAAGCAGCATATCCTCTGAAGTAAATGGCTTTACAGCACATCGAGTGGATTTAGGTTAGCTGTAAAGCAGATCTTATGATAATGCTGATCCTAGGTGGTAGGATTGCCAATGATAACTTCCTTTTTCTTTTCTTTTTTTTTTAAGATTTTATTTATTTATTTGACAGAGAGAGAGAGAGAGAGATCACAAGTAGGCAGAGAGGCAGGCAGAGAGAGATGGGGGAAGCAGGCTCCCCGCTGAGCAGAGAATCCGATGCAGGGCTCGATCCCAGGAACCCTGAGATCATGGCCTGAGCCGAAGCAGAGGCTTTAACCCACTGAGCCACCCAGCCCCGGTAACTTCCTTTTTCAAAGACATTTAAAACCAACATGGACACTACTACATTGCCTGTCAGTTGTGTTATAAGTTGATGTATCAACTGGGATTCAGTGCAGACACAATTCTTGGTGTTGAATACAAGGAATTAGATGTTTCCAAAACAATTTAGGTGGCCTGGAAGAGCAGAGGTTAGAGGGTGGCCCTTAGGCTTCCAAGTCACACCACACAGCAACAACCTAGAGATCAGGAACCTGTGGAGACCATAGCTGGCATCCCAGCCACATCAAACCAATGGAATTGGTGGCAATGCAGAGGCACAGAAAGTCTGGCTGTTGAAAATCACATCTAATGTAGCAGGTACATCAAAAAGTAACAAAGAAAACTAACAGCCAGGGAAAATAGCCTCCATTTTGCTTTTACCTTCCAATCTCACCTCATTATACCTGATTGGCAAAATTCAAATTGTATACTGAATCCTATTAGCAGGAAAGTCTAAGAATTATAGTTGTTGTGATTTTTTAAAGTCAATTTTTACTGAAGTATAACATACATACAGAAAAATTCACATGATCAGGTACAGCTTGATGAATTTTTATAAAGTCAGCATACCCATGTAACCATAACCCAGACTGGAAAACAGAAATTACTTGTACACCAGAAAGCCCCCTCATGCTCTTTTCTAGGAGGATAATGCCTCCTAGAAGCTACCTACAGTCTTGGCCTCTAACACCATAGAGCAATTTTGCCTGTTTTCGAACCTTATACAGAGTGGAATGATGTAGTATGTCCTCCTTTGTGACCGGCTCTTCTCACTCAACAGTGTATTTGTAATATTCATCCATAGTGTGTGTAGCAAGAGCATCTTCATTTTCATTGCTATATAGTATTCTTTTGGATAACTATTACATAATTTATACATTTGACTGCACGTGGACACTTGGGTTGTTTCTATTTGGGATTGATTACAAATAGTACTGTTAGGAGCATTGGTGAACATATGTATGCCCTTCAGTGAAATATATAAGTGTGAGATTTCTGGGTTATAGGGGATTGTTATGTTTAGCTTGAGTCGATACTACCAAACAGTTTTCCAAAGTGAGGGATGTGCCACATCCTTACCAGAACCTTGTATTTTCCACTTTTACATTTTAGCTATCTGTTAAAAGGCTAATGCTATGTATTGAAATTACATTTTGGTTTAGTTTTTCTCTTCCTGATGTCTAACAAGTGAAGCACCTTTTCATATATATATTGGCCAGTGAGATATCCTCTTCTATGAACTGCCTGTTTTTCACCCAATTTCTAATTGGCTTATCTGACTTTTTCTTCTTTGTAGTTCTTTATTCTATGAGTCCTTTGTTGAGTGTATGTATTGAGAACACTTTTTGCCATTCTGTGTCCTTTTTTTCCATTCCTTTAATAGGGTCTTTTGATGAAAACATAATTTTGATGTAGCTCAGTTTAGCAGAGGCTTTCCTTTATGGCTCAGTTATTTTGTATGTGTCCAACTTAAGAAATCTTTGCTGAGTCTGAGGGCCACAAAGATATTTTCCAATTTTTTGTGTGTGAAAACTTTGTTTTACTATTTACATTTAGATTTACAATTCATCTGGTATTGACTTTTGTGTATAATGGAAAGAAAGGTATAAGCTTTGAGACTTCCCACTCCTATAATACTGCGGAATGGGGATGGGTATCTATAGAAGGTAGTGAAAATGAATGGTGAGTGACAAGAGACCGTGTCTGTTAGGCTGGTGAGTTGGGTTTTTTAAATTTATTTATTTATTAACATATAATGTATTATTTGCCCCAGGGTACATGTCTGTGAATCATCAGGCTTACACATTTCACAGCATTTGCCATAGCACATACCCTCCCCAATGTCTATATCCCTACCCCCCCACCTCCCAGCCACCCTTAGTTTGTTTTGTGAGTTTAGGAGTCTCTTATGGTTTGTCTCCTTCCCCATCCCATCTTGTTTCATTTCTCTTCCCCATCCCCCCACAACCCCCTGCCCTGCCTCTCAAATTCTTCGTATCAGAGCCATCATGTGATAATTGTCTGACTAACTTATTTCACTCAGCATAATACCCTCTAGTTCCATCCACGTCGTTGTAAATGGCAAGATTTCGTTTCTCTTGATGACTACATAGTATTCCATTGAATATATATACCACATCTTCTTTATCCATTCATCTGTTGATGGACATCTAGGTTCTTTCCATAGTTTGGCTATTGTGGACATTGCTGCTATAAACATTTGGGTGCATGTGACCCTTCGGATCACTACATTTGTATCTTGAGGGTAAATACCCAGTAGTGCGATTGCTGGGTCGTAGGGTAGCTCTATTTTCAACATTTTGAGGAACCTCCATAC
>CM052810.1:124877512-124930661 GCA_028533885.1 Nasua narica | reverse complement strand
GTTGCAAGAGCACTGTGTTCTTTTTCAGAAATTGCGGTAAGAATTGATCTGCTTCCAAATAAATGAAAAGACCAGGGTTGAACTTGGCGAGTAATTGTGAATGTTAGTATACTTTTAAAGCAAAGTAGTTCTACTGCCCAATCTAAGAAAGTGTAGTCAAGGGGCACCTGGTGGCTCAGTTGGTTAAGCATCTGCCTTCAGGTCGTGATCAGGGAGTCCTGGGATCAAGTCCTGTGTCAGGCTCCCTGCTCGGTGGGGAGTCTGCTTCTCCCTCTTCCTGTGCTCCTTACCCTGCTCATGTGCTCTCCCTTAAATAAATATATATATTTTTAGGTATGGTCAGGACGCCTGGGTGGCTCAATCAGTGAAGCATCTACCTTCAGCTCAGGTCATGATCTCAGGGTCCTGGGATCAAGTCCTGCATTGGGCTCCCTGCTCAGTGGGGAGCCTGCTTCTCCCTCTCCCTCTGACCCTTACCCCTCCACTTGTGCACTGTCTCTCTCTCTCTCTCTCTCTCAAATAAATATATAAAATCTTTAAAAAAATTAAAATATGGTCAAGTATAGGTCATTGTTCTAAAAGGATGATGGATGCTAACTAATTGTGGTGATCATTTCACAGTATCTGTAGGTCTAATGATCATGCTGTACACCTTAAACTTATATATATTATAAACAATTATTCCTCAATAACACTGAAAAAAAGTACATGAAAGACTTGAGGAGAAGTGGATTCTCCTGAGTGAGTTGAACAAGTTCCTTCATCCAATATCTCTCCCCACTTATGGACACCACCACCCCCTTCAGTTTTGGGTTGTTTTTTTTTTTTTTTCAGGTAGAGCAATTAATGTCTCGATCTGATATATGGTATTGTACAAAGGAGGTTTTGAAACAAGTTCCCTAAGTTTCCTACAACCAAACTTCTCCCCATAGGGTCCTCCTCTAGAAATTATGGGGTAGCCACTGGAACAATAAAGCAAAATTCTTCTCAATTGCCTTGTGCCTGAATCCTTGCTCTTTTCCTCTGACATTTGGATATACCCTTTCATTCCTTAATAATAGTAGGTGAAGTGTTGTAAAATATGAAATATGACTTTTTTATTATTCAACTCAACTCCTATTTCATGTCCTATACCTCTAGGCTACTAGAAAAACTAACACTGGTCATTTCATACTGAAATGGTTATTTCCAAACTGTACTGTACAGTTTCAAGATCTTACACAGTGCTGTGGTTTCTGGAATGGCATGGGTATCTTAGCTGGTCCTTAATTAGTTCACAATGAGATGTCCAAGGCTTTATGTTGTAGGTATCCCATGGTCCCTTTATGTCTAAGAAGCTTCTGTTGTTTCTGGGCGCCCTAGATTTCTGACCATCTGCATAGATGCACCTGACAGCCATTCTAGGTTCTTTGATTCCTATTTGCCAGGCATTCCTCTAATTATTCTGTATGCATTGTCCTATTTAATCCTCATAGTAATCCAATATGATAGTTCCTATTTTTATCCATATTTTATAGATGAGGACTTTAAGGTTAGGTAATATGCCCGAAGCCCTTATAGCTCGTTAGTGGTAAAGCTTTTGCTATGGATTGATTCTCTTTACTCTTTTGTGTCAATGCTCATTAATAATTCATTTGCCCACCCTTGCTCTACCTCTCAGATCTTAGACAAACCCCATGCTATCATCTCCACTTGTGTTCACATTTATCTTTGCAAAGACCCATCGCATCAAGACTTGCTAGTTATCTTAATCTCCCTATTCAGTTCATGGAGCAAGTATTTCTAGGCATCAGCTATATGTTCAACACAAATTCTGACGATTGAATGAGATAGGGAGCAAAAGAAATACAAGAGCCCCTTTCATAGGAAACACAAATGGAATTTAACTTAATTAGGAAAAAAAAAGCCAAGTTTCTCAATCATTAACCATAAACAGCTATTTGTTGTTATTGATGGTTCTTTCTTCTGGGTCATCTCCCAGAAGTAACATAACTCTCTTACACTCATTTGAGAGCTACTGAAGCCTGGAGGGCCCACCTTCACTGCAGTCCTCCTCAGGGTCCAATGGGTCTCAAGTCTCAATTCCTCAATTCTCTGCTACACTCAAGGTTTCCATAGGGATTAGGATGAGGATGGAATCTCCAGGAAATTGAAAGTGCCATTTCGAAGTCAATGTAGTTTCAATAGGTTTTAGGAATAAATCTGGTACCTAACCACTAAATATCAGTTTTTTATGGAAAAATATGAACATATCCCCCCAAAACAATTTTGGATCCCAGTCTTATCACATTACTTGATTATGAACCATGTTAAATTCTTTGCATTTCTTTACCTCATAAATCTGGCCACTATAAAGTGAAGTTTCTGGTATTTTCTCTATTCTTTACTCTTCCGGACTGAAGCAGATGTTTCAGTCTGGACTCCAATTCTCAATTTAAGCAAGTTATTGTTTCTGTCTACTTCAGAGAAAACAAAGCTCTCTGGCAAGAATCATTTAAGATTTTACAGAAGTGTTTTACAAAGTTCTAATAATGCTTATTTGTCTCAAAAGTAATTCCTAATTAGCTGAATGTAAGATGACCCATGGTAGGAATTAGTTTAACTGGAAAATCTTAGCCTGTATTTCTGTAACCATGAGTTTAGTCCTACAGAAAGGAAACTCAGAATCATTTGCTTCATTCCATCATGTAGGTCTGGTACAGGAATCTGCTCAAACTGTCCGTGATCCTGATGGAAAGCAGAATGTCAGGGCTTTGTAAGAAGAAACATAAAATCCCTGATCCCGGAGAATGATCAGTTCATCTTGTTGCTTCCTCCTCAGATGAAGAGTAATTTCAGTAGGATAAAATCTCGGAACACAGAACCTGCAGGAAGGGGAGCGTCCTGAAATGGAAAATAACCTTAAACTTTATCTTGAAGAATGTTTAAGCCTCCATCCACCTCTGCTTTGTTATCTGTGAAAGGGGGCCTTAATATTTATTTAATAGGAATATTATAAGACCAAGTGAGATATGTGAAAGTGCCCTGTACAATTTAAAACACTGTATACCATTACAGATTTTGAAAATTCATTTTTATATGTCCTTTGCTTTTTTAACCTAGAAAATGCTCTGATCAGCTGTAATGACCACATTACATATTTTAAAAGCATTGCTAGACTTTGATGATGGTGGTATGATAGCAATAGCAAGGGAAACAGAAAGAAGAGTGTGGGTGGTGGGGTATGTGTTCATGCCCACATGCTGGATTTTCTTCATGCCCTAAGATGGTCTGTGAAAGCCTTCTAGAGTTCAAATAGGAAGGATCGTAACTTAGATGGGGAATCTACCCAGACGTCAGAATTCACATTAATCTTACCACCAAAATAACTATCCATCACAACTTCATTTCACTTAAAAAACAAAAAACAAGCTCTGGCCAGTTTTATTACAGAAAAGTTTTACGTGATTTCCTTTTCATCAGTCTGTTCTGGCATGCTTCTAATGACATCAGAATCACCTGAATCAATGATAGCCAGTGTGCATGCTCTGTAGTGTTACCCACATGCTGTGCCCGATTCAATATTATTGCCTCTGTAATGATGTGATGGATACCAGTGTTGGTCAACATGGCGCAGTGTTCTATTTCAGATTTCCTCAAGGCTGGGCAGTTGCTGGTGAGGATGACCAGTTTCACTTTTCCACATCTGACCAATTTCAGAGTCTGCTTGTATCCCAGCACGTACTTTCTACTTTCAGTAATGACTTGGAGCCTGGAGTTGATCAACTCCAGTGACTTTTCGTCTTCTTTGCAGCTACCATCTCCCTGCCTTACTTGTGGGACAGCCCCAACCAAGGGCGGCCACCAAGAAGGCTGAGAGCCAGAAAGGGTCATTATTATTTTTTTAAATAGCACTTTTTATTGCTAATAGTTTCAAAAACTTGTGGAGATTTCTTTTTACTTTGTTACATTGGTTAAGATACCTTAAATTAGCCTTTAGATAAGAGTTTATCTTAAGAATGCTCTGTTTTAAGAGATGAGATAAATTCCAGTCTGGAAGCAAGAAGCCCTCGAACAGATACCTCTCTCCAGTTCCAATCCAATGGAACCCTTAGGCTGAATTTTCTCTTTAAAAAAAAAAAAAAAAAAAGCTGGGATGTGAGGGTAGAGAAAAGAAAGCTGATAGTGACTCACTCCAGTTTTTGGAAGGAGGTGGATCATGCTTCCACCCCCACAAGCCTAGTGCTGGGAAGTCCTACTTTGGAAGATGAGGCAGATCTTGACATGAAAAAGTTTGTTTTTTTTTTAAAGACTTGATTTATTTATTTGAGAGAGAGAGAGAAAGCACAAGCCTGAGTGGGGGGCAGGGAGGATACAGTGGGGACAGTGGGCAGAGGCAGAGGGAGAAGCAGGCTCTCCGCTGAGTAGGGACCCTGACTCAGGACTCCATCCCAAGGACCCTGGGATCACGACCTGAGCTGAAGGCAGACGCTTAACCAACTGAGCCATCCAGGTGCCCTGACATGAAAAAAGTTTTTAGTAGTGTCCCACCCTAGTTAAAGAAGCTAAATTCATTGTTAGCTTCTAGATCGCACAGTTAAGATGTAAAAACAGCAAATACCCATTACACCCAAAGGCTTTAAAAATGCACATATCTTTTGGGGGGCAATTTCAATTTCAGAATTCTATCTTGAGAAAGAATTAAGGATATATGGAAAGAGCAAGCTACTTACTAGGCAGATCATCTCAGCTATGTCCAGTATTTTTGCCATAAGCATCTTTCCTGTGGACATCTTTGCCACAAACATTTTTTGCCCCATAATAATTGGCTGTAAGGCAATTTCACCATGAAAAATAAAATAACTGGTTGACAGTTTGGTTTCTCCATTGGTAAAGTTCCCATTTTTATATTATTTGAATCTTAGCTAGCTCTCATAATGGTCTATGCAGCAATGAGTAGACATAGTGATCTTAAAATAGTAGATGATAAATTTATACATCAACTTGTTAGAAAATATGGTGATAAACTTACTAGAAGTGTGAAATAAGAGAGTATAAAGCCAAATTGCATACTAGACTATACTAGAAAATGATAAAATATCAGTTATAATGGTAACAAAGCTCAGTAACAAATGCATCCTAGAGTTAGCATTTCTTCCACATTTCCTATGGAACTTTGGTATATCGTTTAGGAGACATGTGACAATAGGCAAAGAACAAACAACCATGTCAAAAGCTTTCACAACCCAGTATAAAGCTCAGTTACAAATATACATCTTGGTACTTGGAAAACTGATACCTCTCTTAAAGTAAGCAGAAATTAATAATTAATTTCTTAACTTTTTTCATGTTTCATTATGTCCTTTTTAATATCTTTTTTATTTTTTCATTGTTTTACCTTTTATGACAAAACTGCCTTATGGTCAATTAGTTATGCAGTGAAAATGTTTGCAGTAATGCAAAGATGTCTACAGCAAAGATGTCTATTGTGAAACTACCTAGAGCACACCCAAGCTATATTTATCATACTGAAATAGTAAAAACAACCTACATATCCAATAATAAGAGTTTAGTTAAATACATCCATAAGAGGTATACTATGTATGTTTAAATAATGTTATAGGTAAATATTTATTAATGTGATAAGATTTCTAAAGTTTAATACATTAGAAGAGAAAAAACAATCTGATTGGGACATCCTAATCTCACCTCTTATTATCTCATTCTTTTCTTTTCTTTTTTTAATTTAATTTAATCTAACTTTTTCAGTGTTCCAAGATTCGTTGTTCATGCACCACACCCAGTGCTCCATGCAATACGTGCCCTCCTCAATACCCACCACCAGGCTCACCCAACCCCCCAACTCCCTCCCCTTCAAACCCCTCAGCCTGTTGCTCAGAGTCCACAGTCTCTCATGGTTCATCTCCCCCTCCGATTTATCTCATTATTTTCTTGGGTAACACAGAATGTCTGCAGTAAGGTTGACAACTTGTAAGAGATCAGTGGTGATCTGAGGGTCAAAAGGTAGCCTTCATTGACCCAAAATATTTAACATTACCTTACTTTTTTTTTTTTTTAAGATTTTATTTATTTATTTGACAGAGAGAGAGAGTGCGATCACATGTAGGAAGAGAGGCAGGCAGAGAGAGAGGGGAAAGCAGGCTCCCTGCTGAGCAGAGAGCCCGATGTGGGGCTCGATCCCAGGACCCCGAGACCATGACCTGAGCCGAAGGCAGAGGCCTCAACCCACTGAGCCACCCAGGCGCTCCAACATTACCTTACATTTTACTAATAGAAGATTATATCTTCCCTCTTCTCGTATGTAAATAATTTATACATTTGCAACATAATTTGAATGATTTCTGTGTTGATAACTCTCCGTTTGCGTTAGATCCAGTCTCTGAACTCTGCAATCCCAGGTATTGACCACGGCAGGCTGCATCAGTCAGGTTCCCTTGCTGGCTGGCTTCTTAGTTGGTCTGGCCACCGGGAAGCATCAGTATGAGAACAGGTGTCAGGAGGAAGTAGATCATCATGGTATTTTTCCTTAATCCCTCCCTGCTTGGGTGCTGCGCCTTGGCAGAAGGGGTGCCTCTCTGTGAAGGTTTAGGAATGTCTCATTGTTAGTTCTGAGTCCCCCCCACCATCCTTAGGTATTCCCATAGCTTTAATCATGCCTCTGTAAGTAGTGACTTTAATAAAGGCGCTTTATCTAGACCCTAAAAAAAAAAAAAAAAAAAAAAAAAAGATTTCTAAAGTTTATTAAGGACGAACACTGGTGACAACCAATATGTGCTCAATGGTTCCAATTTCATAAATTGGAACAAAATAAATAAATGTGTGAATATAAGCATGGTTTTAAAAGCTCTTAAAGGGCTTCTAGTTCAAAGTGGTAGACTGAGCAGAAACATTTCATCTCCTCTTGCTCTCCAAGTCCCAATAAAATAATTTTAAAATACACACATTCATGGGGCGCCTGGGTGGCTCAGTTGGTTAAGCATTTGACTCTTGATTTCAGCTCAGATCATGATCTCAGGGTCATGCGATCAAGTCCTGCATCAGGCTCCCCATTCATTGGGGAGTCTGCTTGAGATTCTCCCCTCTGTCCATCCCCTTGCTCTCTCTCTCTCTGTCTCTCAAATAAATAAATAAAATCTTTAAAAAATTTTTTTAATTAGAAAACCCCACAACATTCACAAAGAACATAGTTTATAAAAGTACAGAAAGGAGTTCCCAACACTGGGTCTTGCTCCTTCTCTCAAAGTGGAAGGAATGCCAATGAATGAGATAAGAGGATGGGAAAATATTTTTACTTTTTATTTTATACTTTATGTACTATTTTAATTTTTTCATTGATATGTATATATTTTTGTAACTTTAAAAGTTATTGAAGGATAGATACAAATGTATTATAAATACAGTAGCATCATTTAGCATTATCTTCACTAGGGTTCATTTAAACTTACTAAGAGTAGGTGGCAAAAGAGAAAGAACAAAGGAAGAGGGAAAGTGGAGAAAGAAAGGAGGAGGGGAGAGCAAATGAGAACATATTAAATGATATGGTGATTTCTGCCTTACCTTCCTTTCAGTTAGTTTGAACTTAACCCAAAGTAAATATGAAGGAAGTAATGTGAATGTGAACCATTTCTGGTCCCATGTGCTTTTCGTGCTTTGAGTATCTAGTCATGCTGTGTGTGATTCTAGTGTTAACAGAAACTTTTGTTTTTGTTTCTTAAATACATGGCTTATAAATACAACTACTTCATTAGCTGCTCACTGAGGAAGCAACATTCTATTCCAAAACTGAGTGACTTGGGGTATTTTTAAGGGTAATTATCATTCCTCCCTGAATTTAGAAGTTAATTCCTAAAACAATGGAAAGCCACTGCAGAAATTAGTGATCAGTGGTGTATTAAGGTGTTTTTTGTTTTCTCCCATCTTTTGTCATATTTCCTATTCAAAATATGAGCAAGTCTTCCTTTTTAATAAGAAGACTGTCTTAAAAAAAATTTGAAATAGTACCTGTACTTCTCATTCCACCTTCACCTGGCTGGTGGATACCCAGTCGCTCCTCTTTTCCAAAGGCAACAGGTTTCATGACTCAGCTCCAAGAGCTACCCCCTTTCCTCCTGCCACCCCCAAATGGAACACTTTTTAAGTAATAAAATACTATAGCATCCCAATTTTATGCCTTACAAAACTCATTCAATACCCATCTGTGTTAATAGTGTGTATAACTAGCCCCTCAATTATTTGTCTTTTTCCTTATGTAAAGTGCTTCATGAAATTTTAAGAAACTCAATTTTATGGGGGCAACTGAGTGGTTTAGTCAACTGAGCAACCAACTCTTGATTTGGGCTCAGGTCATGATCTCAGGGTGATGGGCTCCACCCCGAGTGTGACTCCACACTCACCAGGGAGTCTGCTTGTGGATTCTCTCTCTCCCTCTCCCTCTGCCCCTCCCCACACCTCTCTCTCTCTCTCTCTCTCTCTCTCAAATAAATACATAAATAAATATTTTTTTAAAAAAGAAAAACTCATATTTATATTTATCTGTAGGAAGATTGTTTTTTGGAAATTTGAAATATACATAGAAAAGGCCATTTGTGGCATTAAAGAGGCTACTACTTTATTTTATAAATTAAAAAGTCATCTAAGAAACTTCAAATAGCATAGAAGAGAACCTACATACCAATGATTAATCTGTGCTTCTGCCTGCAGAATTGAGCAATCAGGGTTGGGCTGTCCCCAAAGAACAACTTTGAAATCCTGGAAGGGATTATCTCAGAGGATAGCCAGATCCTTTGGATGCTTCAGAAGTTAGACTGGGGCGCCTGGGTGGCTCAGTGGGTTAAAGCCACTGCCTTCGGCTCAGGTCATGACCTCAGGGTCCTGGGATCGATCCCCACATTGAGCCCCTCATCGAGCTCTCTGCTCAGCAGAGAGCCTGCTGCTCCCCCCGCCCCCACCCCTGCCCAGCCTCTGCCCCACCGCCTGCCTCTCTGCCTACTTGTGATCTCTCTCTGTCAAGTAAATAACTAAAATCTTTTTTAAAAAGAAAAAAAGAAGAAGATAGAGAGTAAGAAGCATCTGAGGGCTGCCTGCTCTTTCAGGGGCCAAGCCCCGATGAAATCTATCTAAACTGATACCCTGACCAAGTTGCAGGGTTAATGGTTTGGGTCTATAGAAAGTGGGACTCCAAGACTGTATGTTCTCTGTGGAGGATAGATACTTGGATATAGATACCTAGTCACAAGTTAAGGATCCAGTTTTAATCTCTTATTATGTGATGCAGAACACTTAATCTCCTGCACCCTTTTGTTTTTACAGATTCAAAATGGAAAGCATACTCTTTATTTTGCATATTAAATGAGAGGCTCCTTATGGGTACACAGTGCTGGGGTCCCAAGATATAACAGTTAGCTTTGATTAGGAAAAGGGTAAAATACTCTATCTACAGCAAAGATGTTGGGCCTTTTTAGTGTGGGAGGTAGCAGAAAAGCAGTTCCTGATGAGCCCAGTGGGAAACCTGGAAACATTTTCATGTTCCCTTTTGGCATTTTGCAACTTGTTTACTTGTTAAATTAATATCTTGGCAACAAGAATCTGATTTTTCTTGCATAGAATCCATCTCTAAGAAAATGCACACCTAGAAACTGTCAACAATAATTTGCTTGCCAAGTTAGAGCCCATTGACAGGGTTGGCATGGATCAGCCTTAATCCTTTCTCAGGGCACCGAAGCAAAAGACGCAGGGGAGTAGCTGTCGGGTTTTCATGTGAATCCCATTCTGGCTGACTGTTCACAGGGGGCCTGCACCACAGCCCCCTCCCCTGTCATCTGATGTTAGGACCGCTGAGGGTCCTACAGTAAACTCAGCTGAACCATATTCGAAGACTCTCAAACAGCTACAAGTCCAGATAAAAGTTCTGAAAGTCCTTCTTGAAACAAAGATCTTTCTCCTCAGATTCACTGAGATGCCTGACCACGCCCCAAACTGGGCCTCTTTGTTCATCACTTCCAAGATCTCAGCGTAGCTGCTAAACTACTTACCTAATAACTAATTGGATGCTAAACTACTTACCTAATATTTGCCTAATACTCACCTGCACCCCAGACTCACTACAACTTGTTTAGGACATCCCATCCCTTGCACCATTTCACCCAAAACTTAGGTATGCTAAATTTTTCTTCCAGCTCAGACTGCTCAGCAGCTCTAATGCCATTTTCATTACTATTCCCATGCCCCATCCCTACCACGCCTGCTGGGTTGGGCCTATCCTGGGTCCCCACCCCCCACTCACCCACTTCCCCCTACCACACCATCTTTGTCCTGTCAGTGCCCACTTGCAAAAGGCCAAAACGTAGATTCTGCAGGTGCCTGTACCACTTTGCCCCTTAATCACCTATGATAGACCTCTAGCATATCCCTTAGAGTCTACAATGTTTGATAAGAGAAATGTCAAAGGCATATTTTCTGCTCTTCTGCCCTTTATTTCCTCCTTCTTTCCCTGCTTTCTGAAATGAGAACTGAATAGGGAGATACCAAATTGATCTGGAGAGGATGAACTAAATGTGCTTAGCTTATGGAGCCTGGCCTCAGTGGGAGGAATTGGAATCCTACCCATCCAACTGTGATATCCAATTTTAAGTTTTAAGCATCCAAAAGAAGAACAGTTGTGAAAACACCCAACTTCTTGTGAGAGCAAGATCAAGCGAGGTAATGGGTATGAAAGCACTTTGCCAACTGTAAACCATTTAAAATAGATAGATCACATTAACAATCATTTTAGTGATTCTTATCAAAGGGAAACAGCTAAGACCTGGAATGAGTGGAAAAGTCAGTACACCTCCCCTCTCCTGCCTCCTTCTCCCTGGCCTCACCCCTCAAGTTCCAACACTCACTGTCTTCCTGTCACACCCAGATCTGCCACTCCTTTTTCCTCACTCAGATTTCCTTACACCCTCCAGAATCAGGGGAAACTTCTAAACTAGCTGTTGATTTCATCAGATTATAGAAATTCACAACAAGGAGTGAATGGGGATTAATTCTGGAATACATATATATATTTTTTTAAGATTTAATTCATTTATTTGACAGAGAGAGAGAGAGCACAAGCAGGGGGAGCGGCAGTCAGAGGGAGATGCAGGCACCCCGCCAAACAAGGGGTAAGACTCAGGGCTCCATCCCAGGACCCTGGGACCATGACCTGAGGTGAAGGCAGACGTTTAACTGACTGAGCCACCCAGGCACCCCATTTATATTTTAAAAGAATTTGTTTATCTAAGGAATTGCATATTGATAGAATGGTCTATAGAGAGAAAAGGGAAAATGACTTTTTTATGTAGTTTTGATTTTTTTTTTGGATTTTAAATTAATACATGTGCTAGTCAGCAGAAATGTACTCGTATTTTCACCAAAAAATATGTACAAAAATGTGCACAGGTGCATATAGCCCAAACCAGAAACAATCTGAACATTTATCAGCGGTAGAATAGATAAAGTGTAATCTAGGGGAACCTGGGTGGCTCACTTGGTTAAGCTTCTGCCTTTGGCTCAGGTCATGATCTCAGAGTCCTGAGACTGAGCCCCAGTTGGGCTCTCTGCTCAGCGGGAGCCTGCTTCTCCCTCTCCTCCCTGCTTGTGCTCTCTCTCACTATCTCTGTCACTATCTGTCTCTCTCTCAAATAAATAAATAAATAAATAAATAAATAAAATCTTTAAAAATAAATAGATAAATAAAGTGTACACTATTCATATAGTGGCGTACTACACAGCAGTGAGATGAAGGATCTAAAACTTCGTACAACATGGATAAATCTCACAAACATAATAGTGAGAAGAGGAAGCCAGACACAAATGAGTACAAACTATATGATTGCATTTATATAAAGTTAAAGTCAGGAGTACCTGTATGGCTCAGTTGGTCAAGTGTCCAACTCTTGATTTAGGCTCAGGTCATGATCTCAGGATTCTGGAATTGAGCCCCGAGTCAGGATCTGAGCTTAGCAGGGAATCTGCTGAAGGGTTCGCTCTCTCCTCTCTCTGCTCCTCCCCTTCTCACGCATGCACGTGCCTGCAGCCTCCCTCTCTCTCAAATAAATAAATAAATCTTAAATAAAGTTAAAGTCACATAAAATGAATCTCTGATGTTAGAAATCAGTATTGTTCACTCATTTGGTGGGAAGGTAATAGTGACTAGGAGGGAGACACAAAGGCAACTTCTGAGGTCATAAGAATGTTCTATTCCTTGATCTGAGGATTGCTTTCATAGCTGTACAGATTGTGTGAAAATTCACTGAGCTGTAAACTTATGTATGCATGAATACATACTTAAATTAAAACATGCATACGTGTTATACTAAAGCTTAATATAGCATCTTATACTTAAAAGTTTATTTAAAAATTAGCAATACGTGTTTACTGTAAAAAAAATCTAGAATATAGAAAATACCTAGTGTTAAGGGATAGCTTTCAAAAAAGGTAAAACGTGACTCATATAAATATACAATGAACACATATCAAAGAAATTATTTAACTCATTAATTAATGAGGGAACCAGTAAGATGTTATAACCAGTTAAAATGGATTTGGATTATGGAAATTTTTATTATCTACCAGACAAAATTAATTTCCATTCCATTAATGGAATCATTTGCATAGCTGCAATAGGAAATATTTGCATTACTATCAATTTTCTACATGTTAGCCTCTTTCTCTACAAAGTTGTAAAATAATCTAGCCAAGGACAATGAAAGCAAAAATAGCCAGAATAGATGAGCTAAATTTCACCCACTAAATTTCAAAGATTTTTTTTACAATAGAGTAAAACCAGAACAACCTATAATCCTTCTAGACAGGGATAACATATTCTAATTTTGTGCCATATTTTTTTAAGATTTATTTATTTGAAAGAGAGAATTGGGGGTGGGGGGAGCAGAGGGGGAGGGAGTCCTGCTGAGCATGGAGCCCAGTGGAAGGCTCAATCTCATGACCCTGACATCATGACCTGAGCTGAAATCAAGATTCAGACGCTTAACCAGCTGAGCCAGCCAGGCACCCCAATTTTGTGCCATACTTTTTAAGATCATGTGAGAATTGTCTTATATCTGCAACAAAACTTTCCTATAAAAAAAAAAAAAAGACAAAAAGCTAGGCACCTGGGTGACTTGATCATTAAGCGTCTGCCTTTGGCTCAGGTCATGATCCCAGAGTCCCGGGATTGAGCCCCATATCAGGCTCCTTGCTCAGCAGGAAGCCTGCTTCTCCCTCTCCCACTCCCCCTGCCTGTATTCCCTCTCTAGCTGTCTCTCTCTCTCTGACAAATAAATAAATAAAATCTTTTAAAAACAACAAAAAAAGCTTACTTCACTGTTTCCATATTGAGTACAGATTTTTTCCTTTGTTCGAGATGCATTTGTTCACATTTCTGATTATTTCCTTAGCATACTTTCTTAGAAGAAAAAGTACTAGATCAAAAAATATGATCTAGTTTTAAGACTATTTTAAGACAATTTTAAGACTCTTGATATATATTGCCAAATATTGTAGGAATACTTTCAAACCCATAGTTAGGTTGGAGGAAATAAAGCTACCTGCATACTCCAGTAGAAGTATAAAATTTCAGGAGTAAAACATGTGCTTACAGTCTTGCAACTACCCATCATCTGCCCCCTTCTCTGCTTCTGGACTTCACCTATAGTGAGCAAAAACCTAGTCATTGGCTGAGGGAAAAGCATCGGTTGGCATAGCAAACTACCGAAATCTCAGTTCACACCCAAATCCATGACTGCAAGAGGGCTGCCGGCACTGATGGCTTCATCTGTACTGGGTTATAAATTCCTCAAGGAATTTATAACCCAACACAACTCAAACCCCTCAAACACCACTTCTTCCATAGAACTTCCTGTGTTCACATGTATTTCCTGATCTGTTTGTCAGTCTGATGTAAAATATTCTATATGCTTGCTTTGGCAGCACATATACTAAGATATTCTGTAAGCTACATGTATTTAACCATGAAACCTGAATTATTCAATTATTCAGTAGTGTTTAGCATTGCCTATTAAGTGCCAGGGACGGTGGTGTGCTAGGCCTGGGGTAAGTAGTAAGCAAAATGCACTTGTTTCTGTACTGTCCAAGAAGTATGGCTACTACATAATATATATGTTATAACTATATATATGGAGTGAACACTGTGCATTTTAATGTCAGCATCTTTATTGTTTTATTGTATTTGTTGATTGTTCTCAGGAGGTAGGTCTTCTCTTTCCAAGTAGATAAGATGCTCCTTGAAGTCAAGGGCCATGTCTTTACTTCTCTGGCATCTTCTAAAATATTGAGCTTTTAATAGCTGCCCAGTAGAGAGTAGACCAATTGAAAACGTTAGTGCCTCTTGTCTGCATGGATCAAGCAAGCATTCCTTCCAGCTCTTCAATATCTCTTAGACCTTTTGTAGGAATAAATAATAAATGATTGAGAAACATTAATTTATTACATAAGTTATCATTTTAAATTTTATATCTTCACCAATAGGTGGCACCATCAATTTTTAAAGTTATATTTTATATTGTTATAGTCCAAAATTATTAAGTATGGAATTCATTCAGTAAATGTTTATTGGGCACCTTCTATGTGTAGGCTGCCCAACTGACCACCGCTAACAGTAAAAAATAAAATACTACAGATATGCTTTTCATCTTTCCTTTTCCAATAATACCCTAAAGGACATTTCACTGCCAGATTTCTTTCCTCATTTTAAAAATAACATCCAAGTCTTGAGAAATGACTCAGAAACAACAGTTTTACAATTGTGTGCGTGCGTTCCAACTCAACCTAATATCTTATTTAAAAGCGGGGAGAGCAATGCAAAGTTAAATAAAAAGCAAACCAGGAAAATCTGGATGGAAGGAATGGGGATTCAATCTGCAGAATTTAATCCACGTTGGCTTTTTAATTAACATAATTTACACCTTCTCAGTGAAAGGAGCTTTCTTTCCTTTTGGGAGATAACAGAAGTGTGATCCAGGCATTACAGAATTATTTCTACAGTTTCTAAGGCTGCATAGTCCCATCTGGAGATAATAAAAGGTCCCATTCCTCTCTGTTTATTTCATTTTAAAAGGTTTATTCTCTGGAATTGCCTGAGGCTGTGAACTGTAGAGCATTTGCCAGCTAGAGAGGGCTGCTGCCTGAGAACTTCTCAGGAAATCTCTAGTCCCCAAGAGAACTCCTAAGGTCTTCTCAGAGTGGAAAACCGGTCCCTTCTACCCTTCCCAAGGACATTGCCTTCTCTACAGGCTGAACACAGAAAAGGGGCAAAAAGAAACAGGGAGGAGGGTTCAGTGGGTAAAGGAACTGTAGTATTTGCATCAAACACCGTATAATGGTCATTAACTTACCCACCTACTGTTGAGAGAAAAGGGAACATTTGACCAAGTCTGTGTCTCTTTTTACTGAGCTTCTTTAAAGTGCAGTGCATGGCATTAGGTACTTTGGGAGATGCAAACATGGAGCATCCGGGGATTTTTGCCATCGAGGAGCTCCTTGTCTAACAAACCACAATATGTCTTATGTAGTAGTGGTGAGAAGTGTGGGCTCTGGGGCTCTATTCATCTGAACCTTGGCTTCATCACTAAATGCATTATTGAATAAATTATTTAATCCCTCTGTGCCTCAGTTTTCCTAATCTGCAAAATGAGGATAATAGTAGTTACCTCATAGAGTCATTAGAAGAATTAAATGAAGTAATGCATTAAGATTTTACAAAGGATGTCTATTATTAATACAAATAATTTTAATAGAAAAGGAAATATTAGGTGTCCAGAGGTCTAGATAAAAAGCTACAAAGACTCAGAGAATACAATAACTTTTCAGGGGGGCAAAGCAGAGCAAAGCATTCATTGATGGCTTTGTGAAAGTGGCATTGTTACTGGGCTCTGAAGAATAAGTAGTATTCACAAATGAAGAGATGGGGGAAAGGAGGGTACTCCCAGAAGATAGACTATCAACAAAGGTGGTGGGAAAAGGAGGTAAGAAAACAGAGTGTTTGTAGCGGAAATAGTAGTTCAGTTTAGCTGGTATGGGGGCACATGAAGGGAAAATGAGTGGTGGAAAAATTAGCTGCAATAATAGGTTGTGGAGTTATGGGTAGGGCATATATGAGGCAATGGAGTTTGGATCTTTTACTTTGGGCCACAGGGTTAGAACTTCAACATATCCATCTGGGAGGACACAGTTCAACCAAGGGAAGAACAGTGTGAAGTAGAAGGAGAAGGGGAAAAATGGGGCTGGTCAGTGTGGCAGGGTTGCAGGTAGAATTTTTTAACACTAGAGGATGGCGGAGGGGCTTTTGGCCTCAAATGGGTCTGAGTTTGGGATGATTGTTTTGGTTTATGCAGATATAATTATATCTCTAGCTTTAAAACATTTTTTTTAATCATCGGGAATTGACTTGGATATGTAAGTTAGGTGCTTATTAAAGCTCCAGTGTACCTGGACTTGGTCTTATGCTGAGGCTTGGGATGCTACTCTGGTTGGAAGTGGGAGGCTAGGGAACTTGTCCTAAAGCTGTTTTATGGCAAACCCATCATATCTACATGGTTTGTTGTTATTTGAGGTGACTTAGAGTTAGAAGAGCTGATGGGCGGAAAGGGGCCATACCTCTAACCAACCCTGAGACTTCCATTGATCTCTAGCTTATCCTTTCGTTTTGCTGGCCTTTCAAGATCTATTGTAACTAAACCAAACCTGTTAGTTGGAAATGAAACCAAGACTATGTGATTTTCATGTTCTCAGACTGTCTTGCTGTCACATGAACAGAGAGAGGGAGTAGTATGTGAGTTAACTTTTCTAGAATAGAAAGCATTCAAGCATTCAAGCATTTTGGAACAAAGTATAGCAGCAGCAGTCTTGCATAATGGTGATGCAGGGCCTTACTACCCTTGGAAAAGTGGATGAAGAACCACACACAACATAACAACACAACCTGTGTTGCAACAATTCACACAAACAAGATACACATTAAATTTAGTACAGTAGAGGGTCACCTGGGTGGCTCAGTCAGTTAGGCATTTGCCTTCCACTCAGGTCGTGATCCCAGGGTGCTGGGATCAAGCTTTGTGTCAGGCTTCCTGCTCAGTGGGGAGCCTGCTTCTCCCTCTCTCTGTCCCACCCCCACCCCACTCATGCACTCTCTCTCTCAAATAAATGGATAAAAAAAACTAAGTACAGAAGAATAGTTGCTTTTAGGCAGAGGGAGGAGAAGGGGAGGACGTATAAATAAAATGAGATGATAGATAGATAGATAGATAGATAGATAGATAGATAGATAGATAGAGACAAAAAGAAGGGCCTTGCAGGGACTGATGAGAAGAAGGTACTAGGGAACAAGGAAGGTGAGAATTAAGTAAAATAATTCACATAAAATGCTTAGCAAAACACCTGGTCCACAGTGTTCAATTGTTAGTTAGCTGCTGTTGTCATAGTCATCCCCATTATCATCACCATCATTTCTTTCCATGGCCAATACCATTCTTGTAGTAAGAGAGAGAGCTGGAGACTGTTTCCCACCATGGAAAGACAATGCTTTCTCTTATGCTAATTCTACATCCAACATTTCCTTTTGTGTAATCTTAGGCAACTTATTTATTTCAGTACTGGCTTCCTCATGCAAGTCTATACATTATCAGCATTAAATCTCACTCTTAGCACATCACTCCTCTGGAGGCTCCTTTGGAATCCCCATTCTTAAGGCCATATTAGTTATTGTGGAGGACCAGAAGCGAAGGCATCAGCCTACTCCTCAGGGAAGTCACCTCAGTCCTAGTGAAATCAGCAGACCCATTAGGCATACCATGCCCTATAACACAAGCCCCATCAATGCAGGCTACAATGTGTAGCCCAAATAAAGGGTCATTGGAAACTATCAGTGTTACATGGAATTAGAGAGGGCCAACCAAGATGGGACAACCCGCCATTGTCCCAAGGATGATGATGATGATGATGATTCTTCTTCTTCTTCTTCTTCTTCTTCTTCTTCTTCTTCTTCTTCTTCTTCTTCTTAAGTGGGCTCTATGCTCAGCACAGACTCTTGATATCAGCTCAGGTCTTGATGTCAAGGTCATGAGTTCAAGCCCGTGTTGGAGCCTACTTAAAAGTAAAGAAAAAGGATAATACAGGTTTATATGCACTAATATGAAACTATCCCTAAGATATCATCTTAGGTGAAAAAAAAAAACAGTTTGCCCAATTATGTATATTAGAAAAGAGATTGTAAAACAGTGTATATAGCATGTTATCATCAATACTCTTTAAAAAGAGATGGATACACACACACATATACACACGATTGCAATTTTATCTGTGACAAATATCTCTAGAGACATATATAAGAAATCGGAACTAGTGCTTATCTCTGATGAACAGAACAGGAGGACTAGAGAGCCCCTCGGGGAGGCAAAATACTTCTCACTCTTTGTACAATTACATATTTTAAATCCTAAATGTTTATTGCCTTTTCAATAATTATTTTGAAAGAAGGAGCAAGGAAAGAAGATAGACTCTGAGATACAGAGGTTTCAGACCCTTCTCTGAGGTTCCAGATCATTATTGGGTTTCTGGGGAAACATGGTTTAGCATTGTGGGCTAACATTGGTTGAGTGTTGGCTTTGTGGCCACTCCTGTACTAAGATTTGGTGTGCCTTATCACAGTGAAACCTCACAACTGTACAGGTCATTTTATCTTACCTCCATCTTACAGATTACTCTCAAGCAGATGTGAATCTGCAGAGCAACCTAAACGGATCATCCAGAAGTAATAAAAATCTAGAGAAGGCCTCCTCACCACTATCCCATCCCTTATTCCACTCAGTTGTTAAGGATACCGAGAGACTCCTAGACCAGTGGTTCTCAAACTGTGGGCTCCAGACCAGCAGCATCATTATCTGGGAACTTGTTAGAAATACAGGTTCTCAGGCCCCACCCCAGACCTATTGAATCACAAACTCCAGAGGGGGGACCCAGCAATCTCTGAGACTTCCAGATGATTCTGATACAGGTTAAAATGTGAGGACCACAGTCTTGGGCCTAGGGCTTCACCTAGGAAATGTTTAAAAATAGCAATATCTGAGTCTTACCCCCCACCAGAGATTCTGACATAATTGATACATAATTGATTCATGATATGGCCTGGACATGGGATTTTCCAGGGCTCCTAAGTGGTTGGAAACTATTGTGACCTAGACCTTTTGAAGCAGCTACTGGCATCTGGGAATGGGTAATGGCACACTTTTGGCATAAAATCAAGCTCCAGGAATTAGCAAATATGTAAGAATATCAGAACTTCCCAATTTTAAGTCCTATTCCCTTCTCCAAACCCAGCACCTAACCCTGTAGGCAGAGCCCTGGGTGGGTAGTGCTCTTTGGCTAAGCAGGTATGAGCTTATTAGTTTGAGCACTTTAGTAATATTACTTACTTTAAGCCTATAAATTCAGTCTTTAGTGAATGTTGAAAGGGGCGGAAGAGAAGATATCAAATTTCCCACAAAATAATTGAATAAAGAAAATGAGATCTATAGATGGTGTAGTAAAAACCTAATATTAGGGCACCTGGGTGGCTCAGTTGGTTGAGTGACTGCCTTTGGCGCAGGTCATGATCCTGGAGTTCCGGGATTGAGTCCTGCATCGGGCTTCCAGCTCCACAGGGAGTCTGCTTCTCCCTCTACCTTCTCCACTTCTCCCCTCTCATGTGCTCTCTCTCTCTCTCAAATAAATAAATAGACTTAAAAAAACCCCTAATATTAGCAGCTCAATATTTCTTGGACTTAAATATTTTATCCTGAAGGTCACATCATATCACATGGTACATTTCCATCACAATAAAGGTTCAACTGACATTTGTCTAATAAATGAATCCACTAATTAATAAATTTATGAATGGTTACAGTTGAAGAAGAGGCTGATTCTGTCTTTGGCATCCACTGCCCAACTTACTACCAATGCTGTTCTGAGAGTGAAGCATGGGGGAAAAATCCATTGGCAATAAATGGGCTAGGATCAGGTGAGAGAGCTGAATGTCACCGGAGGAAGACTATAAACCCAGGCAGGGAGGAAAGAGGCAAAGCAGCTGTGGTGGTCATAAGAGCTAAATATTTCCAGGTCTCCTCCCGCCCCCCATATAGTGGGATGGTACATCCCCACCTGTGATAGTGTGATTTACAAGAAATATATATTTGGTCATTTGGATGCCTAAAATATATTTCTCATATATACCTGGTCTTTGTCCACAATTCCTGACTCACAGCTCCCAGAGGCCCTTCCTGTTATGTTAATGAGGTGACTTTTGGACCTTCCCTAAGGTTGAGGGCTGATTGGCAGGAGAACATACCATGTGATTGGAGGGCTGGAACTCTCAGTTCCACAGGCCCAACCCCACCCCTGACCTCTGAAGAGGGGAGAAAGCCAGGAGGTTGACTCAATCGCCAGTGGCCAATGATTTAATCAATCATGCCTATGTAATGGAGCCTCCATAAAAACTCGAAAAGAACTGGCTTCAGAGAGCTACTGGGTTAGTGAACACGTGGGGGTATTGGGAGAGTGGCACATACCTGGAGAAGACATGGAAGTTCCCGCTCCTTACCCCATACCCTGCCCAATGCACCTCTTCCCTTTGGATTTCATCTGTGTCCATTATCATATCCTATTATTATAAACCAGCAAACCTAAGTAAATGTTTCATTCAGTTCTGTGAGCCAGTCTAGCAAGTTAACTGACCCCAAGGAGGGGGGGTTGTTGGAAATGCCAGTCTACAGCTGGTTCGTCAGAAGCCCAGGGGACAGCCTTGGGTTGTGACCAGAATCTGAAGTGAGGAGGCAGACTCATGGGCCTCAGCCTTTAACCTGTGAGATCTGACCCTATCTACAGGTAGACAAGTTAAGAATTCAATTAAATTGTGGGACACCCATCTGGTGTCAGAGAATTGTAGGTAGGGGGAACACCTCCACACATTTGGTAAGCAGAAATGTCAAAAGTGTTCTCTGAAAGTAAAGGACAGACACAGGGAGGAAAAGAGATAATAGGGAAGAACTGGATTTTTTTTCCCCACTCAGGAAAGAAAAAACTTGAGTTTTTCCTTTACCACCTCTTGGAAGCAACAATTAAAATATTTAAACTATCTTTATTCCTCAGGTCACCAGTTCTCAGTATAACAATAGTAATAGTGGCACCTGGCTGGCTCAGTCAATAGAGCATACAACTCTTGATCTCAAGGTCATGAGTTCAAACCCCACATTGGGTGTAAAGATTACTTTTAAAAAATAATAATAATATTACCTAGCAAAAATACATTAATGCTTTCTTTTTCTGACGGTCAGTACCATTCATTCAAAGATGATGGTACAGTTGCAGTTATGGCCTTCAGGACAAGGGCTTTGAGACTTCATTCAGTTGTGCTGACAGATTTCCTACTGTATTCATGGTTCCTCATTCACCCTTTGTGACCAAGGGCTCAAGTCTGCATGCCCCCTGGGCAAGATTCTCTGGCATGGATCAAAGCAGTTAACTGGTCCAAAAGGAGGTAGTCTTTGTTGAGGAATAAAGTGACCAGGCCTTCCTAGAGATCCTTCCTAATGGTACAAAGGCATTAAGAATAGAAACTTACCCAGGGATGCCTGGGTGGCTCAGTCTGTTAAGTATCTGCCTTAGGCTCAGGTCATGATCCTGGGGTCCTAGGATGGAGTCTCACAGCCCAGTAAGGAGCCTGCTTCTCTCTCTGCCTGCCACTCTCCCTGCTTATGTGTGCACTCTCTCCCTGACAAAGAAATAAATAAAATCTTTAAAAAAATTTTTTTAAACAGAATAAAGATTTACCCAGAGAGAGGGTGGTGACCAGGCATGACCGGGCATGTGGCAGAGAAAATTTGAAGCCCGGGGCCTTGAAGATAACTGAGCTCTCTTGCCAGCCCTGGACAAAGAGAGTACAGTTTTGGGGAAAAGCATTACTATCGTTCTGTCTGTGGTTGGATAGCCTCCAGGGCGGCAGTGAGGCTCTGGCCTCTGAGTACAGTCAATAGTACCGATTGCTCTGGTGGCTTGAGCAGAAGTTAAGCTGCAAATGTATGTATGTTGGAACTGTTTGGGGAATGGAGGTAGTAATAAGCAAACATGCAGAACCTCCTGCTTCGAGATGTTTAGTAACAGCTGTGCTCCCTACAGAACGGGTTTCCTCATTGCCTAGATCCAAGAGCATCTCCTGGGTCCTCCCTGTTAGAATGCTGAGTATCCACGGAGAATTTGAGGTGAGGAGAGAGGAGGCCACCTTCCAGCTAAGCCCGTGGAGTGATCAGGCAAGGCACTTCAACTGCAGCAGCAGCGGCAAGGTGGTGCAGAGGGCCTGGGGTCTGTCAAAGTCAGGATTATAGGTGACAGTGCTTCTGCTGAGCAAGTTAGACACAGACTTGAATATCATCATAACCTGCACTCATGACATCTTTGCTCAAAAATAGCACAAACAATTTATATGTTCATCATAATGTGGAAGGAAAGATATTGACTGAGACACTCCTTCACTCTTGAGACAGCTCATTTGATTGATAGATAATATGAAATATGTATATATGTTATAATAATATGTTATCTTATTATAGTACCATATGAGTCAGGATAGGCTAGATAGGCTACCTGAACACATAACCCAAAAATATTATTGACTTGACATGATAAAAGTTTACATCTTACATCACAAGCCAATGTAGGAAGGGGGCACTCTTAGGCAACTCCTCCAAGTGGTGACTTGGCAACTCATCTTAAGAAGCTATCAGCTTCAACATATGGCCTCAGCAGTTGCCACAGAATATATAGAATATATAAGGGAATATATATATATATAAGACCACACAGGGGGATCTGTGGCTAGGTCTACAAGCACCGTTTGTTACTTCTGCCTCATCTCAGTGGCAGAACCCAATCACATGGCCCCATCCTAAGCACAAGGGAGGCTGGGAAATGTTGGGAAATGTTATCTTTGGTGTGCCAGGAAGAGAAAAGGAAATTGATGAGTCTTTTCCACAAGTTTCTATAAGTTGGATTTATTTCATAAGATTTTTCTTCTAATTATGATTTGCTTTTGATACTATTTAGGCTGGCTCCTTGCCTTGTGCTATATTTAATGACATCCACAGGTAGCATCCCATTCTCACAACAGCACTATGAGTTGTCAGGACAGGTTTTATTATACACATTTTATAGATTGAGGACCCTGAGGCCCAGAGCAGTTACATGACTTGTCCAAAGTCACATACTACTAAGTGACAGAGCTCTCTTTCAGGTTAGTGTCTCTCCACTCTACCGCATTGTCTTCCACAGAAGCTCAAACTAGATAAGGCTCAGATCTCAGTATACAAATGCAAGTGTGCCAAAGTGTATCTTTATTCCACTATAATCAACCTACTTTATCTTTTAAGCTCTGCCTCTATATTGGAAGGTGTCAGCAATGACTTCCATCATTTGGGTATCTCTATACCTTTACGTTTGAGGTGGGATGCAGCAGGGGTGCACAGGTTGGTACAAGATATTGAAGATCCATTTGTTCCTCGAGTCAGGTGTTTGAGGAGGCAGAGACCTAAGGTGTCTACAGTTCCTTCTAGTCTTCCCACAGACAGTGATATACCTGTGTCTGTTGCCTGCTCACGTGGCCTATTCATGTCTAGCAGCTCCCTGCTACTCTGGAGCCACTCCAGGGTCTGGGAAGTTCTGTAGGCCCACACCACACAGCCATTCTTCTTCTCAGGCTTGTGGCCTTCCTGACATAGAAGGGCAGGGCAGGAAGGAAGGACCCATTCATGCCTTTGGTCTCTCACTTTCATCCAACTCTCCTCCTACCCCAGTTGAAGGGAAGTGTTTCTAGTGTTCCAAGAACTGTCCTCAAACTTTTTCCTTCTAAACCCTTTGGCTATATTCCAAATCCTCTCCAGTCCTCTGAGGCCTTTTATAACACAAAACACAACTCACAGAAATTTTATTCTTGTTTTTCTGTTTACCCTATTACACCATTCCTCTGCCTTAAAGTAATGAGACAAGGGCCTGCCTTCTAGGGCATGGAGGGGAAGATAGGGGAATAGCAAGGAAAAAAAAATTTCTTGATCACTTGTGTATCACATTTAACTTCATCAGGTCCTCGTGAGGTGAAATCTCTGTGTCATTTTCCTAAAACTAACAGTGAGGCAGGGTGCCAGGGTGGCTCAGCTGGTTAAGCGTCTGCTTTTGGCTCAAGCCCCACATTTGGCTCCCAGCTCAGCAGGAAGCCTGCTTCTCCCTCTCCTCCCTGTTCATGCTCTCTCTCAATATTTCTCTCTCTCTCAAATAAATAAAAAAATAATAAAAATTAAAAAAAATAAAACTAACAATGAGGCAAAGAGGCATTGATTAATGGGAGTTCTTCTGTCAAGGGAACTAGCAGATTAAGCCCCTTCCTGCCTTATTGATCTTTAAATGTACATTTTTCCTTGTCCACCTCAACTGGGATGGCTCCACCCTTGCCTGTTTGATCCTACATTCTTGGTGACTAGGTTTTCACTTAGGAATTGTGAACTTGGGGACACCATGGTAGTTAAGCAGCCAGTTAAGCAGCCGACCGTAGATTTCAGCTCAGGTCATGATCTCAGGGTTGTGAGATTGAGCCCTGGGTAGGCCTGGTTCCATACTCAGTGTAGAGTCTGCTTGAAGATTCTCTCCTTCTGCCTCTCCCCCATTCATGCATGTGCGCACTCTCTCTCTCTCTCTCTCTCTCTCTCAAATAAGTAAATCTTTAAAAAAAAGAAAAGAGGAGCATCTGGGTGGATCAGTCGGTTAGGTGTTTGCCCTCAGCTCAGGTCATGATCCTGGGGTTCTGGGATTGGGCCCCAGGTCAGGCTCTTGGCTCAGTAAAAGCCTGCTTCTTCCTCTCCTTCCTGCTCCCCCTGCTTATGCTCTCTCTCTGTCAAATACATAAATAAAATCTTTTTAAAAAAATAAAAATTAAAGTTAAAAAATAAAAAGTAAAAGAAGAGGAGCGTCTGGGTGGCTCAGTTGGTCAGGCATCTGCCTTTGGCTCAGGTCTTGATCCCAGGGTCCTGAGATCGAGCCCCATGTGGGGCTCCCTGCTCAGCGGGGAACCTGCTTCTCCCTCTGCTTGCTGCTGCTCTCTTTGACAAATAAATAAAATATTTTTTAAAAAAGAAAAGAATTGGCAACCTGGTCTTCTTGGAGGAAGACTCACAGCTTCAAAAGCCTGTCTGTGGATGATTTACTAGTGTTCTAAATGCGGAAAAGGTGATTTGTTTCTCTGAATGTTTTGGTGTTTACCACTTCCCCTGCCTCAGTTATGAGCACACACCCTAGAGTAAATCTGTTCCCCGGGGGGGGACAGGTCATTGTACGGTAAGCACACCTACAGTGCTGAGAGGAAAAGAAAGGAAGGCTTACGACAGTGTAAGTGGAAAGATCACCTACTGCTAGTGAGAGCTGGAGCGCAGACCAAGTGACAGGTGAAGAGAGGCTGCCTTAAAGCAAAACATTGGTTTAAAAATTCTGCTTTGCACCAAATCCTATTGGCGAAGTAGATTTTAAAATCATTTCAGAGCACACAAGGCTTTCAAAAGATGTTTGTTTTAAAGAATACAGTTGGCTTTGTGGTCAAAAAATGAAGTTCAGTAATGCACAGTAACAACCATAGTATAATTACCGGCCACGAAATACCAGGTGTTCAACCAAGCCTTTTCTGCTCATTTAAGAGAGCCAAGCCAAGCAAAAATGCCCTGCCTAGCCATACCCAGAAGTTCAAAAGCTCAGCCTTTGTCACCAGGAAGGAATTAATTCAAAGAGCAAAGCCATTAACAGGCACAACCAGGCTTTTTGTTGTAAACATCTTATTGTTAATACATGTTGAGAGCTGAACTTTCTCATATTTGCAAGAGGGCTGCTTGAGGGAATTTAAACAAGCCAGGCTCAAGGTTGTTTTCTTTTCTTTTTTGGATTTGTGACGACATATCTATGGGATGTGCATAGTAGCAAAGTAATGGCCTGGAGTCCAAAGGCTCCCCCACCTATCATTTGACCTAAGAATTGGAATGTTCCCAGTTCCGTCAACAGATCACTTTAGTGTCAAGGGAATGAAAGTGCAGAACACAGACAAAACACAGAAGTGTTATAGGGAAGAAACATATTAAGAGACCTAACGATGCACTTCCTCATTATATGTAAGGAAACCATTTCCTAGATTCCTTGAGCTATAAGAAGCCAAGTGAATTTGCTTAAGTTAATAAATGTTATTTAATTATATAATGACAGTACTGCAGCAAAATGTTTTGTTTCCTCTCCTTTTATTGCTTCCTGTTAGCTACTAAGAGAAATCCAATGGAACTTTTTTATACTCCACTAATGATGAGGCTATCTCATTTGTTTTGTTCGTGCTTCCCGATATATGTGTATGTGTGTATATAGTCAAATTGAATAAGATGGCCACATTGTGTGGTCGCTACAAACACAGATATAAGGCTAAAGATGGGGCTCACTTTTGCTAGAGCAAGACCCCATTATAAAAGCCCTTTGCTGTCCTTTAGAATTGGTTGTTTTATCCTGAGAGAAAAGGAAGAAACTTTAATTCTCAGAACAACTGAAAAATCTGAGGTATAAACCTTAATCTCCTTTCCTAACCTTGGGATGAGAATGAAGTTCTGCATTCAGCTAAGGCCATTCAGCTAAGGCGCCCCATCCCCCTTGGTTCGTCAGTGCTGAGCATCCCAGAATAGTCTGGGGCTCCCTACGCTCCGCTGATGGAGTCCGTGGGCCCTCTGTGCTTCTTCGCAGCTAGTGGCCGAGGAGGCAGCACTATAGCGACACCACTGAACAGGAAGTGTGGCAGGGACTGTTCGGAGCACTTTCTCACCTCATCCTCTCTGCATGCTTTCTCGGTGGGCGCCTATCCGCCTTTCATACATGAGGAGACTGAGGAAAAGAGAGTAAGTTATTAGACTTAACCATGTGGAATTCCTGTGTTTGCAGGTCAAAAGGTCTAATATTGGCAAGTTCATATGATTCAGCCTAATACTTGCCCAATATTACAAAGTTACTAGGGGACGATGCCAGAGTTTGAATTCTCAAGTACCCCAAAATAATAGTTGCATATCTGTATTTCATTTCATTTTATTTTTTTTTAAAAAAAGATTTTATTTATTTGACAGAGAGAGAGCACGAGTGGAGAGAATGGCAGAGGAGAAGGGAGAAGCAGGCTCCCCGCTGAGCAGGGAGCCTAATGCGGGGCTCGACCCCAGGACTCCTGGATCATGACCTGTGCCGAAGGCAGATAGATGCTTAACCGACTGAGCCACCCAGGCACCCCTGTATTTCAGATGACAGACTGGGGCTCAGGGCAAATGCATTTAAAAATAAATAAATAGTCTGATCAGTAGACTACTTACTTACTTTCTTTTGCAGTCTCTGGTTTCAACTACTGACTTTATTCACCTCATGCTGTGAAAGTTGGCTCAGATCAGACAGGAATGCCCTGCCTGTGGCTCCCATTCCTGCTGTGCAGCTGCAACCAGCCCTTCAAACCAGCTCTCTCAGGCTGGCTGCCTCGAAACACCTGCCTAAAAACACCTCCCTTCCAGGACCACACCGAGCTACACACGCCATCACCCCAGCTGAACTCCCACCGTTAGGGCCACTCTGCTACAGCCGCACGCTTTCGTCCCGGAGCCACTGTTCAGTTTCCTCTGTGAACCCATCATGCTTTCCTGTTAACACACCAATGATTAGTTTATCATCAGATTACATGAACTCAGGACTTGGATCAAGCGAATTTTGTTTGAGAGCTGACGGGTAAGATCAGGAACATGAGGGTGAATCCTGAGCTGTTAGATGTGGCAGTAACTTTAGAAGCTGTATTGGCCAATCCCAGCATTTTACAGCCGAGGAGACCTAATTACGTGCCAAAGCCTTGGCATCTTGATTTTTAGGGTGACCAATCACCCCAGTTTGCCGAGGACTGAGGGGTTTCCTGGCATGTGGGACTTTCAGTCCTCAGCCTGGGAAAGTCTAAGATAAACCAGGACTAGCTGGCTTCTCTACTTCATTTGGAGCCTCAAACTCTCCTGCTTCTCTGGACAGGTTGGACTTGAGCAGGACCCTGCGTCGAGGGCTTCAGAGCTGCTCAGTACAGCTCGAAAGCTCCAGGTGGGAAGATGACCGCACACAACAATTTACGTGGCCCAGTTTAACCAAGGCTAGTTCCTGAGTGGTCAGTCTCTAGGCACGAACATGGAGGCCTCAAGGAAGCAGCCCTGTGAGGTAAGGTTGTATCTGCCTCATGACTAGACTCGAGCCTCTGGGGCCACAGCATTTGGCCAAGCTGATTCGATCAAGTCAGTCTCTGAAAATTAGGCTGAGGTCTATTTATTCATAGAGATGAGCTGCTGTATAAGCAGCGGGCCTGCAAGGAGAGGGCCGCCGCTGTTTGTCTGTGCCCTGCAGCTGCGGGGAGGATGAAATGGAGAAGTACTCGGGCAGGGAGAAGGGTCAGCAGGGTGCCCCACGCTACCATCGCTTCCTTTTTCAGAAGTTTTGTCATTCAGAGGTTTTGAACCCTGCAATAAGCAGTCATTCTTGGCTAACCTTGGACTTTTTTCCTCAAATGTCATGCACCTAATTTTTAAATATTTCTTGGTTTTACTTCTCCTCCTGGTCTATTGTGTCCCCAGCCCTCAGTTTCTTGGCAGTTGTCTTCCCCACCAGGCCTCCTGCTTTCTGTTCTGCCGGGACCCAGCCTCTAGTTCATGCCCTAAGTGTGGGGGCGAGTGTGTGTTGAATAAGGAAGAGATGGAAAGGGAGAAGCAAGGAAGGAACAATGCAAGGATCCTAGTCAGGCAAAATTGTCAGACAATACAAGTTCTCTTTAATATTCTCTTCTCTGCATGCATTCCTTGAAGCTAAGCCCCCCCCCCCCACCTGCTGGAATCTAAATTTGTCATGATCCTCCCTTGTTCTCAACCACTCATGAAATGTCCTTGTTAGTGCCCAAATAACAAATTTATTGACTGGGTAAACAAATCACTATTAATGGGAAGTCAGAGGTGAATACCTCAAAAATAAATCTTAGCTGTGACCTGAACAGTTAATATTCCTTCTAGGTTGTCTTAACACCTTGGTGAACCTAATTCCAGTGTAGGGATTTGAAATCAGGGGAGGAGGCAGGCAGCATAGTGGAGGATTATTTTGGGAAGAGTTCTGTGGTAAGTGTTGTCAGATTTAGCAAAGAAAAATTCAGGATGCCCGGTTGAATTTGAATTGCACATAAACAACAGATAACTTTTTAGCATAGGGGTGTCCGTTGCAATATTTGTGATATACTAAAAATTATTTGCTATTTATCTGAAATTCAAATTTAACTCAGTGTCCTATATTTTATCTGGCAACCCTGCGACCCATGAGGTCTCCCAAACACATAGCCTGTGCAGTAGAAGGCCAGGATTGCTGCAGAGTCTGGAACACTTTCCAAATGTCTGGCAGAAGGGAATCAGTCCACTCGAGAGGGCAACACGTGGTGCAGTCAGGTGAACTCTCTGTGCTCATAGCCAACCCTGCTGACGCGTGGGGGCATCTGAAGTAGGCCTGAACCAAAAACCCCTGGAGACTGGCCAAGGTGCCAGTGAAAAGGGCGTGTTCTGCTGGATACTTCCCAGAAGATACAGTGTCTGGTTCCGGTGCTGACAACTCGCTCATCTGATATCCATCGCACTAAAACATTATTTTTAGATCTGAGGAAGGAGTGGCAAGGTTTTAAAAATAAGGTACTAGATGTAGGGAGAACTATATTCGAGAAGCGCAGTCTTGACCAGGAAATGCAGGCTACGGACCTACTAGCCTGAGACCTAGAAAAGATCGGTACTGGCAGCTTTCCACATAAAAATGCCTAAGACTGAGACCCCACACTTTTCTTATAAACAGAAGTGATGCTGCTGGCTTCAAGAGTATTGCTTTTACCACCTGTAATAATCTCTTTTTTTTTTTTTCCTAACGAATGATGAGACAGGCTGTTTTGTTACCTGGTTTTGGCTTCTGCACTGGATCTACCTTGAGTCCTTCTTCTTGAGTCCTTCTTCCTCTTGAGTCCTTCAGCTTCTGGGAAGCTGACCCTTATGGACTTCCTTCTCCTCTGTCTTCTGGTTAGGACTAGCCAACAGGAGACATCAGCAAGAGACTGGAGTTTGGGAGGACAGATAAGGCAGAAGAATAGCTCTGGGGTGCTTGGGTGGCTCAGTCGGTTAGGCGTAAGGCGAGTGGGGGAGGGGCAGAGGGAGAGGTTTCTCCTGCACAGTCTCTCTCTCTCTCTCTCTCTCTCTCTCTCTCATAAATAAATCTTTTAAAAGAATTTTAGCACAGTCCCAATAAAAATATCAACTTTTAGGGCGCCTGGGTGGCTCAGTTGGTTGGGCAACTGCCTTTGGCTCAGGTCATGATCCTGGAGTCCCAGGATCGAGTCCCACATCGGGTTCCCTGCTCTGAGGGGAACCTGCTTCTCCCTCTGACCTCTCCCTCTCATTCTCTCACTCTCTCTCTCTCTCTCTCTGTCTCAATTAAGTAAAATAAATCTTTTAAAAAAATATATCAACTTTTATTCGTTTCAAACCTGACAAAATAATCCTCAAATTTGTATTGGGAACAGGGGGAGAATAGCCAGGGAAGTTCTGAAAAGAGAAGAAACATGTATTTCTGTGTGTGGCAGAAGGTGGAATAGTTGGCCCTACTAGATATTAAAACATAATATAAAACCACAGTAATTAAAACAGTGTGGACCCAGTCCATAAATTAACATACAGTTGAATGGAGCAGATGAGAAAGTTCTGATGTAGACCCAAAGAGATGCAGGAATTAGTATGCGATAAAAGTGACACTGCTAATTGCCAGGGAAAAGACTGTTCAGCAAAGAGCATTGGTATAACTGAATGGCCATCTGGAATAAAACTGGACCCACATTACACACTATTCAAAAAAGTACATTACAAAGATATCAGTATTTAAATTTTAAAAAGTATTTAAATATAAAAAATTATAACTAAAATCACTAGAAGACGGGGGCCTGGGTGGCTCAGTTGGTTAAGTGTCCAACTCTTGATTTCAGCTCAGGTCATGATCTCGGAGTTGTGAGATCAAGCCTTGAGTAGGCCTGGGTAGGGCTCCACATTGGGCGTGGAGCCTGCTTAAGATTCTCTATCTCTCTCTAGCCCCCACTGTTGTCTCTCTCAAATAAATAAAGAAATAAATAAAATAAAATCACTAGAAGAGGGGCACCTGGCTGGCTCAGTTGGAAGAGCATGAGACTCTTGATCACAGGATTGTGAGTTTGAGCCCCACGTTGGGCGTAGAGTTGCTAAAAATAAGTAAACTTAAAAAAAATTGTGGTATTTAAAAAGTAATGATAATAGAATCACTAGAAGAAAACTATGGGAGAATTTCTTTATAACCTTGGGAAATCTTTGTAAATATGACTGAAAATCCAGAAGCCATTTAAAAATTGATAAAATTTATTACATTAAAATAGTTTATTTGGGAATAAGAAAAATCACTGTAATTAAAGTCAAAAGACAAATGACAAATGGGGAAAAAGTATTTTCAACTCATATAACAAAGCACTAATATCCCTTATATACAAAGCACTACTAGAAATAAGTAAGACAAAAAGTTGACAACTCAAGAGAAAAATGGGCAATGGAATGAATAAACAACCAAAGGGTTCTGGTACCAGTTCCAACAAGCAATGCTCAGACACCAGTTGGGTGTCCTACAATTTAACTCCATTCTGACATCGTTCACCCAGAGACAGCCTCAGATCCCATACGTTGAGGATTCAGTCCTACAAGACTGCCAACCCTCCACTTCGGATGCCAAAGGCAAGTCTAGGTTGTCACCTGTGCTTCTTAAGATGGGTTATAGATCAGAGATTCCAACAGCCCTCTTCTTGGGTTTGATTAATTTGCTAGAGCAGCCCACAGAACTCAAAGAAACATTCTACTTCCTAGATTAGCAGTTTATTATGAAAGGATATAACTCAGGAGTAGCCAGCTGGAAGAGATGCACAGGGCAAGTATGAAGAAAGCCACAGAGTTTCCATACTCTCTGAGAACTCCACTCTCCCAGAATCTCCACATGTTCACCAACCCACAATCTCTCTGAGTCTTTAAGGTTTGTTTGTTTGTTTGTTTGTTTGTTTGTTTTTATGGAGTCTTCATTACATGAGCATGATTGATTAGATCATTAGTCATTGGTGATTGAATGCAATGTCCATTTCCTCTCCCATCCCAGGGAGTTTCCCAGGAGGTCAGGGAGGTGTGACTGAAAGTTCCAAGCCTCTAATCAAAGATTGGCTCCCCTGGCGACTAGCCCCCATCCTTAGGTGCCTTCCAAAAGTCACCTAATTAACATAACAAAAGATCTTTATTGTGGCTCGTGACTTAGGAAATTCTAAGAGTTTTAGGAGCTCTGCCAGAAACTTATGGAGACCAAATACATATTTCTTATTATAAATCACAAAGTCACACCTCACAGAAAAGTTCATAAATATATGGAGAGATATTCAACTTCACTCATAAGAGAAATGCAAATTAAAGCTATGTTGAAATGTCATTTTACATATCAGATTTCAAACACTTAAAAGTTTCATTATCTTCGTGGGATTGTAAATTGATACAATTCCATGGAGGGTACTTTGGCAAAATCCATCAATCTTACAAATGCATGTATCCTTTGACCCAATAATTCCTTGTAATCGAATATATCAAATGAATATATTTGACACATAAAATGACCTAGGTACAAGGTTAGTCATTGTAGCATTCCTTGTAATAACAAAATTGGAAACAACCCAGTGTCCATCAATATGAAACTGGTTAAGTAAATCATAATGCCTTCTATATATTGGAATATTATGCAGTCATAAAAAGACAGAAATACATAAAAATATGTATGTACATAAAAATATGCTGTACTGACATGTAAAAATCTCCAAAATGCAGTATATACCATGTACTACTTTTTGTTAAGAAAAAAAACCCAGAAAATATATATACATATAAATATGTGTTTGTAGATGCCTAAACTACTCTGAAACAATAATCCAAGAAAACTCTAACAGTGGATCAGGAAGAGATCTAGTGAATGAGAGACAGGAAAGGGAGAGAAACTTTCACCTTTCATATTTTTTAAATATTTGGGTCATGGGTATAAATTACTTTAGCAAATATTACATATTGTAAAGGTGCTTCTGAAAAAAATCAGTATAGAAATGCCTAAAGTAGGAATTGAATGTTCCCCTACCCCTAAACCTACCACTCAGAGAAAACCAATGTCAACAGATGGCTATTAACCTTAAGAGACTGAGTCATTGAGAAGGAGATAGGATACTTTTTTAAAAATCATGTATTAGGCAAGGAAAACACTATTTTCTGAGCCTCTGAAATGTTGTCGTGGCACTGCAAAATCCGCTTAGACCAAAGATGAGAAGTGGAAATAAATATTGCCCTCCTGCACACTCACCATGAGACTCTGGGCTTACATAGCACATTCAATCCTATGTAAGTTCTGGTATATGTAAAATTAGAACTAGAATAATTCTGAATTAGGTAGCAATGTAAAAGTGAATGGTAGAGGCCATTAGCTCTAATGGCCTCAGTATTATGTGGATGTGAAATCAAGACATTAACATTTCAGCAAATGAAAATGTTTATGTAGTCTGAAAAGTCTTGGCAATGAAAGCACAGAATTGAGCCAACAAATGCTTCTAAATTACAAACATAAAAGAGTTGCAAAGAACACTAAAAATTATTCCCAATTTTCCACTGCTGTTATTAAAAATTATTAAAAATATTTTCTAATCTAATCCAACATTACACTGGTGCAATGAAACAAATATCACGTTACAAAGATCCCCCTCAAGATCATGTTCCTTTGACTCAGAAAATTCCTTGATGAGTGGTAAATGAATGTCATAAGTAGCTATAAAAAAACCATATAGAGTCTCCCCATTTCAAAGTAAATGTCAGGGTCTCTAGCTAAATAGCAGTTGATATTTTTAATGTATGTGCCTTATTGCAACACAACAAACCTGTGTTTATACCGTACACTCTCTTTCCTCTCTTCTTATAAAAGTGGTGTGTTCATTTTGGAAGAAACTTTAGAAATCAGCAAGTCTATTCATGCAATCATTCATTCCTTTAACGAATACTTAATCTATTGCACCCATGTATCAGACAAAGTAAAAAGCAATAGGATAAGAAGATGTGTAACAGTTTTTGGCCCTTGAGAAACTTGCCTGAACTAACTCCTTTAATTTTATTTTGTAGTGTCTCTAGGTCTTGAGTTCAGACCCGTACTTCATTTGATTATGCCAAATATCGAGTATTTATGAAAATAACTAAATCTAAAGGAATGGCAATTACCTATTATTACTTCAAGGCTTTTCACATAGTAATTTTTTGGTTTTGGATTATCATTTCAGAGGATCTAACTGATCTTCATCTTCACAAGTAACTTTATATAGATTATAAAAGCTTACAGAACTTTCATTTCACAGATGAGGAAACTGATGTTGATGAGATTAATCAACTTTCCCTGCATCACACAGCTAGTAAATAAATGAACCAGATCTGTCTGTCTGTCGCTAGTGGTTATATTCTTTCTACCATAGTACCCAGCAGGATTCGTCAAAATGTAAGCTTTACAAATTGTAATTAGTATTGATACTTTAAGAGTTCATGATTGTCATTTTGTTAAATATTCTCCCGCTTCATAATTTCTTAGAGAAAAGCACACTGTAACTGTAAACAATGTATTTCTGAGCGCCTTAATGTCAGTTTAGGAGGACCATGAAATGACACTGGATAACTATGCAATTTGGTCATTACAATACTCTGCATTAAAATGATCAATGTATAAAGGAAGTTAGTGTTTTTTTCCAACATTATAGTCCTTTACCTTTTTATCCTCAAACCTTCCTATAACCTTATCTTTTATTCATTTGAACTGCTTTGCTCTATGTCTTTTTGAATACCCATATCAAGTCTACTAAATTTTTTAAGTTACTATAATATTTTCACATTATATTATTATTATGTTTTTAAAAAGGTACCTGATTTTTCTTCTTTTGGTCACATTGTGTGACTCTTCTCCTAATATACATGCTCCTCTACTTTTAAGCCTTCCGAGGAGCAAGACAATCGCTTTACAGTGAATTATCGATGCATAGCTTGCTCAGAGTAGGGTTTTGGACTTTCGCAATCATGAAGGTGATCTATAGTAAAAGATAATTTGGGTAAAGTCTTGTGCTTGAATCTGCCACTGATTGTCAGTTAGTTTTAAAGATTGTGGACCTTGGAATCAGACCATAAATTCTGAATTGTGTTCCTTAGAGTGATATTCTTCAAATTCACCTGTAAGCCACTAGCAATCACATACAGATTTCTAGGGACCCTTGTAATATCTTTCTTTCTTTTTTTTTTAATGTATGTACATATTTAGGTCATTAGGGGAGAGTTGGTAAGCAGCAATCAAAAAAGAAGGACAAAAATGTGGAAATCTTAAATTGAATTTCAACATAAAAATTATAGTACAGCATATATAGCTTTATTATATCCCAATAGCACTAAATTATGCTACACCCTTTAAAGTATATCATACACTTAAATGAGGTCCATGGCAAAAATAATGGTATAGGGGCGCCTGGGTGGCTCAGCGGGTTAAAGCCTCTGCCTTCGTCTCAGGTCATTATCTCAGGGTCCTGGGATCGAGCCCCACGTTGGGCTCTCTGCTCAGCAGGGAGCCTGCTTCCTCTCTGCCTACTCTCTCTGCCTACTTGTGATCTCTCTCTGTCAAATAAATAAATAAAATCTTTAAAAAAAAATAATGGTATAGATCATAGTATGTTGTTAAATTATTCACAAATACTTAATTTATTGTGAATAAATTATTGTAAATAATAATCGGGTGTATCTTGGGACCTAGGTTGGCCTAGTGAAGAGGCAAAGGTTTTGGAATGAGCTAAACCTAGGATTTCACATGAACTCTGCTGTGAAAGCTTGGCCGAGTTACTGAATGGAGTTGTGTGATCTTAGCCAAGTTACTATATCAGATTGAACTAAGCTTTATCACTTGTAAAATGGTTGTTGTGAGGATTAGTAATGATTGACAAATGTTTAGAAGTAGAGGCTATTCCATAGTAGGGACTCAATAAAGTCAAGTCTCACATGGGATACTTCACAAAGTATATATAATGATTTTTTATTAAATTGAATTGATTAAAAGGAAATTAAGTGTTGGTGGTATATGACCTTCCTCCTGGAATGGACAATTGAAATTGAAAGGACATATTTCCTGCTGACAGTATAGTACTTACTTCCCCAGGAGAGTAAAACATACCAACTTTACCAAGAAATGTCTCTATAAGTTTCCTTTATGGTGAAGTCCATGGTATACGCAAAAACTTCAGCTATCTTATGAATAAGAGTTGTCACAAAATATCTATTTATTCAGTGTTTAGGTCTTAGTTGTTATCATTGTTAATAAATCTTCAGTGACCTTACTAGGGTAGTTAATAGATGATTTTAACTAATTTGGTTTAAATTGTTTACGGTAACTAGAGTTTCAGAGAGAGGTTATATTTGTTGCTTCTCAACACAGTTCAGGAAGCATGAGTAAGTAGGTCCATCAATGCACGGTGCATGGAAGAAATTCTGAGTACCGGTAGAAAGTAAAAGCTTAGTATTTTGTAATTCCTTTTTTTATAAACTCAAATTTACATTAAAATGCATATTATCTATTTTCTGGAATTTTTATGTCATTTAAATCAATAGTTAATGTTATTTTTTCCCATAATTCCACTTTGATTATCTAACAGCAAAGTTTCTTTTTTTTCCCCCTAAAGGGAGGGGGGAGAGGCACAAGGAGAAGGAAGAGGGAGAAAGAGAATCTTAAGCAGGCTCCACGCCCAGTATAGAGTCAATCCACACGTGGGACTCGATCTCACAACCTTGAGATCAGAACCTGAACCAAAACCAAGAGTCAGTTACTCCACTAAGTCATCCAGGCACCCCCTAAAAGCTGTTTTGGGGGGGAAAGCATTGTGTCAATTTTCCATAAAAACGAAGAGACAACCCTGACTCTGTGCCATTAGGTTGGCTAGATTCACTGCCCCTTTCTGTGGCATCCACCACTTCCTGGCTGCGGGCAATGCTGATGTTTTATTACCGGACCTTAACGGCCTTAAGGGTAGAATTCACGTTTAATTCATCTGGGTCTTCCCTCAACTTCCCAGCATGGAAACCCCCATCAACTGTTATTTTTTAAATGAATAAATTGCCTAAATTCTTTTTGGCAAAACATTTCAGGAAACAGTTCTACTCAAAGTCTCTGATTAACAAGTTTTCTTTCTTTTTGACATTCAATGGAAGCAGCAAATCTTGCTTAAGGACTTTAGTGCCAAAGTGACCTGCTCGGCTATTTACAGCTTGGTCATAGATAAAAAATAGCTAGCCACTGCAGGCCTCCATTTCCTCATTTTTAGAGGAGGTAATAGTATACCTATGTCAGGGTGCCTGGGTGGCTCAGTCAGTTAAGTGTCTGCCTTTGGCTCAGGTCATGATCCCAGGGTCCTGGGATGGAGCCCTGATTCAGGCTCCCTGCTCAGCGGGGAGCCTGCTTCTCCCTCTCCCTCTGCCTGCCACTCTGCCTACTTGTGCTTGCTCTCTCTCTCTCTCTCTCTCTCTGTCAGATAAATAAAACCTTAAAAAAAATAATAATACACTGGGGCGCCTGGGTGGCTCAGTGGGTTAAAGCCTCTGCCTTTGGCCCAGGTTATGATCTCAGGTTGCTGGGATCGAGACCCACATTGGGCTCTCTGCTCGGCAGGGAGCCTGCTTCCTCCTCTCTCTCTCTGCCTGCTTCGCTGCCTGCTTGTGATCTCTCTCTATCAAATAAATAAATAAGTAAAATATTTAAAAAAATAATAATATACCTATGTCATTAGTTTTCTGAGAGGATCAAATAAAACGATCCATATTAAGTACATGGCTCATAGTCAAAATTCAATCTTATTTTATTTTAAGATTTTATTTATTTTTTTGAGAGAGAGACAGAGAGAGCACAAGCAGGGGGAGGGACAGACGGAGAGGGACAAGCAGACCCTCTGCTGCATGGAAAGCCTGATGTGGGACTTGATCCCAGGACCCCAAGATCATGACCTGAGCTGAAGTCAGACACTTAACCGACCGAGCCACTGAGATGCCCCTCTAAACTCAATTTTTAAAAGGCAAGTGAACTCATACATTTACTATCACAAACTTTCTAAAGTTTATGAACCCTGAAGACTGAAATATTTTATCTTTCATCAGGAGAAAGAAATGTGATGGGGGCACTTGGATGGCTCAATTGGTTAAGCATCTGACTCTTGATTTTAGTCAGCTCATGATCGGAGGATTTTGAGATGGAGCCCTGCATCAGGCTCCATGCTCAGCTTGGAGTCTGCTTGAGATTTTTTCTCTCCCTCTCCCTCTGTCCCTCCCTTAGCTCTCTCTCTCTCAAATAAATAAATAAAATATTTAAAAGAAAAACAACAAAAAAAGAAAGAAGGAAGAAAGGAAGGAAAGAAGGGGGGAGAAAAAAGAAAGAAACTTGATGAACAATAACCTAAACCCAGGAAAGATAGCTGTATTTTATTTTTTTAAGAATTTTTTTCTTTTTGAAAGTTTTATTTATTTGACAGAGAGAGAGAACACAAGTAGGCAGAGAGGCAGGCAGAGAGAGTGGGGGAAGCAGGCTCCCTGCCAAGCGGAGAGCCTGATGTGGGGCTCGATCCCAGGACCCTGAGATCATGACCTGAGCCGAAGGCAGAGGCTTTAACCCACTGAGCCACCCAGGTACCCCTGGGAAAGATAGCTTTAAATGGGCAGCAAAGTTACTGCATGTTAGGTTTTTTTAAAAGTACACGACCAGAGGAATTTAATTTATTGGAAGAAGTGCAAGGATTATAATAGTATATATTCTTGTCAGTTCATTTTACATGAATGCTTTTAGACCCTTTCATTAAAACAGAAAAATAAAAATCCTACCATTAGGTAGAGAGCTGAAGTTGCAAACAGTCCATTTAGTTTTTTCCTGTCCTTCACTTTGAGGTTCTTACATGTAGAAATCCTGTTCTCATATTTGTTTGCAAGTTTTCTCTCTAGTGAAAAATATTTTATCATTCTGTCTATGGGGAATTAATTAAACAGAATGTGGAAAATGTGATCTCCAAGGAGCCTTGCTGTCAGTACTCTCAGTAAATATGGCACAGCCAAGGGACTCTACAGAGACCTGACCTAGAGTGGACTGAGACTGGCTTTAGAATTGGCCTGGGTGGGGCGCCTGGGTGGCTCAGATGGTTGAGCACCTGCCCTCGGCTGAGGTCATGATCCTTGAGTTCCGGGATCGAGTCCCACATCGGGCTCCCAGCTCCACGGGGAGTCTGCTTCTTCCTCTAACCTTCTCTCCTCTCACGCTCTCTCTCACTGTCTCTGTCTCTCAAATAAATAAATAAGACCTTTTAAAAAAAAAAGAATTGGCCAGCTTCAGAAAATAATTTTCTTGAGTTTTGAGCAAAGTACATCATTGTTTTGTAGCCCTCTGACTTATGATATTGGATCTAATCACGTCACCATGATTTGTAGAAAATATTTTTAAATACACGAAATAGGGGCACCTGGGTGGCTCAGTGGGTTAAAGCCTCTGCCTTCGGCTCAGGTCATGATCTCAGGGTCCTGGGATCAAGCCCCGCATTGGGCTCTCTGCTCAGAGGGGAGCCTGCTCCTCCCTCTCTCTCTCTGCCTGCCTCTCTGCCTACTTGTGATCTCTCTCTCTCTCTCTGTCAAATAAATAAATAAAATCTTTAAAAAAATACATGAAATAATTATCATCATTAATAAACTGGGTTACTAATCTCTAAAAATAAGGTTGTTGGAATATAAATAAAATTTACAACTGACCCTTTAAGGCTGGTCCAATATTAAATTTGCCTTCAAAAGTCCTAGTCAGGGGCACCTGATTGGCTGAGTCAGTTAAGTGGCTGCCTTCGGCTCAGGTCATGGGCCCAGGGTCCTGAGATCAAGTCCCACATCAGGCTCCCTGCTCAGTGGGAAACCTACTTCTCCCTCTCCTGCTCCCTCTGCTTGTGCTCTCTCTCTCTATATATATAAAATAAATCTTTTTTTAAATTAAAAAAAGAAAAGTAAATAAATAAATAAAATCTCAGGAAGGAAGGAAGGAAGAATGGAAGGGAGGGAGGGAGGGAGGAAGAAAGAAAGAAAGTCCTAGTCAATTTGTTGCATGGGAAGAATGTACTACCAGGATCAGGAAATGTTATTCCATTCCTGCCTCTGCCAATAGCTAGCTCTGTGATCATGGGTAACCACTTCACCCTCAGTTTTCTCAAATATAAAAGTAGAGAGTTGGACTAGATCAGGGAGGAAAAACACCTAATTATGTGCCACTACTCCTGCCATTCTGTGTCCAGGGCAGACATTATTAATCAACCACTGAAATTTTTCTACCAAATTGGGAAGCTCCTTCTGAATTCTCAACATAGAATTATAGAGTTGGCAATCAAAGTAAAATATACTTGCCACCTTTGGGCCAGAAGATCTTTAAAGGTTCTTTTAATTCTAATATTATTCAAGGGCCAAAATGAGACTCTATGAAATAGCAAATGCCAAAAGACAAATACCTTGGCAAATCTTACTTCTCTTTTTCACATTCAAGTCTCTGAGAGTGTTAAATACTTTGTCTGAAAGTCCTGTCCATGAGGATACTTTGCTCTTCCATGATTGCATTCAGCTTTTCGTTTGTCCAGAATGAACACCGTTTCATTTTTTCCTCTAATTCTAAAAATGCTTACTGTAAAAAATTTGAACAGCGCAGAAAAGTACAAAATAAAAGTGAAAATTATCTGATACCCAACACCACTTATTACTATTTTGTAACTGGTCTTACAGACATAGCTCTATGTATATGTGTTTTTCTGTGCTCTATGTTTTTTAATATGGCAATGTTATGTATCACTCTGAAGCTGTGGTTCATAGTCTCTACTCAATGTACTCACAAAACTCCATCTTTGTCTGGGGGCTCCTGTTCTGAGTGAAACTTTGCAAATATAGCAGTAGATCGAAAGAGCAAAGCATCTTTAGACCCTTACCACCACTGCACTTAAAGATGTGGTCAAATTCTCCGGGCTCCACTCTAGAGATACAGAATGGAAAGATGTGCAAAGCTTGTGGTTAAAATTCAATTTAAAAATGAAATGGACCCAGTGGCTCAGGAAAAAAGCAAGTGTTCCTCCTTTACCCCATACCCCACTCCCACTTTTTTTGCTTATTATTATAAAAGTAATATTGTTTGTTTAGGAAAATACAGACAGACAAAAAGGAGGGAAAAAAAACCCATAAGTAGGGGTTCCTGGGTGGCTCAGTGTTAAAGTGTCTCAGGGTTAAAGACTCTGCCTTTGGCTCAGGTCATGGTCTCAGGGTCATGGTCTCAGGGTCCTGGGACCAAGCCCCGCATCGAGCCCCGCATTGAGCCCTGCATCAGGCTCTCTGCTCATTGGGGAGCCTGCTACCCTCTCTCTCTCTGTCTGCCTCTCTGCCTACTTGTGATCTCTCTCTGTCAAATAAATAAAATCTTTTAAAAAAACCCATAAATAATCTAATCAGAATATTTATGATTGGGGCGCCTGGGTGGCTGGGTTAGGTAACCATCTGCCTTCAGCTCAGGTCATGAACCCAGGGGTTTGACCTGATGCTAGGGTCCTGGGATAGAGCCCAACACTAGGCTCCCTCCTTAGCGGGGAGCCTGCTTCTCTCTCCCCCTATATTCTCTCTTTCTCTCTCTCTCAAATAAATAAAATCTTTTTTTTAAAGAAAGAACAATTATGACTAAAATTTTGGAGCATATATGTTGTCATTTTTTTCTATGCATATATATTTATATAAGTATCAACACATAATTCAAAAGCTCTCTTTAAACTGGGTTTTTTTCTCCACTCACTGCACTACAGTTTCTGTAGAGCATTGTTTCTATTATCAGCAGGAAACTGTACAAGTTAAAACTGGCTTTGGAGATATACAGTTCTTTGTATCAGTAGTTTGCATAGTGAGGTATGCACACCAAGGAACCAAGGTTATGGGTGTGTTTTGTAATTAATACACCAATTACTTTGAATACTGCCATACAGGAGTTCAGTTTATCCACTGGCCATGCTGCTCCTGAAGTTCAAATTCCCTCAGCAGATATTCAGCAAGAATCTTACATAACTGGTATAAATGAGGTCATGTCAGGGCCAGAATTTCTCACATTTATATCTCCTCCTATTTAATTGATGAAATGTCTATGTTACTTAAGGGTACTCTGATAAGAATATCTCATCATCCACCATCATCTATCAAATGGTATGATAATGATGTATGCTGTGAGAATGTGACTTCCTTTTTATGTTGCAACAAGTATACATTATAGGAAAGGTATCTTCCTTACTCACAGGGAAGTCAATTTGCTTCAGAGGTTTTGAGACTCTATTAAATTCCAAAATACCATCCCTATATGTGCTCCCAATGATGGTTAACAAACAAAAAGCAGCCAGGATAAACCTTGCCTTTGATATTTAATATATGCTATTTTGTTATCTATTGCTGAGAAACAAGCCACCCCAAAATTTAGTGGCTGAAAACAATTGATTATAATCTCTTGCAATTCTCTGGGCTGATTAGGCACAGCCAGGCAGTCTTCTACAGGTCCTGCTCAGAGTCTCTCATTACGATGTCAGATAGCAGCTGGGGGCCGGAGTTCACTGGGGGCTTCACTAAGTGCGCAGGAAGATTCCAAGATGGTTTTTTCACTCACATGTCTGGTGCTTCGCTTCACATAGCCTCCTTCTCCACCTGGAGTCTCATCCCCCAGGGTTTTCGATAGACTTCTTCCATGATGGCTGACTTCTAGTATAAAACTAAAAGCTTTCAGGACTTTTTGGCTTAGGCAAAGACCTGGCATAGTATCAGTTTCAGCCTCTTTCCATAAGTTAAAGCAACCCAGGGCCAGCCTTGATTCAATGACTATACAAGCACATTGGTATGAGGAGGGGTGTTTCACTAGGTGCCATTTTTGGAAACTAGTTACCCAATATTCTCCAACTGTATGCTGGACAAATTTAGAATTTTGACTATAATTCCAAAGGATATTTTCTGGCTCAAACACAAAGTACAATTAAAAAGAAAGTGAAAAGGGTGCCTGGATGGCTCAGTTGGTTGGGCGACTGCCTTCGGCTTAGGTCATGATCCTGGAGTCCCGGGATCGAATCCCACATCGGGCTCCCGGCTCCATGGGAGAAGAGAGAAGTCTGCTTCTCCCTCTGACCTTCTCCCCTCTCACGCTCTCTCTCTCTAATAAATAAATAAAATCTTTAAAAAAAAAAAAGAAAGTGAAAAGAAGAGGGAAGGAGCCTCAAGGTGATGAAGGATTTTGAAGTAGCAGGTGCTTTCATAGCCTTGCAAACTTGGCAGATTAGATCACAGAGAAGAAGGTGAAATGGGCCACTGCATCACCACTATCCAAACTTTGTGTACTCAGAAGACTTAATTGACGAAGCTTATTTTTTATGATAACTCTAGAACAAAGTATTGTAATTCAGAAACATTGAAGCATATATGGAGGGTTGTCTTTCCAAAGACAGCACAGAATTCAGACATCATTGGAAATGTGCAAGGCTTAGTGGCATGTGAAACAAATTGGGGGGAAATTAATTATTAACTAGAGGAGCAGGCAGTAAAGATTCCCATGGCACCAGGACAGGAGAAGAAAACCAGCATCCTCTTTCTTGCTTCTCTGGAGCTTCTCAACACATACTATCAGTGCCCCCACAGCACAATAGGAAAGTTTACAGAACAAGGAAGGGCCCAGGTTCTCACATGAAGACAACATTATTTCAGTGTCTGCAAAGACTGGGAACCTCTTTGACATGGACGGTCTGAGACTAGGGCTCCCTTTTCTGGTGCAGAATCACCATTTCACACCAAGCAGCTTTCATTAGTGTTTGTTTATTTTCCTTAACATGTTTAGACTGTTATCATATTATTCTCCTCCCTTTGAAAATATGTACTTTGGAGGTGCCTAAAATAATACACTCCCAACAATTGCAGTTTTGAAAAATAAAGGTTATTTCATTCATTAAACTCAATGGAAATTTGTGCTTAACAAGGAAATACCAAATACTTTATAAACTCCTTGAGGGCAGCAATCATGGCATATTTGTCTCTGGTATTCCTACCTCTGGTGTTCATTGTCTACTTTCTCCCATGTAGTAGTTTTAATAAGTAACTTGAATTGTTAAACAATATACCCCTTTGCCCTTCTTTGACGCAGAAATGTCCTTTCATTATGTCTCTGCATGTTTCATGTCAGGTTCATTGTAAATAATTGCTCCTAAGCTTGTTTTCAGCATGTACATCATTTTGCTGGCTTTTCAAATAACAGCTGAAAAGGTTTAATTCAAGTTAAAGAAGTTTGCTTCAGTTACAAGCAATTAATTTAGGCTTCACTTACCTCAAGGAATATTTGAACATATAAATTTACAGATAAATCCTGGGAGTGTCAAATTATGCAACCAAGAGGAGGTAAGTTTTTTGCAGTTTTGGGGGGGCGTTGATCTGCAAATAGGCTTTTTCCCCTGCCCGTCAGGTTTTTTAATGAAATAGTAAAACTTCTGCCAACACTGTCTACTTTACCCGGTTTTGCATAATTCCAAGAAACTAGAAACTAAAAACTAAGATTCTTAAAGAGTTAGAAAGATTGTTAATGCATAAAACAAAACAGAACCAAACCATTTATCTCTTCTCTCTTAAAAAAAGATTTCACAGTATTCCTGTTTTCAAGTACTTGAAATTTTTTTGTGGACAGTCATTACTTTTTAAATAATCGCTTTTAATGTAAAAGATAATACGTGTTCACTGTAGATTTAAAATTTACTTAAAGTAACGAGAAAGGTAAAAATCATTCGTGATGTTATAACTACTATTTTGTTGAACGACCTTCAATTTTTTTCCTAGACACCATATGTTTTTACAGGACGGATCCATACTGCCCAAACTATTTTATAATTTGGTCTTTTTTATTCTTATTTTTAAAATTATACGCTGGGTACGTGAAAGGAAACTTGTAAAGATTATGGCATGTTGTAGTTTGCTGTGTTCAAAGACGCCATCTGTGGTGTACTGTGTGCGCTCTGGTGGGAAGACAAAACTCTTGCTGGGCCATACAGACCATTCTCCCGACCCAAAGAGATCGCCCCGTTTGCCCTAGGCGATCTGGGCCTAGCGCGAGTGCCAGGGCTGGGGAGTAAGCGGAGGGCGTTCAGGGTGACTGCGAGCACGAGCTCCCCGCGAGGTCCACATCTGCCCTGGGCAAGTTCCGCCGGCCCCCGCCCCGGAGGCGACCGAGGGTGAGAGGGCAGTCCGCGCTGCGCAGGGCCTGGGTCCAAACCTTCAGCCCCCGCCCCCAGGGCTGGCGCCACTCTCGAGCGGTGGAGTGAGATAAAGCTGGGCAAGGTTCTGCAATTCCAAATCAGGGAGGTGCAGCTCCAATACCGGCGCCTCTGCCGGGTCTCCAGGCATGTTTGTTCCAACTGTTTAAACTGTTTCAAAGCGCCCGAATGCGACCGACCTTCGGCAAACAACTCTTAATCTCGCGGGCGGAGAGCCTAGGTTTTATTTGCTGGGGGGAAGGGGGGGCGGGGTTGAGCTCTGGGAGCCGGGAGCTAAGGCAGCCCTCTTCCGGGCACCCTGCCCGCGGCCACTCATTGCCACCCCCCATGGCCGCCCCCGACCACCCACGCCCGCCCCCAGGGACCCCCCACCCGCGGCTAGCGAGCTTCTTGCGTCAGCTGGAGCGGGGGTGGGGGATTTTCGGAAACTCAGCCCACGCCGCCAGCCGGGGAAGGAAGGGCCCGGGCTCTTGCCCCGCCCTCGGGGGGCGGGAGGCGGAGCGGGGCAACAGCCGGGCTGGCCACTCGGGCCGTTTCGCGGAGTAGCGAGTGCCGGGGATCCCGGAGGAGCCGCCGCCGCCGCCGCCTCCGCCGCCCGGTCCGCGCCGCGCCTGGGCAGCTGGGACAGGGCCGCCGTCGGGGAGCGCCAGAGCACAGTCCCCAGCTCATCATGATGGACTTGGAGCTGCCGCCACCCGGACTGCCGTCCCAGCAGGTGCTGCCCAGACCCTTGGAGCCCCGCGGTGGTGCCCGGACGGGGGCAGGGGCCGCGAGGGAGCCGCGGACCGGGCGGGGACTGCCGCAGCCGGCTTCTCCCGTCTACCGCCGGAGTCCGGACTGCTGCGGCCGCACCGTAGAGCCGCTGCGCTTGCGCCGAGCCCGGGTGGGGAGGGGGAGCGAGACCTCCGAGGGCCGCGAGGACCCAAGGGGCAGCGAGGGGAGTGGGGGTGCGGCCCCCGAAGGCGACTGGGTGGAGGTCTGGAGGCTTCGTTCTCGAGCGTAGGGGCCTCGCTAGCCGCGTCCCCAGCTGCCGGAGCTGGGACTCGGGAGCCCCACCGGCCCCCGGAGTTAGAGGTGGCAGGGCTGGAGGAGGGGGCGGACGCTGGCGGTCTGAGCCGGCGCGGCCCGGCCCTTCCGGGGCTGCTCTGCTCCTCCGCCTCGGAGCGGGCAAAAATGTGCCTAGTCACGGGGCCGCTCTCGGGGGAGTTGAGGTCTCCTCCGGACTGGGACCCGGAGCCCCTGCTCTGCCGTCGCCCCCATCCACGGCTTCCGTGGGAGCGGACTGTGGCGCTGCGCGCCCACCCCGCTGGGCCGTGTAAGGGCGCTCCTTTACAAAGTAATCCGTCGGTCTGTCCGTCGGATCGCTGCTAGGCAGCCTGGCGAGAAAGCCCAGCCCCCAGAGTGGGGGAGGGAAGAGGTCACCAAGTGCCCAGCGCTCTCGGATGCCCCGACGTGCGGCGGCCGAAGCGGGCCTGCGCGCTCACCCGTGTAGTGGGAAAGGTTCGGGTTCGCAGGTCCCAGGTCAGCCCTTGGCCAGCGGCCGCTAAGTGCGGGGCGAGGCAGCGGAGTGAGGTCGGACGCCGCCGCGCCCCAGCTCGATACCCGCGTGGTGCCTCCCAGTGGCGCACACCCGGTGCGTGGACTCGGCCTCCATGACAGTGGCCGGTTGGCTGTCACGGCGGCCCTTGGTTGGCCCTTTCCTGCTTTATAGCGTGCAAACCTTGCCGCGTCGGGGCCAAGGGACAAGTTGGAGCTGTTGATCTGTTGCGCAATTGTTATTTTCCCCAGGGCGGCTTTGTCTTTGGATTTAACGTTTCAGAATTGCAATTCCAAAATGTGTAAAGCAGGATATTCTGTTCTGTGCTGTCAAGGGTAAGAGTTTCGAGTGTAGATTAGAATTTCTCATGATTTTAGGCTGTTAACTAAATTATCTGCTATCATACACTATGTCTTCCTTGGATGCTTTATATAGTTTTCTTTTCTGTATAAGAATTTGCCTCAATTTCTTAGCACGTTGCTTCTTTCGCTAGGGCAAAGGGAGGGGCACTTGGGTTTCATAATGTTCTGCTAACAAGTTTTGTAAATTGTTGTAAAAGTGAAGACAAGTTTCTGTTCATACTTTGTAGGGACTTTTAAAGGAGTGGATACTTGTATTTCCAACTTTTTTGGTAATTGGGTCCTTAGGAAAAAATATTTGGTGCAAGGAAATGCGTAACGTAATAGATACAGTAAGAGCATATGTTTATACTCGTATTGTGAGGTTTTAGACTAATCTTTAGGATTTATAGTAAGATTTTAAGTTATTGATAATGTATGTATTGTGCTTTTTTGTTGTTTGAAGCTGTTTGCCTTGAACTTTCTCCCGGTAATGATTAGGATCGTATTCCCCCAGCTCGCACTAGTGTGAAGTAAATTGTGCTTTCCAATTTAGCTGCTATTCAACAGTAATTCATATAGCTGGGTAGCCATTTATATAGTAATCGTTATGATCAAAGAATATGAGGTTAATAGGCTTTTGCTTTTCTAAACTGTAGCCAAGAGCCCTCTATTATTTTTAAATAATAACGGTAAAGACCTCTGTAATTTAACATTCCATACATACAAAAGTTCATAAAGCATGTGTACTGCTTTCTCTTTTAAAAGTGAATTTTCAGTTTCATTTGATAAGGTAACTACTTTTCCACCTTTAATCAGACAAAATTTTCATAGCTGAAGACTATGAAAAAGAAAATGGAGTAAGATTTGGAATCTGTTTCATGTCTGTAACTGTGATTCATCTTAAATAATTGCTGGTATTCTGGAAAGATTTCAACAGAGTCAAAAACGGATTCTGACCTCTGTCAAAGAAATTCCAGGTGTGAGGTTTCTCATCCTGTGTGTGGAGGAGATGTTGACAAACAGGGTAGTAAGGAGAGCCTTAGATTCTGTATTTCCATTAAGTGAAAGGAACCATCCATTACCCTTTCCAAGGGTGTCTTGGAGAGATAAAGTACTTTCATATAAGAGGGGATGAAGTTGATCTTGGGCTAGACTGATAAGATTATTTGTAAAAAGTAAAATGGGACAAGTCTCTCATCTGAATGAATGTTGAGCCAAGAATAACTCGACTTTTTAGATACGACTTTTTAGACTTTTGAGAGATTATGGAAGCCGCATGCTGGAGAATAAATAAACAATTCACAATAGTTTTTCTGCATTAGAAATAACTTGGGCCTTTTGGCATCTTTCTTTCTCCTTACTTGGGTTTTTATAAACAACGCCGGAAAAAAGAATTCCTGTCTTTAAGATTACGAGGATGACTTGAAAGCCAAATACACTATTTTTCTTAACATTTATTTTCATTTAGGATGAAATGTCCTTCAGAGCTACATACAAAAGGAGCCCTCTGTGGCCTGTCAGCACCTTTTTCTGGGAATTGCCTACCTCCTGGCTGAACATAATTTAAAGGGGGTTTTGCATAAATAATATTTTCTCTTTAATTTTTTGTTGATCTGGGGTTAATTTTTCAGTGCAGACTCTTGGGTGCAGGAAGAATTTGGCACTAAGATGATACTAGATGAGTTATTGGGCACTTCCTTGCGTGCCAGGCACTGTAATAATTGCTTCACATGCATAATTCCACACTAACCCCATGGGAAGTACTATTATCTCAAGTTTCCAGGGGGAGAAAAGAGGCCAAGAGTCCTGCTTAAAGTGCCCCAAGTACTTTTTTAACTAATTCATCTGTTTATTTAAGTAATCCCTGCACCCAGTATGGGGCTCAAACTCATGATCTCAAAATCAAGAGTCACACACTCCCCTGACTGAGCCCTCCAGGCACCGGAGGTGCCGCAACTCTTACCGACTGGTAGAGGTGGGGAATCAAACCTACGTAGTCTGACTCCAGTGGCTTTTATTCACCCCTTCCAAAGTAGACCAGGACCACTTAAACTTTAAACAGAAGGAAAAGCTCATACTTTATTTAAACAGTGGATTAAAACTCGGGAACAAATTCAGTAACTTTGTGTGTGTGTTGGGGGAGGCAGACTTTCTTAAATACAGTGAAAGTAAATACAGCCTATCAATGGAATTACTGCAGGGGGCTTTTTAAGGAAGACACAGACCTAGAGGGATTTAATTTAGAAAGGCAGGACCGTGTGTGTGTGTGTGTGTGTGTGTGTGTGTGTGTAGATTTTATTTTTAAGTAATCTTCACCATCAAGGCAGGACCGTGTGTGTGTGTGTGTGTGTGTGTGTGTGTGTAGATTTTATTTTTAAGTAATCTTCACCATCAAGGCAGGACCGTGTGTGTGTGTGTGTGTGGATTTTATTTTTAAGTAATCTCCACCGTCAGTGTAGGGTCAGCCTCCCATCTCCGAGATCAAGAGTCTCATGCTCTACTGACTAAACCAGCCAGGCACCCCAGGACCATTTGTTAATATAATAGTACTTTTAAAAATTTCTGGGATTTCGGTAGTGTTCCAGATTAAGGTTTGGGTTGGGGTTAGGGCGTCACATTTTTCAGGGACCATTTTCCTTTTTCTTAACTAAATCTGTTAGCTCCTGGAGTCTTTGTTTACCTTTATTTGCCTTGTTAGTTGGTATATTCTCCTGTTCTGCTGGCTTTTTTTGTTTCGAAGTAGTAGTCAGAAATAAATTTGATAGTGAAGAAACCTTGTGTGGCGAAGAGTGGGAGAGACTGGGTTAAGCTAGGTTGAAGGTCAGTGGGTAGAATGGGGAGAATTTGAGTGGAAAATGGCTAGGAAAAACCTGTTGGCTCAAAGTAAACACGGGTCTCTTGTTTGGAGCATTTCTGAATTGAAGCAAGCATAAGAGCTCAACTCTATCTCATTGAAGCTTAAAATAGCTTGAGTATAGTACATTTCAAAATTAAATATATTATTTCTTAGTCTTTATTGTTAAACAAGTCACTTTCAGAAGTCTTTATTTGTCTAATTAAGGATGCTGCCATCCTGTGGATCCTGGTCCAGCCACTTTAAAAGTTTGCTGAAATCTGCTGCACACCAAGACATAGGAAGAGAGGTTTACTAAATGCAGTATTTGGCCTGCCTCTTTTACCTTTGGCTATATGTTTGTTTTAAACTTACTGTAACAGGGAAAAAAGAATTTCTATTTTGGTAATACAATTTCTAGGGGTTACTAAGGTTGCTCTGCCACCTGCTTTTAAATATGCTCCAACGAATGTTTATTTAAAAGGCTCTAAGATACAGGCCAAGGCTTTTTCAATTGCTCATTGATAATGGTATGTTTTCTGGAAACAAAAGCAAAAATACGTTCAAGTTTATACTATTTACATTCCCAAACAGTATTGAGGGGGGGAATGGGTGTTCTTACACTAATCTCCCACACACATGGACACCTCCCTCAAAAAATCAAGACTGCTAAACAAAATTCCATTCTGCCTAAAGTTGGGGGTTTTCTCTGTCATCTCCTGCCACCGTAAACACTTTGCAACTATTAAGAATTTTAGGAACAGGGCACCCAGCTGGCTCAGTTGGTAGAGCATACAACTCTGGATCTCAGGGTCATGAGTTTGAGCCCCATGTTGGGTACAGAGATTATTAAAAAAAAAGAAAAAGAAGAATTTTAGGAACTCTAAGTATAGGAGACACTTCTAATCAATCATCTTTATTGCACGTGGCCTATAATACCTGTGTGTCATAAAGCCTCATATATGAGAGCTGTGTGTGTAAGCATGTAAATTTGTCTAAACTGTGGTGGTAAAGACAAATCCAGGACATCAGAAGGATTTAGAGCACCAAGTTCGTCTTTCAATGGCTCTGTTAATAACGGACTCTTGAGACTCATTATAATCCCATCAAGAGCCTGTGTTCTGGAGGATTAAAAAAATTCCTTGGCAATGCTAAGTAGTCACTCCTTTCTCAATCTCGGAAATGGAGACTCTGGGGTCCGTAGTGAGAGCATAGTGGCCATGTCTGAGCTCTCCATTGCTTTTCTTTTTTTTTTTTTTTTTCCTTTTTTTAATAAGAGAAGAATGTGTAAGAAAAGAAATTAGATCATTTTGGCTTTGAAGCCTTGTGAACTGAGACTTCTTATTTTCTGTGTTAGCAATTTTATTAAATCTTACCTTTTAAACTCTCTGATACTTGTCTTGGTTGTGTATCTTTTTTCCCCCTGTACAACCAGATTGTAAATTCGTTGAAAGCTGGGCATAGAATTTATATTTCTGTCCTTTTTTTAAAAAAACAGCTTTATGAGATAGAATTCACATACCGTATATTTCCACCCATCGTAACAGAAGTTCAGTGACTTAGTGTATTCAGAGTTGTGCAGCTATCACCACAGTCAATTTTAGAACATTTTCATTACCCCAGTAAGAAAGTCCGTACTTACTAGCAGCAACTCCCCATTTCCCTTCAACTCCCTTAGTCCCTGGTAACCATTCATCCATTCTCGGTCTCTATGGAGTTGTCTATTCTGGATATAGCATGTAAATGAAATCATACCATATGCGGTTTTGTGTGATTGGCTTCTCTCACTGGTGTCGTGTTTATCAAGTCTGACCACGGGGTAGCACAGAGCTTCATTTCTTTCCCTTGCGGAGTACTAGTCTACCGTATGGATATACCCCCATTTAATTTATCTTCTCATCACTTGATGGGCTTTTGGGTTGTTACTACTTCACGTATTTCTTTTTGTTCCCTGCAGCAATGGTTCTTAAATTCTGTTGTCTAGTAGACTCACCATCAGTATTTTAAAATACTGACATCCGGGCCATATTCCTCATTAAATCAAAGTCTGTGATGATGGGACCCAGGCATCAAGTATTTGTTTTGTTTTTATTTTTGTTTTAAAGCTTCTGAAAAGGGATTCCATTGTGCAGTCGGGTTTATGAACCAGCACCCTAGAGCACCTAGCTCAGTGCTTGGTGTACCCATCGAAGGTATGATATTGGGATGTCTGTCTTAAATTCATGAAAAGAAGTGGTTTTGTATTTGATCACTGACCTTCACAACCTAAGGTTAACACATAAATCTGGGTACTGTTTTAAGATGCCTGGCAAAATGTTTGAAATTCAGTACATGTAACTTGAGCTCTTTAAGCTCTTTAAGTTGATTTGGGTGATAATTTTGTTATCAAAACATTTTCTCCAAGTGGGTCAGAATTTTTCAGTGTTTGGTCAGGAACAAGACCTGTGAGAACGGGCAGTCTCAATTATTTGAGACTCGCATAGAAAAGGCGGTGAGGACAGAGTGCTTGGGCTAGGTGCGGGGAGCCCTGAGGCCAGGACAGACTTTGCCTTACTTCCAGGAAGTTCTTTGCTCTGCATTCCTTGGTCTCCTTATCCTATTTAAAAAGAACAAAACCCATAAATTTACAAGGCAGCTTTTAGCAATTCATTTTTTGACTCCCTGTATTCTGCCTGGTGAAGTCTGTATTCTCACCTCCGTGGCTGCCATTTACTTAGCTGAATGGCTTTCTGGCGTACATCTTTGGAAACGGAGGCTACTTTCTGTGTCATTTGCGAGTGTTGTACGGCCCAGCAGTACCACTCAGGAGACCTGACGTTGTGGTCCAGGGCCTTCTGAAGCTGGCGTAGCCCCTGCTCGCCGACAGGGTGGGACCAGTCACC
>CM052810.1:124747890-124877412 GCA_028533885.1 Nasua narica | reverse complement strand
GTACCTTAAAACAGAAGGATTTTGGCGTTAACATTTAGGTTATATGCAACGCGTACTTATATTTCAAAGGATTGCTTCTCCCACTAAATGCCCTCTTCCTCCTTTGCCGGAATGTAACGTAGCTGTCATTCAAGGTGGGTTAGTTCCCATCTCCCGACCCCCCAACGTCTGTGTAAGAGGCCGGGACAGTACTGACTGCCCCTGTGGGTGGCCTGCTGATAAAGGGTATGGAATTTTGCTTCACTCCAGACTTGACAGCCTTCTGTCTGCTCTGCTTCAGCACAAAATAATACTACACGTGCGTGTAGAACCCGGCCTCTTCCAGTCTGAGGGATCAGAATGCACGGGGCAATGGTTATGGTGTGTTGTTGCTTTCTGCGAACAGAACTGGAACACAGATGTGACACACCGTGAACTATAGAATGCTATAGCCCACAGAATGCTACTGCTTCTATAGGAGCTTGAGGCTCGACCTGTCCTTTAAATTGCTGCTGTATTTTGTGTTCTGGATCCGGGGAGTCTTGCTGCTGTGTCTATGGAGTGTTGAGCATCCCTGAATTTTTTGATACAGGGGAAAAAAAAAAATATTAACGTTAAAATCCTGGTAATGAAAACCACCAAAAATAAAAAACTGTATTTTTTTAATTGCAGTAGGAGAAATTGCCAATTTTTGAAGAAATTGTTTTTGTTCTTGGTAATTCTCGATGAAACATAATTAAAATATACATTGAGAAAACAGCTCCAAAGGATGGGAACAGTGCTGGTTGACTTGGGCCCAGCTGCGGGCCCTGGCCTGTGTGCTTTTCTGCTGGTTCCCAGGCCGAGACCACGACCAAGAACAGGAGCCATTCTATGAATTCAGCCTCTTTTTTCCTCCTCCAGAAACAGAGGCTCACCCTGTGCTGGAAAATTCTTTACCTGGCTGCATGTTCGGGAGAATCCTTGGGGCAGTGGTTTGAGAGTAGGATGATGACTCTGTGAGGGAAAATTCCAGGGTCTATTTGACGTGGGAATAAGGTTCAATCATGAAAGGGAGAGAGATTGGGAGGAAAAAGAAAACTAGCTTAAGGGATTTCTTTTAATGAACCCAAGAGGAATATAGACCTTTTGGACTCATTGTTAGGAAGGCTTCAGGTGGACCTGGAATTTTTACCTGAAGATCTCCTAAATCTTTACTACTTAGATTTGCTTTTCAGCATGCAGGTGCCCTTAGATTCTCCATGTGAGGAAAGGGAGAGCATTTCAAGTATTTACTTGTGCTGTTTACACTCATTGCCTTTAGTTCTTAACAACCCTGTTAATACAGGTTTTGTCATTTTTTTTAAGGATTTTACTTATTTATTTGAGAGAGAGTGAGAGCATGAGAGGGGAGAAGGTCAGAGGGAGAAGCAGACACCCCGTAGAGCTGGGAGCCTAATGCGGGACTCGATCCTGGAACTCCGGGATCAAGACCTGAGCTGAAGGCAGTCGCTTAACCAACTGAGCCACCCAGGCACCCCAAGTTTTGTCATTCTTGAGAAAACTCTCCAGAGAGGTTAAGGAGTCCAGAGTTCAGTTTAGGAAACCAGAAACCACATGAGATATTTCAAGCAGGGAATTTAATATAGGAAATTAATTCTATGGGTGATGGACAGATAAGCCAGAGATGAGCAGCCTCAGGAGGCCACTGGCCTCCGGAAGTTGGCACCATGTCGGGAACTGGCAGCCCTGAGAGAAGGGCTCTCCCTCCCACCCCCGGCACCCCTCCTGTGCCCCTTGTAGTTAACCAAGAGCACATACGTGACCACTGGACACTTGAGTCATAATGTAATCTTAGAAATTCCTGTAGAGGACACGCAGTCTCCCCTCGGGGGAGTTCCCAGTTTGGGGGAGTGTCCCCATTGTTGGTAGGTCATGTGCCTGCCTTCCCCTGTGAGGTGTCCCTGGGATGTGAGGGGAGGATTGATTCCGTGTAAGGCTGCTTCTGGTGTTGCTGAAGGACTTGGGCCTCTGGGTCCCGAACTTGGGGAGTTCAGAAAGGAGGGAGAAGTATGTAAAGAGCTGAGGAATCTCACATCTTTTCTCATTGATCCTGATAAATAAAGCCTTCTCTTGCCCAGAGAGATGGAAGTAGAAATGACTCCCCAGATAGCTCATTCTTCTCCCTTTCTTCAGCCCTTGTGTGTGTACTGGTGAAGATGGTAATGGGGCGGGGGGACAATTAGTCTTTCTTGGCTGTTCACCTTGTACCAGCTCACTTACGGTGTCGTGAAAAAAAGAGTCGGCCTTTTGATGTTACAAGGCATCTGAATACAGACAACTAGCAATTTCATAGGGAAGGAAAGGAAAAAAATTAACAATTACTGAACACCTGCTAGTACTGTGGGAGGTCTTGGACATGTTCTCTTACTTGATCTTGACAATAAATCTATGGTCGTAAGGGCCATTACCTCCATTTAATAGACGAGGAAACCTATTCAAAGAGGTTAAGTAACTTGTCCAGGGCCATGTCCCTCACGATGGCAGAACAGGGACTTAGAATGCCCGTAATCCCTGTCCTCCCTTCCCTTTCTTCTTTTCTTGTCTAATGTCCATGGGTGTTGTGTTAGGTGCTCAAGAGTGAGGGACTCCTTTACGAAGACGAATTAAGGCAGTGTCCCTACGTCATGGAGCTTGCTCAGTGTTTATCGGAAGGAGTTCTGCTGGCACAGGGGCTGGACTTCTCTTCCAGGTGGAGGACTGTCCCACATTCCAGGATATTCAGCACCATTGTGACAACTAGATAACCCGTCCCTCATCCCCATCCAGGATCAGTTGCTCCTCGGTGGGGGTGCCAGCCCCAGCGGAACCACTGTGATCCACCGACTTCTAGAGCTAGTTTGAGGCTAGGACGTTACTATTCCCAGGAAAATTTAGGAGGTTACAGTAATCCCCCATTATCCGTGAGGATAAGTTCCAAGACCCCCAGTGGATGCCCAAACCTGAGATAGTACTAAACCCTATATATGCTATGATTTTTCCTATACCTACAGAGCCAGGACTGAGTTTAATTTATCATTTAGGCACAGGAAGAGATTAACAACAGCCTGATAAAATAGAACAATCGTAACAATGTAATATAAGTTATGAACGTGGTCTCTCAAAATATTATACTGTACTCCCTCTTGCTGTGAAGACGTCAGGTGATAAAATGCCTGCGTGATGAGACGAAACGAATGACGTAGGCCCTGCTGTGGCTGCTGTTGACCCTGTGACGATACATCAAGAGAGGATCGTCTGCTGCTGGACCTAGGTTGACTGCAGGCCGCTGAAACTGGTGGAAACCGAAACCACGGGTCAAGGGGGCTCTCCGTGTGTCCTTCCCTTGTTCTCCATGGGGCAGCCCCCATCTCGGATGGCAGCCTGCTCACGCCTTTTATTCCAAGCTAGAGGGGAGTGATAGAGAAGGTGAGGAAAGCTCCAGAAACCAGAGGGCCAAGTACATTTCATTTATCCCAGTAGAGTGTCTGGTCTAGTTCACTTAACACAGAGGTCAGTGTCCTCTGATGCGGTGATCCCCCCCCCCCCCGCCCCCGCCCCCGCCCCCGCTGATAGTTACCATTTCTCAGGCCTAAGGCTGCAAGGAACCTGTCCTCAAAAGATAAACTACACATTGTTTTAAATTTTCAAGATGAAGTTAAAGGTCACGTACCGTATCTCTCCGAGTCTTTACTGCCATTTCCACCAGGGACTTTGTGAAGAAGTCTGAGTATTGAGTATAGAATAGTTGAAGAGGTTAAGACATTACCATAATAGATCGATGCTTTGAAAAAAGTCTAGAATATGGGGGCAAAGTGAGGTAGCCGTGGGCGCCTGGGTGGCGCAGTTGGTTGAGCGGCTGCCTTCGGCTCAGGTCATGATCCCGGAGTCCCGGGATCGAGTCCCATATCGGGCTCCCATCTCCATGGGGAGTCCGCTTCTCACTCTGACCTGCTCTCTCTCACTCTCTCTCTTTCCTAATAAATAAATAAATAAAATCTTTAAAAAAAAAAAAAGTGAGGTAGCCGTGTTTGACCATCAGTCTGAGGGACATAACTGTTGTCCTCTAAGAACATACGCTTAGCATTTATGTTGACTGATTGATGTGATACTCAGGTCAAGATTCTTTGATGGATATTTGAAGATACTGTCATGTTGATTCCTTCAAAAAATCAATTTTGTTAACTTGAAGGGGGAGGTGTTTAGAGTTTTTAAGGTATAATACATTGTTTTTAGTAGAACACCCAAGGAATAATTTGAAGTATTGCTAACTATGAAATTTTAGTAATTAAATAATTTTTCTGTGACTAGTAGTTGGGTCATAACTGATATCAAACATAATATCTTTGTTATTTAAATAATTAGAATTCTTTGATCCCAGATGCCTTAGGTATACAGTTAAAATACTGAATCCTGAGCCTAAATGTATACTTACTCATTCCACAAATATTTATTGGGTATTTACACACCCTAGGAACTTCCAGGGCATGAAGTTGTCTTATGTTCCAAGATAATGCAGCAAATGTGTTGTCTCTCTTGAAGGACTTTTGCTTTTCAAATGGCCCCTCCTCCCAGACAGTCCCTTTGTTCTTTGCACACCTGGATTATACATGTTTCATATCCATGAGCATAAATTACTTTACATCTTTGTCCCCTCTGCTTAAGGTATGACTTCCTCTAGGGCAGGGATAAAAATGTATTTTATTCATTTTTATAGCTCTGGTATCTGGCATCGTTCCTAGTGTTTACGTAATAGTAGTCGCTCGGTCAAGGGAGGGTGAACCTGTGACTGCCCTCTGGGAGCTTGGTATTTATATAAGCCCATCGGTGATGTGTGACAGCTCTGTGACAGTACAGAGGGGAAAATGTCATTTCTAACTGGGATGCTCAGAGAGGACATCCTGGAGGAGGTAGCATTTTAACTAGATTTTTTTTTTTTTTTTTTTTAAATCAGTAAGATTTCTTTGGCTCAAGCTTCCATTGGAAGCCGGAGGAAGGGTGCAGGCAGGAGCTGGGCTCTGGCAACGGACTGGGTCAGTAGGGGTGAAAAGGTTAATTTGGAGCTGACTGTAGAGAGCCCTGCAGTGCCCACGTGTGGCGTTTCAAGCTTTATGTACGGAGCTTGGAAAGGGCCCGACACAGAAGCTGGATGTGGACAGGACATTGTTGTGGCCCGTGCATCCGAAGAGGGACGGGCTGGCGGCAGAGAGGAGGACAGGGAGGGAGAGGTGTGGGAGTGGCTTAGCTGACATCGTATCAGCACGTGTCCTGAGGATCCGTATTGGTAACTCGAATCTGTGGCCCCTTTGTTAGCCATTTAAGAAGACTGTTTCAGCCCCCCTCTCAAAGGAGGGGAGGTGTCCCCTTTCTGTTGGCCCCATCATGACAGCGCTTGTGCTCAAGCTTGCACACCCTGCTGTTCCTGTGGCGGAAGAGAGAGCACCGGTGGCACAGAGGGAGTTGGTCTCTTTGTGCCCTCCTCTAAGATTGATTTACTCTTACTGCCTTTCTTTATTCACCTGTGACAGTCTCATCCTTGGCTTCCAGGCCCAGCGATGAGCAGTATTCGCCCCAGAGAAGGAAGAACAGTGTTCCTCCCCCGCGTGCTTTGCTTGTGAGCCCCGCGCTAACAGCGGTGGGCATCGAAGATGTCGCTGGTGGCAGCCGCAGTCTCTCGGGCTCTCCCCAGTGCCGGCCAGGGTGCTCATGCTGCAACACGCTGCAATCTCGTCCCGGGCGCCCCTGATTCTGCCCTGCGAGGTGGACATGATCCCTGTCTTGTAGGCAGAGAACCGAGGCCCAGAGAGGCTAAGCTGCGGGATATTCCAGCGGGATGTGCTTCAGTTTCGTCATCATTTCGTGGAGGACCCTGACCATGGCGCTCTTGCAGTTCAGCCAGAAAAGAACTGGGCCGGAGATGGAGCACCCGGCGCACGTTCAGCAAACAGTGGCTGTGCTTATTGTCACCACAACTGTGTCTATTCTCCATCAGGGGTATTTGATGTGGGGGGGCTGGATTTCTTTGGCACACCTGGAAAAAACCCTCCTTGAATTCTAGCTGTGTAGGGGCATAAACATTCATGCCTTTTTTTGCTCTTTGCTATAAACTTATTCTCCTGTGGTCTTCCCTGTGCATGTCCCTCATGTTACGCACTGACGTCTCCAGAGACAGAAGATCAGTCCGAGGCAAGACCTTACGTCTGCTCTGGGAAGGCAGAGAGCTGCCCGCTGCCCCGGTCTCCCCTATGGGACCCTGCAGCCTGTCTGCCGAATTCCCCATACTGATGCGGACTGATAAGCTGTCTCACTGAACTCCTTCCCAGACCAACCCCTTCACTCATAGCAGATTGCTTACTCTGGGGTTCTGGGCCTGGAAAACGAGCAGCGTCCACAGGCAGGTTGAACGAACAGAAAAAGTTTGGGGAAGAGAAGTGTGTTAGTACAAGGCCAAATCCAAACAGGAATAGAAGTGTATTAGTACAAGGTCAAGTCCAAACAGGAACTAAGCTGACCCTGTGATCTTATCCTCTTCCCAATTCTACCTCTTCTTTTAGTCTTTCAGGACTGAAATGTTCCTTTTGTAATAGCTATCCCTGAGAAACTGGCCTTTAAAAAAAAAAAAAGGGTTGAGTGGTGAAGGGAAAGAGGACCTTCTAGAAAACCCTTGAGGGGAGATGACACAGCTGAAAACTTCTTACATTCACTACCCTTTGATGTTGCCATGCACATGTCTGTACGTAAATAAGTTATGACCTCACCTTCTATTTTTCATGTAGCAGTTAGACCCAGAAGCCCAAGAATTAGATGCTTCTCGTGTTCATTTGACATCGCAACAGGAGTTGAACTTATTAACAGTTTCAATAACTCAGCCGGGGTTGTCCTTTATATTTTTAAGGGGCATTACATTTTTCTCCTACAGAAAACAACTCTGTGAGGCTAGGCTTAGCGTCCCGGTCATTCCTTACAGGAGTGGCGCAGTGAGGCTGGGTGGCCAGGTCCGGGCTGCTCTTTGTGGCTAGTTAACAGCAGAGGCCTAGCTTATTCTGAAGTGAAGCCTATGTTACTTGAGTGCTTCTGTGAAATACACCTGGGTTGGAGCTCATTGTCATCTAGGAGATGGGGGTCTTCAGGCAAAATTACTTAACTTCTATGTGCTTCAGTTTCCTCGCTCCAGAAGGGCGATGATTATAGTACTACCTGGCTTGGAGCTTGGTATGAGTAAATGAGATCATAGACACAAGTACTTGCAGAAATGTTGAGCGCTTGGAAAGTGCAGGGTCAACGGTAGCCATCATCATTAGTATTACTTAGATTGCGTCATACTTGTCTTTATTTGGATTTGGAATCCTGCGGCACTGTGATCTTTCATTCTCAAATCTTAATGTGGGGGCATCTGGGTGGCTCAGTGGGTTAAAGCCTCTGCCTTCAGCTCAGGTCAGTCATGATCTCAGGGTCTGCTCAGCAGGGAGCCTGCTACCCTTCTCTCTCTCTCTGCCTACTTGTGATCTCTTTCTCTGTCATATAAATAAATACATAAATAAAATAAAAATCTAAATGTGATGGCTCACCAGGTAGCCCTTGTCCTTACATATTCATTTAACAAGTTAATTGAAAAGATTTACATTAAGGGAAATAAAAGATTTCCGTATTGATCTTAAGAGCACGAAATAGGATATATACATTAATTAGAGTTTTTCTGTAAGAGGTCCAGATTGCAGTCTGGCGGTTGGCAACAACAGTGGGTATTGTACGTCTTCAAATGTGTGCATCTGAAAGTAGCTGAAATACAGTTTCCCAGCTCATCTTAATTCGGATCCTTAGTTGGAACAGATAGTGCTTTCCCATCACCTAAGCCCCCTGTTCCTCCCCATTCTTCCGATGACCTTTGCAATAGTCTGGTAATTGTGTGACTTCTGGACTAGACAAGTGCTGAGGGCCTGTCAAGGCCCCATCAGGGGCACTTGCAGGTCACTGCAGTAGCTTTTTACAAATAATTGCGAGCGGTGTAAATACCACCTAATGAAGTTCGGAAGACTTAATGATCACATTGTATCCTCAGGAAGAAGTTTGCAAAACAGAAGAGTTTGATTCACTAGAATTCCCTACCCCCCCTCCCCCAGGAGTGTGGAGGGCTGACTTCAAAAGCTCCCTTCTCCCTTTGAGCTGCACCATCATTAACCAACGCATCACTTCAGAGCACTTGAAATGGGGCTCGTGCAGCTGAGAAACTGAATTTTTAATTTCAGTGAATTCTAATTTAAACTTAAAAACTAAAAACAAATTTTTTTTAAACAGAAATGGGATTAAGATTTTTTTGTTAATTTTTTTCTGGGAGTACACTACACTTCATGTGATCATAACCATGAGATTTGTTATAGTGGATATTGAGTGTGTTCACCACTTCTGAGACCTCATTGACAATTTTAAATTTTTGGTTACATGTGAAAATAACTTTTTGATTTATTGGATTAAATATCTTGTTAAAATTAAATTCACTTCGGGCGCCTGGGTGGCTCAGTTGGTTAAGCGACTGCCTTCGGCTCAGGTCATGGTCCCGGGATCAAGTCCCATATCGGACTCCCGGCTCTGCGGGAAGTCTGCTTCTCCCTCTGACCTTCTCCCCTCTCATTCTCAGTCTCTCTCTCTCTCTCTAATAAATAAATTTAAAAATCTTAATAAATAAATAAATAAATAAATGACCTTTTAAAAAAAAAATTAAATTCACTTCTTTTTTTGGTCTTTTCACTAAGGCTACTAAAATTTTTTAAATGATGCAGGTGGCTTGCATTATATCTCTATTGGACAGTACTGCTTTAGAGCATCTGTTACAGGTAGCTAAAATTAGCTTGTCTTAAAATTCAAACTTAGACATTTTGGACATCATAAAATCAGAGATATTTAGAGGAAGAGATCTTAGGAGTTACCTAACCCAGCCATGTCCTTTGGCAGATGAAGAACCTGAGGCTAAAAGATAAGGTAAAATGGCAAGACTAGATGGGGACTGGAAACCAGTGTTCTTGAAAGCCTACTGCCTCGGGTCTGAGGTTTGGTCGGCCTTGGAAAGGGCTGCGAAGAACTTAAACTTCCCCAGACCCAGACTGAAGAAAAGGCCTTTCAGAAGAAATTATCTTTGGTGGTAAGGAAAAATAATTTTTTTGCTTTGCCTACCAGTGGACAGGATGGTTGATTCCGTTTGACATGTGTTTTTGTTGGGCTGTATAATGATATAGTCACGGGGAATAGTAATGTAAAAATAATTCCCATGCTTTGTGTGAATATCTATTTTGGGAACCTCCACACATCTGGCTTTCACACTTTAAGAAGTTCCGTTCCCAAAGCCAGAGGATTTTATACCAGACCACAGCTTTTGTCCTTGAGAAAAAGACCAAGAGCTTGACTTCATGTATTTATTATTTAGGTAAGTTGCCTTAGGTCATTTGGTAAAAGTCTAGGCCCATTTTACAGTATTGTTTTACAAGGGTAGCAAAACAGATTGAAAGGAAGAAGCCACCAACAAACTGCAAGGAGCACCCTTAGAGCAAACCTGAATTTTATTAGTATTTTGAGGTGTGGAAGAAGAAAGGGAGGCATTATGACTTACCGGATGGTGATCTGATTTGTGAGTATGTCCATCAGATTAGAGGAGGCTGTTTCTGCCTAAGATGCAGGTGACAAGTGTGCAACCTTTGACATTTAGCCTTTCTCAACCTCGGTTTCTTCATCCCACTGATCTTCACACAGAGTAGCGTGAGGATTAAATGACACAAGAATGCATGAGAGGGGCGCCTGGGAGACTCAGTTGGGGAGTCACTCTGACTCTTGATTTCAGCTCCGGTCACGATCTCAGGGTGGTGAGGCCGAGAGCCCTGAGCTGGGCTGCGCCCTGGGCATAGAGTCTGCTCAAGATTCTCCACCTCCCTTTCCCTGCCCCTCTGCCCCTCGCTGGGGTGCACATGTGCTCGCTCAGTCTCTCCCTCTTTTTCTTTTAGAAAAGGAAAGAAAAAGAATGCTCGTGAAAGAGTTTTCTCTTAGAGCACTATAAACGTTATGGGCTGCTGTCTGCAGCGGCTTTCTTTCTCCAACATAGTACAGAACTAACTCTTGGATCACACTCGTTCTCAGCGAACCCTTGGGTGATGCCATCAAATTCGGCATGTGCATTCAGTGGGTGCATGGCCTTGTCTCTGGAGTTTGGGGGTTTGGGGTGCTGTCCACGTCGATTCTGAGTTCCTTTGTTGTGGCAGCAGAGACGATCTGCCTGCAGGGCCTTGGTTCTGTTGTGCTGAGCAGGGGCTCAGTCTTCAGGAGGCGAGTTAGAGCTTGGGAAGGAAGGTCCTGCACGGGAAAATGCATGTCAGACATTGGTCAAATAACACGATTTTATAGGCCATGCATTTGGCCGCAGGGTTCAGTGCCACACAACAGTTTTGTAATGGTCTGTTTTCAGAGCACTTCCTAGTATTTCATGAGTCCTAAGTAGGAGATGTTGCAATAGAATGTCTCCCTTAAAATCTAATTTGTGAAAAAAAAAAAAAAAATCTAATTTGTGTTAGGCTGACCATATGACCCCTTCCTGGCTCTGCTTCATCATATGAGACCTACGGAGAGTTACTCATGTAGCATCTCGTAGCCTCACAAAGCTTGTTTATAAACCTGGGGTGTGGACTGCGGTCTCCCAAGATCACGGTCAGCTTTCCTTAGTCCGTTGCGTGCTCTGAATGTAATTTAATGACCAAGAAAATGTCTGTTCCTGAGAGACTTATTCCTAGAAAGAATGCTTTCTCTTGGTCTTTAAGAACTTGGGAGAGGGGGGGCACCTGGGTGGCTCAGTTGGTTGAGCAACTGCCTTCGGCTCAGGTCATGATCCTTGAGTTCCGGGATCGAGTCCCACATCGGGCTCCCAGCTCCATGGGGAGTCTGCTTTTTCCTCTAACCTTCTCTCCTCTCATGCTCTCTCTCACTTTCTCTGTCTCTCAAATAAATAAATAAAATCTTTAAAAAAAAAAAAAGAACTTGGGAGAGGGGCAGCTAGGCTGGACTTGCTTTTTTCCTTGGACGTTTGCCTTGTCTGTGAGAAGGGCAGAGGTTTCTGGTTCTGCCTGAGCTGCTGTGGTATTTCAGCTGTTGAGGCCTCGCCCAGCCTCTGCCTTACCTGTGTGCGCCGCAGCCTCTCTGTTTCTTGCTCCTGCAAATGCCCCGTAGCTCCAGAGGCCCCAACTGGGGTTCAGCTGCCAGGATCAAGGCTGGACCTAGACTGCTGGTTAGAGACGCGCTGCTCGCTGGCCAGCCGACTGTAACGTTTGTCGCACCGTTAGCCTTAATTTCATTATTAAAAGGTAGAGGGAGGGGCTGGTTTTGAAATGTTTCTGGGCTTAACATAGGAGAACCTTGTACGGTTACTACGTGTTTATCGTATGGGTACCAGGTGCCGATCCGATGCAGGGTATGCGGGACACGTGGCTGCGAAATGGGCACCCCACACACTGCTGGTGGGGGTGTCCGAGGCACCACCGCTGCGCACGGCTCCTGGCTCACTCTGTCCCGGTGACAGGAGCTAACCCCTGAACAACACAGGTTTGAGCCGTCCTGGCCAGGTCCGCTTACACACAGGTTTTTGGCTACATGTATTTTCTCTTCCTTCTGATTTTTCTTAATAACGTTTTTCTTTTCTCTAGCTGACTTTATTGTAAGAATATAACATAGGACGCATAGAACATACAAAACGTGTGTTAATCTACTGTTTGTTACCCGCGGGGTTTTGACTGGGGGGAGGGGGTTGGTGCCACTAACCCCCACATCGTTCAGGGGTCAGCTGTCAGGGGTCAGCCCCGCACTTCCACTAATAATTCTTACTCCACAGATGTCTTCACACACATTTATGGAATGATTTCTGTACAAGGATATTCATTATGGTGTTATTTGTAGTAGTAAAAGATCCAAAATCACTTAAAAACCCAATGAGGGACCAATTAGTTATGTTATTAAATAATATATTATTCTAGTGCATCTTTATGATGAAATACTGCTCAGCTATTAAAAATAATGGAACCAAGACCCCGGCTGGCTTCATCGGTGAAGCGTGGGACTCGATCTCAGGGTCGTAAGTTTGAGCTGCATGTTGGGTGGAGAGATTACTTAAAAATAAAATCTTAAAATAATAGTACTAGAACATCTCTATGCCCTGATTTAGAACTGTCTCTAAAATACATTAGCAAGTGGGGAACACAATGATAGTATGTCTTTGTGTGTACTTAATAGAATATCTTCCTAAGAAAACACAAAAAAATGATGCCAGCAGTTGCCTTGGGGAAGGTAACTAGGAGATTACTTTTGCATCTTTTAAATTCTTTTTTTAAAGATTTTTTTTGGGGCGCCTGGGTGGCTCAGTTGGTTGAGCGGCTGCCTTCAGCTCAGGTCATGATCCCGGAGTCCCGGGATCGAGTCCCATATCGGACTCCCGGCTCTGCGGGAAGTCTGCTTCTCCCTCCGACCTTCTCCCCTCTCATTCTCAGTCTCTCTCTAATAAATAAAAAAAAATCTTTAAAAAAAAAAGATTTTTTTTTTTTTTTTTTTTTTTTTTTAGAAAAGAGAGTGAGAGAGAGCAGGTCAGAGTGAGAAGCGGACTCCCCATGGAGCTGGGAGCCCGATGTGAGACTCGATCCCGGGACTCCGGGATCATGACCTGAGCCGAAGGCAGTCGCTCAACCAACTGCGCCACCCAGGGGCCCTGCATCTTTTAAATTCTGTACCACATATACATGTGTTATCTGTTTTAAAAAGACATTGTCATACCCTGAGGGAGTTCACAGTTGAGTCAGACCACTGTAAGAGAGCCCAGAGAAGACATAGGGAAGCATGGTCACTGCTGTCTTTATGGGAAGGTAGATGGAAAATGCGGCCATCTCCTGGTGCAGCTAAGTCGACCTGATTTGCCGGCAGTCATCAGGTCAGCAGGTCCGAGTGTAAAGAGGGGCAGCTTCCAAGTCTTCCTGGCCTGCCTGGGCAGAGGGCCCTGGGGCGAAAGCAGTTTCCAGACTTTGTCCCGTTGGGGCGAGAATGCTGGGGCGCGCATCCACGGCTTGGGAAGAGCGGGGCAGGCCCAGAGTCGGTTCTGGGTTGGAGCCCTGGCTCTGCCGCTTGCCAGCCGTGTGGTTTGGGGCCGGGTTGCTCGGAGCCCGAAGGCGAAGCGTGTTCATCCCTAAAGGAAGGTAAACCAGCTCCCTGGGACACTGTGGGGAGGCTGGAATGAGATCCTGCCCCCAGATAGCCCATGAGTGCTTGGCAAAGGCGAGCCGTAATACGAGCCCGCAGGCTGGCAAGTCAGAACAAGGGAGGTTCGTTTAAAAATTACGATGGAGCAAAAATGTGTCAATGTGTCTCTTCGCCTTTGCCAAATACCGTGGAAGAGTCGCAGAGTGGAGAGGGTGGTGGTGTGGGAATCCTTGACTTCTGACCTTGGGGCAAGTTCATCCTCTGGCCTGTTTCCCTGTTTGAAAATCAACGGGGCCGGGGCCGTGTGTGTGAGCCCTGCGGTCCCTTCCAGTGGCAGCGCTGCTCCGGGACGATGTGGCCTGAGCAGCAAGGCCCAGCTCAGCTGACATGAGTCATGCTGACGGAGGAGTGCACGCGTGGGGAGGAAGTCTGCGTCGGAGGATTGTCCTTGTGCTGGAGACGCCGCGCCCCTGTGGGGAGAGGGGGGCACATGGCACCGCCACTGAGAGGAGAGACCAGGAAGCCTGGAGTGAGTGGCAGGGTGCTCCTCGCTCTCGGTTCGCTCCACCTCCTTTGCCTCCTTTGCTCTCAGCTGTTCCCTTGGAGTAGACCTTTGCAGACCAGGCGTAACCCTTGTCAGTTGAGTGGGACATTCACGTTCACACAGTTGTGACTGTGTCGGTTATGACCTCGGTGAGGTCTGTCTGTGCAGCTTAGTGATACTTGCCTCCGAGCTGCCTTGGCTCCTATATGCGTCTCAGAGTGTCCAAACTAAGATCAGAGACCGTGTGATTTATTTCTTCCCCGGGCACCTTGCACAGTCGCGGGCCCCTCCCTGCAAGGTGCTCTGTACACACGTGTTAGATGGGGAGATGGAGCGATGATCCACGCAGGGTAGTTAGGCACACAGGCTTGTTGCTCTTACCCACCACTCTTATAACCACCGCCATCCCAGTGAAATGAGGTTTTAGCCACAGTGACTCGTTATTTCTTTTTATTTTATTTTATTTTTTTTTAAGATTTTATTTATTTTTTTTGACAGAGATCACAAGTAGGCGGGGGGGGGAGGGGGGGAAGCAGGCTCCACGCTGAGCAGAGAGCCCGATGTGGGGCTCAATCCCAGGACCCCAAGACCATGACCTGAGCCAAAGGCAGAGGCCCTAACCCACTGAGCCACCCAGGCGCCCCACAGTGGCTCATTATTTCAAGAAATATTTCACACTCAAAAGAGACCATGCTAAAAAACAAAAACAACTAAAAAACAGACCCCTTAGAATGTTATTTTAACAAATCTATAGTTAAAAAACCTTAAGTGTTTTAGGTAGTTTATATGTATTACCACATTTACTCTTATCTGTATCTAATAGTCAGCACGCACCCCCACCGTGGCAAACAAGGTCTCCGGCTAGCGGCCCTCTTGGCCTCCAAGTCGGGGTGACTCCCCTGCTTCTTAATTTTTAAAGCTAATAGTAGGCAGTTAAACCTGAAAAGGAGCTTTAAGATTGAAAAAAATAATTTCTTCTTACCAATGAAGAAAGGTGCCTGGGCGGCTTAGTTGGTTAAGCATCTGCCTTCAGCTAAGGTCTTGATCCCAGGGTCCTGGGTTCCAGTCCCATACTGGGCTCCCTGCTCAGCGGGGAGCCTGCCGCTCCCCCTGCTTGTGCTCTCTCTCTCTCTCTCTCTCTCTGACAAATGAGTAAGTAAAATCTTAAAAAAAAAAACATGCAGGACCCAAAAAGGGTGAAGGATCATACAGGGTATTTAGAAGCAGCACAAGTAGCTGTGAAGAGCCCAGCCGTTGAGTCGTGCTGGGACACTGCTGTCCCTGCTGGTGGCTGCCCTGTAGGAGGAAGGCACACCAGGATAGGCAGGCAGCGCGTTGGACCTCAGGGTGGATAGCTGAGCCATGTGGTGCATCAAAACTGGTGAGTTTCAGTAAAGTAGGTAGGGGAATTAGATCCAGTGCTCCTGAAGGGTATTTTGGGGTGTGTGTGTGTGTGTGTTTCCCAGTAGTTTTTTTTTTTTTTTAAGATTTTATTTATTTATTTGACAGAAAAAGATCACAAGTAGGCAGAGAGGCAGGCAGAGAGAGAGGGGGAAGCAGGGTCCCTGCTGAGCAGAGAGCCCCATTCCGGGCTCGATCTCAGGACCCTGAGATCATGACCTGAGCGGAAGGCAGAGGCTTTATTTAACCCACTGAGCCACTTAGGTGCCCGTCCAGTGCACCTAAGATTTATTTTATTTATTTGTTTATTTATTGGTTAGAGAGAGAGAGAGCACAAGCAGTGGGAGCAGCAGGCAGAGGGAGAGGCAGATGCAGGACTCAGTCCCAGGACCCCGGGATCATGACCTGAGCGGAAGACAGTCAGCCCCTTAACCGACTGAGCCACCCAGGCGTCCCTCCAGTGGGTTCATTCGAATAGTGATGGAGGACCTACTCAAAGAGTTCCTCTCATGTATGGAGGACAGCGTCCAAAACTGAATGTGTATATGGCTTGTTAAAAAAAAGTTAAAGAAAAAAAAAATGTGAAAGAGGTTAGAAAAATGTATCCTCAAGTTTGCTTATCAAACAAATCCGTTCTGGCAAGCTCAGGGGAAGCCCTCCCAGAAGCCCTCCCAGGCCTGGTGGCAGCGTCCACCCAAACACAGACCACCAAGTAAGAAGTCTGTTGGGGCGCAGGTATGAAGCTTCTCGTGGAAGAGTTGGATCTTTTGTAGCAGGTGGGATCACCTACCCTTTTGGAAATTCAGTGTCCTTTCTAACTTCTTTCTGGCTAAACACGAATGTGCCTCATGAGCAAACCAGCCCAAGTTCCTATTCTGTTCACTCTCCGGTTTTGCTTTATCTTTGCATCGTGTTTGCAGCTTGCAGACAAGCTTAATGGGTGAGAGTTCCAGTAAACCAGCTGGATCATTTTTCTTAGATTGAGTCATTGCTGAGAAACTTGTTTGTGAACAGGAAGCAGCCCATGAAAATGTCTGTACATAGTAACACACCAGTGTCAGGAAACTGGACCGTTTTCTAGTTGAAAGACAAAAGGGTGGGGAGGATGGTTCAAGTCCACAGGGAAGAGCAAACTCATGATCTTGGGTCTTAACTTGTCGAATAATTCATCTCTTGGTATATGTGCAATTTTTATTGTTAGAAATCGCTGGTTGTTGAAGATTGGGGAAATAACAGTCCTCAGTAAGATTTCTCTAGAAGGGGGGCACCTGGGTGGCTCAGTGGGTTAAATAAAGCCTCTGCCTTCCGCTCAGGTCATGATCTCAGGGTCCTGGGACCAAGCCCGGAATGGGGCTCTCTGCTCGGCAGGGAGCCTGCTCCCCTCTCTCTCTGCCTGCCTCTCTCTCTGCCTACTTGTGATCTCTCTCTCTCTCTCTGTGTGTCAAATAAATAAATAAAATCTTTAAAAAAAAAAGATTTCTCTAGAAGGAAAACTTGGACTAGTGGTAACTATTTCTACCTACTAGGAGTCTCTGTCAACATAGAACTTTCTGCTAGGCCAGTTATTTTTAAAAATGGAGCTTTAGTTACACAGAAGTTAACTCAGTGACATTTATACTTGGCCTAGATGGCTGAAAGACCCCTTCCATGCCTAATGTTCTATGGTTTTATGTATGAGTATACACACACACACACACACACACACACACACACACACATCTTTGTGACTCTTACCTACTTCACAGTTATTGTAGCAAATATATTTAAATGTTAGTGCATCAGTCCAGTAGAACCAACAGTGCAAGGATAACCTGTTATCTGCCTTCTCTAGAATGCTCACTGAAAAAATAATTGGCATTGTGTTGTGTATCTTCTTCCTTTTTTTAAAAAAATTAATTTGTTATTTGTCAGCACACAGGCAGGGGGAGCAGCAGGCAGAGGGAAAAACAGGCTCCCCGCTGAGCAGGGAGCCCAATGCAGGATTCGATCCCAGGACTCTCGGATCACAGTCTGACCTGAAGGCAGATGCTTAACCGGCTGAGCCACCCAGGTGTCCCTGTTGTGTATCTTCTTATAATGAAGCAGTGGGAGAGAAGCTAAGAGAAGTAAATGAGCAGATAAATATTTATGAAATCTAATAGTCATCAGTGAAATGTATTTTAAAACTACTCCTGCTTGTTGTCATTTTACTTTTTTTTTTTTTTAAGATTTTATTTATCTATTTGACAGAGAGACAGCAAGAGAGGGAACACAAGCAGGGGGTGTGGGAGAGGGAGAAGCAGGCCTCCTCGCCAAGCAGGGAGCCTGATGCAGGGCTCGATCCCAAGACCCTGGGATCATGACCTGAGCCGAAGAGAGGCTTCCCTATCATTTTACTTTATTTATTAAGGACTATGACTTGTGAGTCAAGGAGAGATTTGTTGTTGTTTTATCAATTCTTCAGAATTCGAGCAGGCCCTCGGTTGTGTTCTCGCCAACTATGGCTCTTCATGTTGGACAGCAGAATAGGAGTCATGTTCCATCTGGTTTTGCTCAAAAATATTTGAGGAGCTTCTATCGAAAAAATATTAAACCTGATTTCGTTTTCAGGTGAATAATATAACCACCTGGGGCGCCTGGGTGGCTAAGTGGGTTAAAGCCTCTGCCTTCAGCTCAGGTTGTAGTCTCGGGGTCCTGGGATGGAGCCCTACGTGGGGTTCTCCACTCGGTGGGGAGCCTGCTTCCTCCTCTCTCTCTCTGCCTGCCTCTCTGCCTACTTTCTCTCTCTTTCTCTCTGTCAAATAAATAAATAAAATCTTTAAAAATAATAATAATAATAATAATAATATAACCACCTGGGCATAATGTAAAGACTGACATGGATAGGGAAAAAATCACTGAAAAAAATAAGTTAAACTCTGAATGCCAATAATTAATATTTGGATGAAGGAGGGATCTCGGGGAGAATAAACTTTAAAAGACTTATTTATTACTTTCTTAATGGAAATACATGATTTTAAGGAGAGGCTGAAGACATGGTTTCATGCTTACACAGTAAAATAGAAAGTGAGGAGTTTTCATTTTCTGTTTTGTAGCTTAGTAATCTGTGGAGTTAATTTTTTTTTAAGTTTATTGGTGAAATTTATTTTTAGAAGCAAACCTCCCTCCACCTTCCCATCCTCAAGACAAAATAAAGGATGGGAGAGGCAGGAGAGGGCAATGGGTTGGGAGGTGCAACTCTGATTTACATGTGTGAATATATTATAGACGCCATTTTATTTTTCATTTATTTTCCCAGAGCCTCAGTTTAAAGAATTTCTCAAGAGGAGATGGTGCTATCTTGCCTTATCTTTTCTAATTTTTTGGTTCATCTGAGTATGAAAAATGCTGATTTGTTTAAGGCCTTTCTCTTTTCTTTGTCCTGGAACAGAGATGTTTGTTTCGAAGTGGTATGAGTTAATAATCCAATTTCCGATTCCCCATAAAACATGTAATAGATTACACAGATGGCAAATGATGATATATACATTTTAAATATGAAGATTTCTGTTGGACCAGATGGTGATTTAATGCGAATTGTCAAACATTTATGTTTCTTATTAAATTGTCATCTTTTGTGTAAGCCAAGCTAGCAGCATAATTTGCAAAACACTCAGGAATCACTAAAGGACAAGAGACTCAGATGCTAAGCGGCTCCGTATGGCATGTGAAGGCCCACAGTCGGCTCTTTCCCTGGGCCTAACAAATACCTGTCGGAATGCTCCAGAAACTGTCCCCCGGCTTCCGCTCCTTCCCCAGACTCCACTGCCCTGCCGTTTAATGTCTTTAGGGGTTTGGAGGGGATAAGAAGCTCTTCTTGCTCAGGTCCTGGGATTTATGCGCCTTCGAGCAGTTTTAGCTTTTCCTTTGGCATTTCCCTTCCCCACTGTCCGGTCTCCTGTTCTTGTTTGTTGATGGGCTCCGCCCGGACGCCTTCCTCTTAGCTGGGGCCCGAGCGGTGCGGGGATGGGTCATCTGTGGGAGAAGTCATGTGCCCGGTCACGGGGCTCCTCGCAGGAAGTGCTCCCTGCCCGCGAGGGTAGCACAGAACAGTCCCGAGGCCGCGGGGCTCCCCAACAGCAAGTCTTGGGTGGCCGTAGTTCTCATTTTCAGTGTAGAGCTTGGAGGATTTCAAACAATATCAAATCCCCGGAGGCGTTTTCTTCTGAAAATGATGTGGAGATGTGAGTAACGCAGAGGGTAATACATGAAGGCCACGACACGAAATCCCCTGTCGCTTCATTCTAAATTGATCAGAACATCTGCTTTAAGGAATTCAAGGTGGTTAACCCTTTTATTTTTAAGCAGAAGGTTTCTTTGAGAGACTTTTCATAGCAACAGTAATCACTACATCAAAATGAACTTTAAAATATAGAGGAAAACCTCTAAAAAACAGAGGACACTTTGAAACCCATTTTGGGCCCACTGTGATCTCACTGAAGGCTGCCCAGTCTGCATTAAGAACAAGTAGATATTGGGGCGCCTGAGTGGCTCAGTCGTTAAGCCTCTGGTCAGGTCATGATTCCAGGGTCTTGGGATCGAGCCTCGCATCAAGCTCCCTGCTCCGCAGGAAGCCTGCTTCTCCCTCTCCCACTCCCGCTGCTTGGTTCCCGCTTTCCCTATCTATCAAATAAATAAAATCTTTAAAAAAAAAAAAAAGAACAAGTAGATGTTGTTACTTGAAACCTCTTTTGGTGGCATTCCTGGTGGAGACAGTATGCCCGGGCCATAGGGGCCTCTACCTCCCCAGGCCCCGTGATGTTTCATATCCGAAAACAGTATGTTCAAGAGCTAGGCCGGGTGATGCTTCGTGATCGGTTTTCCCTGTGTTTAGATAAAGATTCATGAAGGTGACCTTTTCTGAGCATGTTAGGGGAAACGTCTAAAAATGGCATCAGTCTGGCTGTGCGTTGAGGGGTAGTCCTATCAGGAATTGAAGGACTGTTGAATGGCGGGCTGTGGGGGGGGGGGGTGTGCATGAAAATAAACATGAAAGTGTATGTTACATGTTTTTGTTTTCAATGCATGTTGCACAGGCCCACGAGTCCGTTTCGGACCCTGCCTGCGGAAGAACCAAGTAGCTTCACCGCTGAAGGCTATCGCAGGCTCCTGCCACACTGAGGCCCACAGCTTCACGCTCATGCCCTGGCCTGGAGTTCGGTCTTGCTCATATTACAGCGAGTTCGAGAACCATCCCTGCCAGCGTGCATAGCAACATTTGCATTGACTTTGTATTAATAGAGCGATTTCTTTCACGTCTCACTTGCTCCCCCAACATCTGCGGGATAGGAGCGGGATAGAGCCATCGTGTAGTGAATATGTAGCCAAACCATCTGAACCCACTCGAGACCGCTCATCTGGAGAAGGAAAGGCGAGGAAAGGAAGGAGTAGATTTCTATCAACTCTCAGTGTGACTGCCACTGATGATTTTCGAGTAAATTATAGTAGAAATTTTCTTTCAGCCCATAGAGCTGGGTTCTGGGGATACTTTGAAATAGTCTGGTTTGTAAGCAGGTATTTGCAGCGTAAACTGCTTCGGTGTTCAGTTCTTTCAGGAACAAATCAAAACTGGGTGTTGCTTTTTATCCTAGGATCTCTTGACAGGGAGAAGCCCCCGCCTAGGCGTTCTGGGGAAGTGAAGAAGGGGCGCGCCAGAGTGACCCCAGCTGCGGGGACACATGTTTGCGTTTCTCTTCTGTCGATCTGCAGAGCTCGGCACGCTGTCTGCATCAGCTTTGGGGAGGGACTGGAGTTCAGCTGAGACTGTGTGATCGTACATTCTTTTAATTTCCGGTGCTGGCTGTTAGTGGATGTAAATAGTCCGAAGACCTCAATATCTTGGTCCCTTAGCTCCAGCTTGGAGAACAGCCTAGATAGGCTACTCAGCTGTATCTAAACTCACTAAGAAGCTATGACCTAACCAAATCAGAATTTTAAAGTAGGTTTCTCTCTGCCTTTGGACCTTTGGATAAACGTGTCCATTAACATGGAGACACACCATTTTTAACCTGGAAATGATTTTCACGCTTTCTGTGACTGGGGAGCTCCCCGAGGGGATAGCCACGTATGAATAAATGCTCTGCGGCTGCTGCATTCTTGTCGTGGCCAGGAAGACAGCTTGAGGTGATGTGCTCAATCCAACCTTCAGGCCACTTTCTCACACCACCAAATGTTAGATGATGTTTAAACCAAATGTTAATGTGACCCAAATGTTAATGATGTTAAAGCACAGCACATAATATATGTCATATGTGTGTGTGCGTATATATATATATATACACACATATATATATGACAATGGATTTTGTATCCTGCCCAATTTAGGAACCACTGGTCAATGATCAGATTTTATATTGTTTGAGTATGACTTGTGGTTTAAGGTAGCACGAGTCCAAGATTGGGTCTGCCCAGGACATATCCCTGTACACTTTCGAGCAGTCTCCCTTTGTTCTAAACCTCCATATTTTCATCTGTAAAATAAGAATGTCGCCTGCATAGGGTTTCCTCGTGGATTCGTTTGTATATACGGAGAGTACTTGGAACGATGCTTGGCATGGAGAAAGCCTTTGACGGGTGTTGGCTGCAGTTCTGAAGAGCTACAGCTGCCGCTCTGACGGTACCTGCCGTGTGCGGGACACCAACCCTGCTCGAGGCTAGAATGAGGATAAATCCCAGGAGTGGGGCTTCGCGGCCAGGGCTGTAGCGGTGGCCTCTGCTGCTATCCATGTTGCCGTGCTGCCTTGAGGTTGGGTGGCCCGCTCCTCCTTTGTTGGGTAAAAATAGCCTGGCTGCTCAGTGAAGCAACAGCACGTTATTTTTGTCCTTAGAGGCAGAAAGCAGTAGAGTCTAGACATACTGGGCAACCCAGCACGGCCCGCCGTCACCAGAGCCGCAAACATCGCGCTGCTTGTGCGCACTGTGTCTACCTGCCTTCAGGCCCCAACTCCCTTCCGCCAGGGCTTGATTTTTCTAGTCTCAATCCCATTATGTTATTTTTAGTATAGATGATTTCTTGATGGAGAGTGATTTACATTCCCTACCTGTATAGACTTTTCCAAAAACGAAAGGTATAAATCAGAACAACTGGTTTTAACACGTGGTTAGGAAAATCTGGACTTGGTACCAAGGCCTAGCTTTGTTACAGAAATCAAAATAACCATCCCTCATTGTAAGATTCTCCCCATATCTTAAAACTTTCGGTAACTTCCATCCTTCCCTGGAGCCATGTTTTTTTGTCTTTCATTTTGTGTTATTTTCTTAAGAGGGCTATTCGTGATTTCTCAGAAGTGAAACTAGTGAGCACTACCTCTTTCTCAAGGCAGCCTCTCGCTTCCCCCGGGGGTCACAAGATCACCATTAGCTAAGTCTTTTCTTTACTAATTGGTTCACGCCTCAGGAGCTAAAACTCCAAGAAAGAAGAAATTGTTTTAATAAATGAACCACGGGGACAAGAATAGCAAGAAATGATGGGGGAAAGTAATTCCATGTAGGAAATACCAAAAGAAGGAGAAATTTCACGGCCGCTAGATTGACATTTAACAAGGGTCCCATCCCCCCACCCACCCACCCCCGCCGCTGTAAAATGGGTATTTGCTGAGGTTTAAAAAAATTCCACGTATTTGATCATGTTTTCCAAATTCCATTTCTTGTAAGAAAGTGACTTGGAGTCCTTGTTCTAATTTCTATATTCCATTAAACAAGTGTGGGATTTCTTTGAATTCAAGAGCTTTAATGTGCAGTACATTACTTTGCTCTTCGGTGACCTCTGTCATCACCCCGTCGTTAATAATCCAAGTAATAAGTGATTAGAATGGATGGCTGTGTTTGTAGGTTGTTGTTTCTTTTAATGAATAGATTCATTGAATGGGATTAACTGTGCCCTTCCAGAACATTGGATCTGTGTTCCCATTCGGATGGTCATCTCCCTAACCCCGACACAATGGCATAATGTAAATTACATGGTACCTGCCATTTTAAAAACCATCTTAACTGTGGTCTCTTTCCTTTTTTTTTTTAAACACAGGACATGGATTTGATTGACATACTTTGGAGGCAAGATATAGATCTTGGGGTAAGTCGAGAAGTATTTGACTTCAGTCAACGACGGAAGGAGCATGAGCTGGAAAAACAGAAAAAACTTGAAAAGGAAAGACAAGAACAACTCCAAAAGGAGCAAGAGAAAGCCTTTTTTGCTCAGTTACAACTAGATGAAGAAACAGGTGAATTCCTCCCAATTCAGCCAGCCCAACACATCCCGTCAGAAACGAGTGGCTCTGCCTACTCCTCCCAGGTACAAAAAAACCTCAATTCTTGGGAAGGTTGTCAGGGTTTAAGGAACAGAAACTGGCCCAAGATATAAAACCTCTGGATTTGCATTCCAGCTTTGCCTTTTTACTATGTCTTCATGACCATATCAAGTCAACTTCCCAACCTCAGCCTCCTGATGAATTCAACACCTGACTGCCTGCCCTCACAGAGTTGTTGTAAGGAGCGCGAGGGCGTAAGTTACATGACAGCGCTTTGTGAGCTGTGCAAACATTACGTGAGGATCTAGCAGTAGTAAAACTAGTGGTACAGATTGCTAGCGTTTTGTTTACAGATGAGTAGTTGAAGCTCAGAGCACTCAAGAAATTGGGGCAGCCAAGATTGGAACCCAGATAGTCTGGTTGGTTCAAGATTGGAACCCAGATAGTCTGGTTGGTTCGATTCTGTGCTTTTATACTAAACTGATTTCTGAAAGAAGATAAATGTTTGGTTAACTATATTATAAACATTGTATGACATTGAGCAATATTTTTCTTCTTTTATGTCCTTCCCTTTTATCTAGGTTGCCGACATTCCCAAACCAGATGCTTTGTACTTTGATGACTGCATGCAGCTTTTGGCAGAGACATTCCCGTTTGTCGATGACAATGAGGTACAGCATTTGGCTAACAGTGAAGCTCCCCAACTATATTTAATATAGAAGTGTGTCTCCATTAACAAATATTTTAGGAGGAAATTTTGTCAAAGAAACCTTAGCCTATAGATAACTTCACAATTTAAAAAAAAAAAAAAAGACCCCTACACAATATGAAACCAAAACCACTTACCCCTGCATACCCAGATGCATGGATCTGCATAACTGTGGGAACAAAAGCTACTTAGAAATAATTTTTGGTGAGTAAAAAGCAAGCTGGGTAATAAACCAGACTTGCGCAGTTAACGGTTTTGAAAAGAGTGTGTTTGATTGCAGCCCTATACTAGGTATTTTTACCAAGAGATACAAATTAAATATTCAAGATTATTCCTTATTTTGAAATTTACCTTCAAATGCATAGGATAAAACAGTTAAGCTAGTAAATGAGTCCATCTGGAGTCAGTTGGGCAGGGGGAAAAAAGATGTGCTTTCATTATGTAGAAATAGGGATTATGAGTAGTTCTAACTAGAGAAAGACAGAACTGTCAGCCAGTTCAGTTTAAGGTGTTGCGATGGCGCCCGGGAGTGTACTTCTCCACTGTTGCCGGCAGACTCACGTAGATATAAACGCTTTGTCAATTTAGGTTTCTTCAGCTGCGTTTCAGTCACTTGTTCCTGATATTCCCAGCCAAATCGAGACCCCGGTCTTCGTTGCTCCTCATCAGGCTCAGTCACCTCAGACTCTCGTGGTTCAGTCAGTCATTGCTGATCTAGACAATATGCAGCAGGACATAGAGCAAGTTTGGGAGGAGCTATTATCCATTCCAGAATTGCAGGTAACTAATGTCAGTAAATGCCAAAAGACACTCTTCTATTCAGTGCCTTTAAATTAATTACTTGTTATGATTTACATGTCACCTACTAAATGGAAGGATTGGAGGGGGCTTTTAAACCAGTCATGAGAGGAGCACTCAGTCAGTAGAGCATGCGACTCTTTGGGGGTTGGGAGTCTGAGCCCCATGTTGTGTGTAGAGGTTACTTAAATAAAGAAACTTTAGTCATGAGAGCTGCCAGTGCCCACTTCCCATGCACTTTTATTATATGGCCTGGCTGTCTTGAGGAAAGATCTGGTCTTTGTAGGCCAGAAGTCTGATCTAGGAACTTGGAAAAAACAATACATATGCTTAGACATAAATATCTGTTAGAAATGGGAATTATCTAATTACAGAAGAGCCTGGAAAGAATGGGAGTGGAGAAAGAGTTCACCATCAGATACAGATTATCAGCTATTAAAAATATTTGCAATCAGGGGCACCTGGCTGGCTCATTCAGTGGAGTGTGCGAATCTTGATCATGGGGTTGTGAGTTCAAGCCTGATATTGGGTATAGAGATTACTTAAGAATAAAATCTTTAAAAATAAATATTTGTCATGAGATAAAGATTATCAGCTATTAAAATATTTAGCCTTGATTTACATTTAGTAAAAATTTCTTTTCCACACAGTGTCTTAATATTCAAAATGACAAGTTGGTTGAGACTAGCACGGTTCCAAGTCCAGAAACCAAGATGACAGAAATTGACAACAATTATCATTTCTACTCGTCAATGCCCTCGCTGGAAAAAGAAGTAGGTAGCTGCAGTCCACATTTTCTCAGTGCTTTCGAGGATTCCTTCAGCAGCATCCTCTCCTCAGAAGATTCCAACCAGTTGACCGTGAACTCAGTAAATTCAGATGCCACAATAAACACAGATTTTGGTGATGAATTTTATTCTGCTTTCATAGCAGAACCCAGTAGTAGCAACAGCATGTCCTCCTCTGCTACGTTAAGCCAGTCGCTATCTGAACTTCTTAATGGGCCCATTGATGTTTCTGATCTATCACTTTGTAAAGCCTTCAATCAGAACCACCCTGAAAGCACAGAATTCAATGATTCTGACTCTGGCATTTCACTCAACACAAGTCCTGGCATGGCATCACCAGAACACTCGGTGGAATCTTCTGTCTATGGAGATACACCACTTGGCTTCAGTGATTCAGAAATGGAAGAGATTGATAGTGCTCCTGGAAGTGTTAAACAGAATGGTCCTAAAACACAACCAGTACAGTCCGCTGGAGACACAGCCCAACCCCCGTCACCATCTCCAGGGCACAGCGCTCCTGCGCGTGATGCCCAGTGCGAAAACACGCCAAAAAAAGAATTGCCTGTAAGCCCTGGTCATCGGAAAACCCCATTCACAAAAGACAAACATTCAAGCCGCTTAGAGGCTCATCTCACAAGAGATGAGCTAAGGGCAAAAGCTCTCCATATCCCATTCCCTGTTGAAAAAATCATTAACCTCCCTGTTGATGACTTCAATGAAATGATGTCCAAGGAGCAATTCAATGAGGCTCAACTGGCATTAATTCGAGATATACGCAGGAGGGGTAAGAATAAAGTGGCTGCTCAGAATTGCAGAAAAAGAAAACTGGAAAATATAGTGGAACTGGAACAAGATTTGGATCACTTAAAAGATGAAAAAGAAAAATTGCTCAAAGAAAAAGGGGAGAATGACAAAAGCCTCCATATACTGAAAAAACAACTCAGCACCTTGTATCTCGAAGTCTTCAGCATGCTCCGTGATGAAGATGGGAAACCTTACTCTCCTAGTGAATACTCCCTACAGCAGACAAGAGATGGCAATGTATTCCTTGTGCCCAAAAGTAAGAAGCCAGATACTAAGAAACACTAGATTTGGGAAGATATGACCTTTTCTGAGCTAGTGGGTTGTTTGGGGTTTTTTTGGTTTTTGGTTTTTGGTTTTTTTTGTACTGTTATACTAAAAGCTCCTACTGTGATGTGAAATGCAAAAATATACTTTATAAGTAATTCTATGCAAAATTATAGTCAAAACTAGTATAGAAAATAATATAAACTTTAAAAAGCATTAAAATAAGTCATCAGTATGCTGAATCAGTAGTCTCACTTTAACTGCAAACTTAATTTCTTAGAACACCATTTGGGTTAGTTTCTGTATAAGTGTAAATACTACAAAAAATTCTTATTTATACTGTTCTTATCTAATTTGTTACATTCATAGATTTATATGATACCTGGCTAAAAGCAAATTATTGTAAAACTAACCACTATGTACTTTTTTATAAATACTGTATGAACAAAAAAGCATTTTTTTATATTAAATTGTTTAGCTCTGGCAAAAACCAATTTAGTTGAAAAGCTGGTACTAATAAAGGAATATTATTACTGTTAAGTTCTTTGGAATTCATTTGAGTTTATTGACAGTATTTTCCATAACAGTAACACACTTAACATACTTAGGTATTTTGCATTTTCAGAATGTTTCCAGTCACTGAAAATATGACAAGCATTTTATACTAAACTTCTGGTTCCAGAGATATAAGTCATATCAAGAAGATATTTTCTCTCTTCAATAGCAAGTACATTTCAACCAAGGAAAATACTGTATGTTGACATGAAAACATTGATTCAGTTTATCCACATCAGTACATGTAAGCCTACCGTGTGCTAGGTATTTTTTAAAATACAGAGGACACAATGGAAATCCCTGTTTTTGAAGACAGCAAACTTTACACATGCCAGGATTGGGAAGGCCAGTAAAAAGGAAGCATTTTGATTTAAAATAGGGTTGCAGGGGCACCTGGGTGGCTCAGTCAGTTGGCGTCTGACACCATTTCAACTCGGGTCATGATCTTAGGGTCATGAGATCAAGCCCGTGTCAGGCTCTGCACTGGGCGTGGAGCCTACTTAAGATTCTCTCTCCCTCTCCCTCTGCCCATGCTAGAATAAATACATAGGGTTGCAAGAAAGAAAAGCCTTACTGAGATGGCAACATTGGAAGGTGTGGGAGAGCCATTCTCTTAGCTAAAAAAAAAAAAAAAGTATTGCAGTCAAGACACAGAAGTCCAAAGGCTCTGAAGCCTATTGGAGACAGAACAAGGTCCGACTATACGGCTGAAAATGGAGGGGGGAGAAACAGAGGGCAGGTAGAGTAGAATGTGGCACAGAACCTTATAACACCTTCATGAGGGCTTTGGCTTTTACAAAATGGGGAGCTATGAGTGTAAGTTTTCTTAGCCTTGTGTGTTGAAAATAGTCTAGAGGGTTAAGATGGGAGCAGTTAGATGAATGTGGGGAAGCTCTGAAATAACTCAAGTGGGAGGCATAGTGTTTTGTCTTGGTCTCAGGTGGTGATAGCAGGAATGAGAAAGCACTGGTTTCTACAGGTTTCAAAGGTAAAACTAAAAGAATTTTCTTTTTTTTTTTAAGATTTTATTTATTTATTTATTAGGAAAGAGAGAGAGTGAGAGAGAGCATGAGAAGGGAGAAGGTCAGAGTGAGAAGCGGAGTCCCCATGGAGCTGGGAGCCCGATGTGGGACTCGATCCCGGGACTCCGGGATCATGACCTGAGCCGAAGGCAGTTGCTTAACCAACTGCGCCACCCAGGCGCCCAAGAATTTTCTGATAGAATGGATGTTGCGTGAAGGTGAAGGACCTGAACATCTTTAAGAATTGAGTTGCTCTGAGATGAAGACTGTCTAGAAGGGAAGTCTAGGTGGGAAAGTCCGTTCAATTTAGGACATCGAGAGATTAAACATAAAAGTAAGACAAAATTAAGGCCCCACAAAACTCCAAAAATCGGCAGGCTGTCCAGTAGACCACTGACAGCATTGATTCACTATTTCATCTAAGCTGTTTGTCTTACATTTTTGTTTTGAAGTGGGGAAATGGAGATTCATCTTGAGAGTTATGCACATTTAGAATAAGTACATGTGGATTACTCATTGTGTGCTATTAATCCATTAGGAGCAATACAGTGCAGAGGTCCACAGGCCCTAAAGCCAGATCCGCTGAGCTTGCTACCGCCATAACTCAAAGCACCTAGGCTCACTTCCTCGTCTGTGGGGCAAGTATTGAGTTACTACACAGAAAGTACTGTGCCTAGCTCATTAAGCACTCTATAAATGGGTGTTTTCTCATTTTCCTTATTAGCCTTGTTATTGGGATGCCTTTTAGCTGCTAGTGAAAGAAACTAGTCAGATTAGCAAGTAAGAGAATTTGACTCAAATGATAAAGCTCAGGATTGAAAGTGAATTCAAAAACCAATGGGTGTATCATAAGAGTCATTCAGATTCTGCCCCTGGCCTTTCTCATGCACCCAAGTACCTCCTGTTAAGTGGTGGTGGTGGTGAGATCCCCTGAAGACCTCATTTTTCCAAACTCAAGAAAAAAATCTCGAGATCATGACAAAAATGACCCACCCTTAGACGTGTGTGTGTGTGTGTGTGTGTGTGTGTGTGTGTGTGTGTCGGGAGTGTGGCATGAATTTGAAACCAGAGGCCCCACCTGGAACAACTCGAATTGGCTGGGACCTGCAAGGGGTAAAAAGCACTGCCAAGCAGACTGCAACAGACTTCTAGCTGGAGAGCAGATGAGTTCGTTCAAGTAACCTAATTATTTACCGTACCTGAAAAAATTACTTTGAAGGACTAAACATATTGCACTATGCAGAATCAGAAACCAAAATTTTAAACATAGCAAATCCTAACCTCATGACAAAAAAATGAATACAGGTGTTCATCTCTTGATCTGGACTTGGGTTAGACCTCAGATTAAATTTGGCAATCCAATTGTTGAAACATTAAACTCAAGTTTCTAGTTTTAAAATGTGTACCTATGCCTTTTACACTGACATGTATCAAACATTCTTAGAAACCTTAACTGAACGATCCTGCATTTATTTGTTATGCAAACATTTTCTTGCTGAGATTTCTCAAGCCCATTTTTAGGAAGGGGTTGCTGCTCAATTTATACTTCTCATACCATACTTGTCTCTCACCCTCAGAACATACACAAAATAATTCTCATTCCTATTTTAAAGGTACTTATCAGGACAGGTTTAGTTTTCAGTTGCTTTTTATACTTTTTGAGAGCTGGAGAAAAATTTAAAGATCTCAAAAACTTTCATTCTATGTTTAAGACATTGGTGTAACAGGGGCCACTGGGTGGCTCAGTCAAGGTTAAGCATCTGCCTTCTGCTCATGATCCCAGTGTGCTGGGACAGAGCACAGAGTTGTGCTCCTTGCTCAGTGGGGAATCTGATTCTCCCTCTCCTCCCCACTTAGGCTATGTTACTGTCTATCAAATCTTAAAAAAAGACATTGGCATAATTAACTTTGTCTCCCATTAAAATTTTAACTATGCTTGAAAATATTAAGATAGTACCCATAATTACCAAAAATATCTTTAGGGACCATGGGCCAGGCAACAGATTTTCTTTAAACCCATTATCCAATTTAACCTTCAGACTTAATAGGGATAGGTATAATCTTCATTTTACAAGGTCAAAAGGTCAAAACAGCTCCTAATCGGGATAGAATGTCAGAATTTTAAACTGAGTCACTGACGTTTAACGAAATTTAACATTTCCTTCAATACTGAGACAAATCACACCAGTGCTTAAATCCTTACCAATTCCTGTTATTTCGGAATACCATTTATGCATCACAACTTCAAAGTCCAAAGTCAGACTCACTAACCTCACATAATACCTGAAGCATGTGCTACTAAATCAAACTTAATATATTTTGATATTTTTGAGGGTGAGGGGGAGAGCATCTTACACAGGCTCCATGCCCAGCCCAGAGCCCAACATGGAGCTCTCACAACCCGAGCTGTAACCAGTCTGATGCCCAACGACTGAGCCACCCAGGTGCCCATGGATTACTATTTTCAATGTAATATTTAATTCAATATATTTAATGTATATGAAAACCACCATTCCTAGGGGTCTTTTGACATCACCTAAATGCCAAGTGTAGCATGCATAAAAAAAGAAACCCCAAGTAACTTGCCCAAGCTCACAAAACTTAAGTTCTGTGTTAAGTATTTTACTGTTAAACTTGATACTAAGAAACAAAAACCTAACTGAATTTTCCAATTCCTATTAAGGATGTAAGAGACAAATGAGATTAAATCCACAGACCACCTATTAGTTCTTTTTGTAAGCACGTATTTTAAAGAACAAAAATTTATTCAACATTTCTGTCAACAATGCACAGACTATGTATTTGAACGTCATGTAACTAGTTAACATCTGAGATTCATCCTTGTGATTATAGGCCCTTGTAACAATTACAATGGCTATATACATGGATGTGGTGACACTTAAACATTTCATATTTTAAAATAAAGCTGCCAACACCCTTGTACTTATTTACTCATTTATCAATAAATTTTACCAACTTTATATCCCGGGCAAATTCCTATTTCCTAACTAGCTGTATGAAAGCATTAATTATCACTTGAAAGGTAGGTAGTTCAACACACCCTGCCATTACTGGTCTTTGAAAAAAATCTAAGCAAAAATGGCCTATTTTACCTATTAATCTTAACCCCTTCCCAATCCTTGGTACTTTCTACACAATCCTACCTTAAATCAACCATAACAAGGTACAGTTTTTGCAAAACACTCTATTCCAAGATTTAATTACAGTCTATGAATACATGGAAGATTCCAATCTTTTGCTACCTGAATATTTTAACATTTTCATTTTGAAAGAAGGTAAATATACTTATCTTGGTAGAAATCAAGTCCACCCTTGCTTAGTTACTTTGGAACTCAAATATTAAACCAGGATTATAAGGTGCTTAGAGCTGCAAAATTATGAAACCACTGCATATCCTGTTGTAATCAAGCAAAATGTGTTGCAATCCTAACAGCTAAAATTCCTCACGTCTTCCAAGTATTTAACATGCCAAGTTAATTCTAAGAAACTATTAAGTTCTCCTAAAAATCCCAATTCTCAAAGCCCTACAACAAATTGACCACTTTGCTATTACCACCTTTGAGTTGAAACGCACCACTGCAGTTTTGACAAAAATTTCATGCTTTTTCCTCAGCCCACTAGCACAGCACAGTAGACCCAAGCAATCCACTGCCTTGGGCGGGGGTGGGGAATTCATCCAATATCTGAAACCCTGCCCCCATCTTTCCTCCCAGTATCATAACCTTGTATTTTTTCCCCAGTTGATTCCTTGTCACCCCAGCATCTTACCTATTGGTATTCAAGACTTACATCCTTAAGTAATACGCTTTTGGTTTATTTTCTCATACATTATTTATAGTATCATGTATGTTTTCCACTGAATAGAATCCATAATTTTTAACTGCGATGTAAAGGGATCAATCCGTTTCCCATTATTTTACTAATAATGTAATATTCACCTAATGTTTAAACCACATGAACACTGTGAAACAAAACAACACACACATTTCTAAAAATATTTTAATGAAAAAGTTATCTTTCTGTAAACATTTCATTATACTACAAATGAAACATTTGAATCCATTACAGACCACCTCTTAAGTCTTAAAAATCAGGATAAAACATTGAAATTTAAAATCTTGAATATCATATAGGCTAATAATCCTTACATCACCCCTGCATTAACTTGCGAATCATTCAACTACTTGTGATACCAATTATTGGAACTCCAAGATACTGTCCGTTAACTAGAAATGTTTCAAGTTGTGACTTAACATAGTGGAACTCAAAAAACGAGCTTATTTCAGTTGTTCAGATCCTTAACAAGTGATCTGTATTACCCAATTTTCTTCCAAGATTTCAGTGTATATCAGGTTTTTGAAAAAATGTAGTGTGGGAAGCAGTCACATGTGAGATGGCTTGACAAGATCAGTTGAGAAGTTTGCCTCAACCATTTCCCCCTCCTTAGAACTTTTAACTGGTACTACGACTGAAGAGCACATTTTTCAGGAATGACAATGAACTACATTTAAATAAAATCAATTTATTTCATAAGAAATGAGATGGACTGTAAAGAAAGAACAATGCCTTTTAAAAAAATGTTTCCTATCTTAATTTCACACTACAACCACTTTGTAAAGAGAATTTATCAAATGCTTTTACCTTCTTCAACACTTCATTCTATGTGTAGATTCAATCCTCATTTGGGTACAGAAACAGAGCCAACCAGTCATTTTCTGAGAATAAACTCTGGCAAACTACACCTACTGTGTACGAACGTCGTAATTTACCAACTGCTTTAAGCCTGTCCAAGTGTTTGCCCAACATGGGGCTTGAACTCAAAAACCCAAGCAAGAGCTGCATGTTCAACTCTACCGAGACAGCCAGGTACCCCTCAAATCTCAATTTTTAATAAGCCCTTTGGGGGCAGCAATAGCCCTTATGAATAATCAGCAACTGTATGAATAGTAACTGAGTAGTATTTTAACTATTCTTTGGGACATCTTTTAAAAAGGGAACATTAGCGTAATTAGGCACCTACTACTACTGGCTAACTGGTCAAAAAGAACCAAAAACGTACCCTATCAGTTCAAATAATTCCCTGAATTTATATGCAAGAGAGTTTATGAGGCCACTTGAATGAAGACCATTTTCCAATCTGTATCACCTGGTAATTTTGGAAGTTCATTCTAAAGTGTTTTTCATAGAATGATTGGCAGCTTAATGCTTCTATTACAAGTGTCATGCTTATTACCTTACTCCTCTTATCAAAAACTAACTTTACCCTAAAGACACCATCTGACTCAAATACTCATAGTTGTTGCCAGGATCTAAAACTTGTTTTAAAATGTGTTGGATGTGGTTCTCGAAGTATTCAGCTGAATAATTTTGCCAGTGTACCTAATAGTTTAAAAATATGTAGTATTATGTATTTGTAGGGAAACAAATGGTGTCATCAGCTTTTACTGTGAGCTACAAACCTTACCCAGCCAGAAACCTTCGTATTTAAGATGGTAGGAAAGACATTCCTCATTTAGGCAAGTAGGGTTCTCATTCAACCTGCAAATCAAAAAGATTACTCTTACCTTGCTTTACAAAAAATTACTCTTTAATTAGTGAAAAAATTCAAATTCAAGCCTTACCTAATGCTTATTGCCCTTCCTTGCAGGTCTAAATGCTAGACCTAGTGACTGTGGCAACTATCTCTCATTGATGTTCCAATAGGCGAAGAGCTCCTTCCTGCTACTTTCTTCGATATTTCAGTTGTAATAAGCAGATTTAACTAGCTTTTGGAAAGTTGCTCACTATCACCATAGTATCTTATGCCTTCACTTCTCTGTAGTTGAAGCTCTTGCTGCTGCCTTGTCATTCTTTATTTATGCTGACTTGTCCATACTCAAAAGGCTGCTGAAGTCCTGTCTTAGTGAGTCTCCTTTGATCCAGACTGTGCTTAAATGCACATCTTAGGTCCTTTAAAGCTGGTTAAATCGCTCTCCTCATGGCTTACTTTTCCACACTGTTCACAAGAACTAAGCTAATACAACTTATAAACAGGTCACATACACAGATTTCACCTGCTTATAGGTTGCAAACATCAACTTACTGAAAATATTTTCACTATTAAACTAGTTCCAGAACATAAAAAGGTTGTTAACAGTACAATTAACCTCATATGCCATTAAAGGATACTGTCAAGGTTGTGTCAAACAATTTCACAAACATAGAAACAGGAAATGTTAATCTCCCCCATTCCTTCAACCTTTATTATATGAATAAAAGAACTTGAGACAATTTAGCTCAATTTTAATAAAATGTTTCCCAAGCAGTACTTTGACCAGGTACCCAGGTTTAAGTTATGAACATTGACAGTGTCCATTTATATAACCACATTTGAAGTTGTTAAAGACTTAACCATTTTCTAATATTAGCCTATTTTCTACGCTGCTTATTCACATATGTCCATTAACAAATGGAATGTTGTCTGTTACATTTATTGGTTTGTGAGTGTTTTCTGGAAAACTGCAGTATCTGTGAAGACCGATTTCCATGCTGGCATTGCATGCATCCAAATATTAATAATGCACAGAGGCACAGAATTAGAGCAACAAGAGAGCATAATCAAACACTAGCACGCCCCATTCCCCTTTTTATTGCTTGTGTTGCTTAGTACTTCTGAAAACAAAAATTAATCTTGAATTCAACGTTCAACTGCCAAAGTAAGATAACAGCAGAGCACATAACTTAGGGCTCGAATGAAATTGTAAGCACTAGCTGGCGCAAAACAGTAGACACTGGTGTTTATATATATGACCTTATCTGAAACTCTTCTCAACGAAGGTCTTCCAAACCAAACTGTTAACTCATACCAACATGATTCAGGTTCAAGCATACACATGGAATTACAGTGTGTCCTTTTGGATTTTAAGTGATCAAGAACTCAAGACTATTCAAATTTGAATTCAGGTCTGTAGGAAGTGAGAAGCTTGTACTAAACTGTGCTACACTTCTGCAGTAGTCATTTGGGATTTTATCTAGACTGACCTTGGTTTTGATAGGGTACAAACAGGAAAGCATGCCAGCCAGTTAAGGGTTCAACAACGCATGATTTTTATTCTCTTGCTTCTGAAAGCTTGTATCAAAAAAATATATATATTAAACCAAGGAAAATAACTGAAGACTTACGGGCCTCTTGTGCTTTGAAAAGGAAAAAAATAAAAAAAGGGTAGCCACTAATTTGCTCAGACACAGCAGGTTTAGTGGTCCTTGTTTTGAAGTTTTTAAGAATGGTTTTTAAGGGAAAAGGAAAACATCCACTACCCCTTTCCACAATTTAAACAGAGGGCAGTAGACATTCTTTACACCCAAATAAAACTATGGCAGTTCACATGTGACCAAGGTGAATGTAGAATGGAGATGTTCTAAACACGGCTAGGACTCTCAGCAAAACTAACACACTAAAATCATATGATTACATTTTGAAATAAAATGCACAAAACCAAATAGGAATTTTGAGATTTTTTTCATTTGAAGGTAAATCTTAATGCTATTAAATTCACAAATATGCTAATTTAAATACCCAATTCTATTTATCTAAAACACACATTGCAAACATACAAATATCTATTCTCTCCACATGTCAGAGCCCATTCATTTCATGGTTTGGAAATGCGGAGAATAGATTCCCCTTAAACTGCAAGTCAGCAGGTGTTTCTTTACAGTTAACTTTAGCAAAATTCATACAAAATAGTAATTAACAATGATCTTCTTTACTTGTTAACTCACAAGGAAACACCTTCAAAACTGCATTTTGTTAAAGTTTCTGTACTAAAATGTAGAAAAACTGAACTACACAAATATTGAAAAGTTAAAAATTCCTTAATTTTTTATTCCTGGTACCACTACCACAATTTACAGGGCAATATACCTGATGTAATGAAAAGAAAAAGAAAAAGACAAAGCTACAACAGATAAAAGACCTCAGGAATGTACATCTAATTGACACTACATTGCATTAATCAATAGCTGCACTTTTTGCAAACTGTGGCTATGACAGTCCTGAACAAGAAGGGTTTCCTGTTTAAGCTGCAGTAACTTTTCTGACTATGGATCATCGTTCCTTCTGTGGCAGATTTTTACAGTTCCTCTAATGCATTTGGGACGACTGTCTCAAAGTAACCTGCAGCTTTCCTGACAACTCCTCGCTCTCTCTCCTGCTAAGAACTGTAGCCTGTTGAATAATACAGGATAAAAAAATTATTACACTCAGTGAACAGTTCCACATATTCTTTATCATCATGATAAAATTTTAAAAGATACCTACCCTTTTCTTCTGAAAATTTTTTAGAACCTTCTGCTACCATATCCACCACTTCCACCACCAGATCCATAACCACCTAGAAATACACAGGTTGTTTTTTAAAAAAACACATTTTAAGTTTTCGAATTAAGAAATCCATGAAACTTTTAACCAAAAGGGGTGCGGGGATAAAGAAAAGTACTTACCACCATAGGGACTGCCTGAGCTTCTTCCACCAAAACTGCCCCCCTTCATGGGTCCATAATTTGACTGCTGTTGTCCACTATAATTTCCGAAATCATTATAGTTCCCACCACCACCATAGTTACCTGAAATTACAAAAGTTTTATTTGTGGTTAACCTACACAATTATTTTTCTCTTAATATACTATTATCCTTCCACAATCATTACAGCACACTCTATATTACAAGGCAACCCTCTGAAAATCATATACGGAGCTACTGACTCCATAAGAGGGCCACTAGCAGACCTCAGGCATTAAGTAGAAAGACAGGAAATAAAAAGTGAACATGGTCCAGAAGAGCATGTATTTAGATAGGTGCCATCTTTTGTCCATATCAGATGCCAACTCTAGCACACGTCCTTGCCTTCATACCACTATCAACTGTGCTTAATTCACTCTAATTCGGACTAGCACAACTTTTCAGTCAGTGACAAAAGTACTCTACATTGGCTGTTAAAAAAATTTTTCTAGGGGTGCCCGGATGACTCAGTGGGTAGAACAAACAACGATTCATCTTGGGGCCATGAGTTCAACCCCCACCTTAGACGTACAGCTTAAAAATAAATAAAAGTTTTAAAAACCCTAAAAGCCTAAAGTTGAAACATTAATGCACCCCAACAAAATTCAGTGCATTTATTTATAACAAAGCTCTTCATCTGCGGTTACCATGGAATAATGATACAAACTTGCTTATTGTCTAAAATGTACCTAGGACATTAAAACTCCAAGTACTTCTGTCCCCTGAACTTCAGACCACACTCTATTCATTTCAATGTGACTGCACATTCAATTTGCTGTTCCCATTTGTCCAATTTAAAAGTGCTCAGAATCAAAATTCTAGCAACTATTACTGAAAAACATCCATTTCGATTACATAAAAAGTGAACGTATTTACCAATTTACTAAACAGCCACCAAAGAAAAGTCAGTTTAATCGTTCATTTTTGAGTATCTTCTAGTATTACTATTTGATCAAATGCTACATTTTATAATTTTTTGCAATATCTGTTATGAACTATAAACAATTCTGGACATTTAAAACAAGTGAAATCTTACCACCTCCAAAATTTCCTCCTTCATTGTAACCATCATATCCTCCACCACCACCTCCATATCCACCTCCTTGGTTTCCATATCCTGGTCCACCACCACCATAGCCTCCTCTACTGCTATAACCAGGACCACCACCATAGTTGCCACCTTAAAAAAAAAAATGGGAGTCACACAAAAACATCAACGTGTAAAGTCAAATTATTGAATTCTAATTTATATTACAATTGATCAACTTGGAAATAAACCAATGACTTAATTTAACACTCTGAAGACTGGTAACAGCTCATAACAGAGCATCAATAACCTGGTCTAGGAGCACCTGGGTGACTAAGTCAGTTAAGCGGCTGCCTTCCGCTCAGATCATGATCCCTGGGTCCTGGAACTGAGACCTGTATTGGGCTCCCTGCTTCTCCTTCTCCCTGTCATTCCCCACCTCCCTCGCTTGTACGGTCAAAAAAATAAAAAGCCCGGCCTAGGGAGAATTAAGATAAATGAATTCTTAAGAAAAATTAAGAAGTATCTTTTCATACTAAAAAAAATATTGTTCTAGTTTTTAGAAATTTAAGTTCACTAAAGAAAATAGTGAACAATCTCCTGAGAGACAGACAATTCAGCTCAAATGCTAGTACAATAAAATTTACTGGCCAAAAAGGACCTAGCTTATGTTACAAATGTGGGGGGCGGGGGGTAGTCTAGTCTCCCATGGTATTAGTTTAGAATCATACTTTAGTGTAGTCAAGCCATGCAACTTATAACTGAAATTAAAAATATAAACAAAATATGTAATTTTCCATCAGGTATAGAAACAAAATCAAAATATCAAATATCCGTTAAAAACTTACCATCACCTCCAAATCCATTATATCCACCATCACCTCCTCCATAACTACCTCTGCTGCCACCACCTCCACCACCATAGCCTCCTGAGGAAAAGCAAGGTATGAATTAAAATACACAACTTACCAATAAACTTCAGGTAGACACAATCTTAGATCAACCTCTTACCTCTTCCACCAAAGTTTCCACCACGGCCAAAATTACCACCACCTCCAAAGTTTCCTCCACGACCCATGAAGTTGCCAGATCCACCTCCACGACCTTTAAGAAGGGAAAGGGAGAGCTTTAAAAACTTTACAAATGCCACTCATACCTACTGTATGAATATATATGGTATTACTCACCTCTTTGTGATCCAGCAGACTGCATTTCTTGTTTAGAAAGGGCCTTTTTCACTTCACAATTATGCCCATTAATAGTGTGGTATTTCTGAACTAAAATTATTTTTAATCAAACAAACAAACAGAAGTTATTTGATGTCTGGAAAAAGCACATATAAATGACAACCTTTATCACTACATAACTTATTAAAATATCAAGAAAGTAGTGACTTTAGGAATGAGGGAGTGTTCTAGAATGTCATTTACGAAAACTGAACCATATACCTTATATGCTATTTATTAAATGCAATATAAAATGATAACGCAATTAGGCAAATCTAACACAGCACAAAGGGACTTTTTGTCTTCTCATTAAATTTCCAATAAGTTTCTACTTACCAACAATTTTATCAACTGTATCATGATCATCAAAAGTTACAAAAGCAAATCCTCTCTTTTTTCCGCTCTGCCTGTCTTCCATAACTTCTATGGTTTCAATCTTGCCATACTTTTCAAAGTAGTCTCTCAAATTATATTCTTCTGTATCTTCTTTAATACCACCAACAAAAATTTTTTTCACTGTTAGATGGGCACCAGGCTTTACAGAATCCTACAGATAAAAAAAAAGTAAGTCAAAACCCAAATTCTCCAACAATCTCGCATATTACACAGCATAATATTATCAAAATACCTCTCTAGAAACAGCTCTCTTTGGTTCCACTACACGCCCATCAACCTTGTGTGGTCGGGCACACATTGCTGCATCCACCTCTTCAACACAAGAGTAAGTCACAAAACCAAAACCCCTGGAACGTTTTGTTTGGGGGTCTCTCATCACCTATAAAACAAAAATTTTAAAGTACTGAAATACACCTGTACAGGTCCTACACCCCTTAACAACTTTTTGTTCCTTTAGTAACTCACCACACAATCTGTAAGTGTACCCCATTTTTCAAAATGTTCTCTTAAACTATCATCTGTAGTTTCAAAGCTCAAACCACCAATAAACAGTTTTCTCAACTGCTCTGGTTCCTTTGGATCATGGCCCTGAGGAAACAAATACATTTTAATTATTTCTTTTAGCAGGTGAGTTGCTGAGATGCACAAGTCTTTAATCTGCTACAAATAATAAACTCAGCAAATTCCTGTACCATTAACACTCCAATTAAAAACTGGAGTAAGATCACACACCAACTGAAGAAAGGTACCCAAATACCAAAAAAATCTATAGAGCCTTACAAATGCCAACATCACTCCAACCACATTTTATGTCCAAGAAAATTCCAGAATCAAAAGTCCCTCAACTTTAGACTACAACTAAAGTATCTGGGGACAGACAAATTATTTTAGAAGTTGCTGACAAACTGCTCCTTAAGAAACCAGAGTGCTGTAAAAGTAGTGTTCCATCCATGCCATTTTTCATGTCTTCCCTCATCCGTCCACACATTTAATGTTAAACCACAAAACTGAAGTATGTAACTTAAAGGTTCTGAGTGGCAAATTTTAAAAAGTCCAACAGTTTCAAGCATATCAATGTTAAAAGAGGTATTCCTCAATTAAAGGCTAAACCAGCATTCTCCCCCCACCCCCCAAAATTACAAAGACACTGACCATTATCTTGATAGCTTTCTGTAATCAATTTGTTTTAGGCTATATACTGTAAGGTTACCTATTTGCACTTGTATCGCATGGCAAAAATTTCAAAAACATACGGTCACAAAAAGGGCAAGTTGCACTTACATTAAATATAGTATATGTTTTTTGACGATAATGGAGCACAAGAGAAACAGATTTTTAAAAATTAAGATACGGCCTGAATTGTTTTGCAACTCAACTAGCGCCTCAGTAAACTGTAAGCACTGCCATTTAATGCATGCATTAAGTACAGTTCATCCAAAGTCCTTAAATAAAGGGGCTCACATTTACATTCTAATGTCTTCGTGTCTTCCAAAGTAGAGATGTTAAGGCATTTAATATGAAAACAGTCACATGCTAGAAAAAAATATTAAATGATTAATAGCCTACAGCATCAATTCAGTTGGTCTCATCTTTTCAAATCTTGGTTAATTGTATTTAATCGGTAAGACAGAGATGACAAAAAACAATTATAACCCACATAAAATTATCTCAAACACATGAAAAATTCAACTGTGGTTGCAGTCCTCTCAAACAAAAATTCAAGAAAACTACAACCAGAGCCGACCCACATGGCGCGAAGAAACGTATAATTCTTAGTTTAGCAAGAATGGCAAATCAGGAAGTATTTTAAAGCAGCAAACTTTTTAAAAATCTCGTACTGTCAACTGGGTACTGCGAAGAAAAAAAACAGAATTAAAATTCTCGTCGCCTTAGAGATCTGAAAGGACTAGAAACGCGCCGGCCTTAACTTCAGCGAAAGCAGTAGGCTGCAAGATCCGAGGCCATTTGTGGCATTTTCTGCCGGGCCGCCTCCTCCTGCTTCCTTCCAATCCCGCGCTCTCTTTCCCGGCGGCGGAGCGAGGCGGCGGCCATTGCGGCCCAATGCGCCATTTCGTAACGCGGCGGCGGATCAATGTCAATGTGGCCGCCGCCCGCCTGCTTGTTCGCTCGCCCGGATGTGACTGCTCGTCCCCTCCCCTCCCCCACCGCCTCCTCCCAACCGCTCCCGCCGGGGCCCGCCATGCCGCCCTCGGTCTCGAATCCGAGGCCGCGCGCCCGGCGGGCCGGGCCCCCTCCCGAGGTCTCCTCAGCCACGCAGCGGCTGCGAGGGGCCACCTGTGCAGCCGAAGGAGAAGGCGAGGAGGATGAGGGGCCCCAAGTAGGCCTCTGAGGCCCGTTCCCCTCCCCCCCACCGCCCGTCTCAACGCAGAGCGCGGGACGGCCGATCCGGTCCACCCGGCCTCCCCGCTCCCACCGAGCTAGGCCCCCCACGCCGGCCACTACCCATCAACCCCCCGCTCTCCCCCTAATACCTCCTCCCCCCGGCGGCGGCGGCGACGGCCGGAGTCGGGCTGGGGGCGACCGGGCGGCGGTTTTACCTCCATTTTGAGACCGGACTCGCCTCTTCCAACTCGAGTTCAATATGGGACCGAGAGGAAGAGGCGGGGCTAGTCGTCACGTGACGCGCTTTCCGCGCGCCGCCGTGCTGGTGGGGGAGGGGCAAGTTGGGAAGGGGGCGTGGTCAACTGGGCGCGAAAAGAGAATGGACCAGCGGGTTGGCCGGCGGGGAGCGGGGGCGGGCCGGGCCGCGGGAGCGCGCGCGCCTCGCCAACTTCCAGTGCGTTGCCGCCCTTTCCGCCGTTCGCGCCCGGGCTGCTGCGGTGACGTCAGCTCGGACTCAGCCAATAGCGAGTGCCCACGTCGGGAGAACGCCTTGTGACCGCTCGTCACCGGAGAAAAAGGCCCTTCTCTTTCTTCTGGCGTTTCTTACCCCTCCCCCACGTAGGCCTCACGGTATTCGTTTGCGAATTTATTTCTTTCCCGTACCTGAATAAAACCCCACTTTTTTCTCTGGAAAGATTGCAGAAAAGCCTTCTGGGCCCCTCGGCATCTCCTCACACGTTTCCGGGTGCCAGAGACCAGTTTGTTTGACTGGGACGCCCACTGTGAGGGCCCGCACTAAACATTCCTGCGGCCCCCGGACCTATATGAATCCATGGGCACCTTGGAAGGGCCTCAAAAATGCGGCTGACATAGTGAAATTTCACCCTTAATGAGCTGAGGCCGAACTGGTCGAGGTCAGTTCATTAAGTACTCACCAAACTCAAGAAATCTGTCGCCACTGTTTACTAAGTTCTGGTTACTGTGGAGAGAGCTGAAGCAGCTGTTCTTGCGGATTTAATTTAAGGAATGATTCACAAGATTTCTAAAAAAGTATGGACAGATAGGCTCCCTATGCGCGAGTGATTTTTACTTCAGTGTTTCCAACTCGGTCTCGAAGTATAAGGAACGAGATAAAGAATTAAAAACCAGAAATCTAATAATCCTGTCTTGATCTAGCCAAGTAATTTTAAGTCATTCGACCTAGCTGAGCTTTAGTTTGAGTTTTTTTAATGAAATGGTGAAATTAGGTGATTGCCGACACCTGTGAGAACTGTAAATTAATAATTTACGGATCCATATTTAAACAAAGGTACTGATAAAAGGGACCACAATTTACAAGTCTTCCCTGCCCTGCTTAGAAATGTCCTGTATTTTAATGTAGCAGTTTGTAAGAACAGCTTCTTTAGAATTATCAAACCCTCCATTGGAAGGATTAGAAATCAAATCATATATATTATAAATTGTTTGAAAATTGTTAACAAATGGGGAATGGAAAAAACAACAACAAAAAGTGGAGAATGGTCGTTTTGGAGTTTGGAAAAGGGAACACAAAGAATAAGAATTTGTTATTTATCTATCACTGCCAAGCGGAACAGGTGTTTTATTTGGGAGACATAAAAAATACTCTGTTCTGTGGCAGAAACCAGTCACCTGGCCTTAATATAACTTGGGTGAAATAACCCTCCAAACCAGACTCCTCCTGTTACTATGATTCCAAATCACAAGCAAACCATTGTGTATTCTCTGGTCCTCCTGATAGCCAAAAACAGTAGTTAAGACCTTTAGAAAATGTATACCCTTAGTGTTTTGTTTATACATCAAGGCTTTGTGAGTTTGATTACTATGAAATTGTCATGCATAACTTCATCAGTATTGAGTACTTAGAAAAATACTAAGTTAAAGACCTTAGGAAGATGGTATCCACATCAAGGTATTTAAGAGTCCCTTCAAAGGTGATCAAGAAGAAAAAAAAAAAGACAAAGGTGATCAAGAAGGCTGATCACTTGGCTTCACTATAGGGAATGTCTGTTTAGATATTTCCCAGCCAAGTTATTTCTAATTAATAATAACAATCATAATTTGCTTTTATTCTTTCTTTTTTCAATTGTGTTAATTTTTTTTTTTTTTTTAGATTTTATTTATTAGAGAAGAACCAGAGGGAGAGGGAGAAGCAGACTCCCTGCTGAGCAGGGAGCCTGATGTGGGATTTGATCCCAGGACTCTGGGATCATGACCTGAGCTGAAGGCAGACGTTTTACTGACTTAGCAACCAAGGCGTCCCTGAATTGGGAAATGTGATACTAAGTACTTCATCCAAGAACATGGTATGTCAGTACATTTATTCTCGTCTTTTGTCCTACAGTAAATGTGGATTCTTCTTTTTGGATTTGTCCAGGTTTGTTGTTAATCCAGACTTTGTGATTTTTTAGACATTAGTTATTTTTTATGCTTTCGTCTAAGCTTGCCCTCCAGCCCTGCAGCGACATGGTATCTCATACAGATATCCGTGCTGGAGTTCTTGACCTTATTGGATACCAACTTGAACCTTGGCTTCTGTCTATTCCCATAGTATATGATGGGGAGGCGGGAGACAAGGGTCCTAGGGTGAGGTGAGGTGGCAAGCACACTTTATAAATAAATTATATCAGGGCCTCTCAACTTCTTGAGTTGAAGAAGAAGTTCAACTTCTTCTTTCATATCACAACATGTACAGAAAATAATAATTTTTGCATAGCACCCTAGGTTACATAAACAAGTTTTGGAAGCATCTAAATGATGGTAAAAAAAATTAAAAAATTAATAGCATTATCTTTAAATTATATAATTATAAAATAAATTACAGTGTGTTAGAGAAGATATTAAAAATTACATTTGAATAAATCCATTTTTCCATATTTTTTAGTGATCAACTTGCACTTGTTTCTGTGAATATATTTTGATATTAGGTTTTATGGTTGAAGTGACTTTATGCAGTTCCTTTTTTTTTTTTTAAGATTTTATTTATTTATTTGACAGAGGGAGAGAAATCACAAGTAGAAAGAGAGGCAGGCAGAGAGAGAAAGGGAAGCAGGCTCCCTGCTAGGCAGAGAGCCCGATTCAGGGCTCAATCCCAGGACCCTGAGATCATGACCTGAGCCGAAGGCAGAGGCTTTAACCCACTGAGCCACCCAGGCGCCCCTAAATTTAAAAAAAAAAAAATTATCTATTTGAAAGAGAAAGTAAGTAAGAGAGAGAACATAAGTGAGGGAGAGAGGCAGAGGGAGCAAAAGGTGCCCAGCTGAGCAGGGAGCCCCATGCAGGGCTCAACCCCAGGAATCTGGGATCACAACCCAAGCCAGGGGCAGACGCTCAACTGAGCCAGCCAGGTGCCCCTGATCTAAACTTCTTAATGATAAACTTCTCATATTCCGAATAGTAATTATCAGTGAGGGACTCTGATCACATACATGGGTGATAAAATATTTAAAACCATTTTAGGGGCGCCTGAGTGGCTCAGTGGGTTAAAGCTTCTTCTGCCTTCGGCTCGGGTCATGATCTCAGGGTCCTGGAATCGAGCCCCACATCGGGCTCTCTGCTCGGCAGGGAGCCTGCTTCCTCCTCACTCTCTGCCTGCCTCTCTGTCTACTTGTGATTTCTCTCTCTCTGTCAAATAAATAAATAAAATCTTTAAAAACAAACAAACAAACAAAAAAACATTTTATGCAACCATTCAGAATTTACAATTATATTTAAAGAGTAGCAACTTTTCCTTTTCTTTACTGACAGATGTATTATTGCAGTTTCATAAGATAATGCAAAAAGATTTGGAAACCAATAGTATATTTTTATATCTGGATTTCCACATTGAAACTCTAGCCTTCAGAACATGCATGCATTCGTCAACAGCTAACCTGGGCACCAAAAAAGGAGTGTGTTGCTACAAAGGGTAGAAATGGCCACTATGTGTTAAGAAAAATATTAAGGGCATTGCCTAGAGTTGAGCCCACTGGAAACCCCACTCTTCCCAGGCTCATCTTTTACCCAACAGACTGCCCTTGAGACTGGGTGCTCTGCCCTTTGGATATCTGGTTCACAAACTCGAGCATTGGCTCCAACATCTCTCTGGTCCATGATAGGCAGTGAAGTGCTTTGCATAAGGATGCCGTGTGAGGGGTGCCTGGGTTGCTCAGTTGTGAAGTGTCTGCCTTCGGCTCAGGTCATGATCCCAGAGTCTTGGAATCAAGCCCTGCATCAGAGTCTTGGAATCAAGCCCTGCATCAGGGTCCCTGCTCAACAAGAAGCCTGCCTCTCCCTCTCCCACTCCCCTGCTTGTGTTCTCTCTCTTGCTATGTGTGTGTCTCTCTCTCTGTCAAATAACTAAATAAAATCTTAAAAAAAAAAAAAAAGGATGCCCATGTGATAGATATCTCCTTGGCTATGCACCTTCAGCAGGACTGCAAGTGCTGGTTGTTGTCCACAGTGCTTGCTGCTGCTTTGGCATACGTCCCAGACTGCTCTGCACAGACTGCTCTAAGGAGACCGAAACAAGGTGGCTTATGGCCAGAGGTACTGACCCACGGAGCTCTGGCTCTCCGTGACCCCTCTCAACTGCCCCGTTGCAGGAGAGGTCAATTCCTTAATCCACATTCCGGACACCAGCATGCCAAACTTCAGTAGTTGTGAAGCACTACCTAGATTGTATGCCTCATTTTATGAATGAGGAAGTTGTTCTGCAGATCAAAGAGTTGATTTTTTTCTAAGATTAATAGCAAATTATGGCAGAGTCAGAACTAAAAGAGAATGGAAATTGAAAATATTTTGGAAGAAGAAAGGTCATTCTTAGAAAGGAAGAATTGTGATATACTATAAACTTTGTTATCCACCACTATATTCAGAATATAATAGCTTTATTTTCCTAAAATATTGGTTTTTAAATAAAGTGTATATAAAGTAAAACACAAAACAAAATTCCATTTATATTTTCTTCTAGACCTAATGAATGCATTAAAAATATATGATTGTGTATGGGGCGTCCAGGTGGCTCAGTCAGTTAAATGCCCACCTTCAGCTCATTCAGGTTATGATCTCAGGGTCCTGGAATAGAGTCCTACTTGGGACTCCCTGCTCAGCAGGAATCTGCTTCTCCTTCTTCCTCTACCCCTACCCTTGCTCATGTGCACCCTATGTAGATTATCTTGTCATACACCCATGAGGCTGACCCTTGTGCCTAGCATAGTGCTCTATCTAGAGTAGGCTCTCAGTTTCTTTTTTTTTTTTTTAAGATCTTATTTATTTATTAGAGAAGGAGAGACTGAGAATGAGAGGGGAGAAGGTCAGAGGGAGAAGCAGACTTCCCGCAGAGCCGGGAGTCTGATATGGGACTCGATCCCGGGACTCCAGGACCATGACCCGAGCCGAAGGCAGTCGCCCAACCAACTGAGCCACCCAGGTGCCCATAGGCTCTCAGTTTCTTAAGCAATTTGTTTACTTTTCATTTTGTGGTGTATCTATACTTCTTCATCAGCCACTCATTTCTTAAGTGTGCATAATCTAGTTTATGCCTCAGGCTATGGACATTCTTTCTTCAAAGTCAAATTATTATCTAACCATCGAATTAATTTTTCTAGTCTCAATGTTAATCCTTTTGACTTAGTTTAGGCTGCTTTAACAAAATATCACAGATTGGGTGAATTTTTTAAAAAATTTATTTTTTACAGTTTTAGACTAAAAGTCTATCAGTGGTGCCAGTATGGTTGGGTTCTTGTGAGAACTCTCTTCCTGACTGCAGATGTCTGCCTTTTTGGTGTGTCCTTACACGGAAGAGAGAGAGAGAGAAAGAGAGAGAGTTAGCTGTTGTGTTTCTTCTTTATAGAAGGATGCTAATTCCATCATGAGGACTCTACCTTAATGGCTTGATTGTTTCTTAAAGGTCTCATCTCCAAGTACCAACACATTAGGGATTAGGGTTCCAACAAGAATTTTGGGGCAATACACATATTCAATCCATAGCATATCTCCCTAACCTGGGGATTGACAATACTGCCTATCCCTCCTTTTTGGTGGTTTCCTAGCTTGTCTTTATAAAGGCCACTGATTCTCCCCTTCTCTCTATTCCCTTCCGGATCCTTTCTTCCATTTCCTTCTCCCTCTGTTTCCATGAGATTTGTAACATTGAGAATCATCAGGGAATCTCTCTGTACATGCTTCCCAGGAGGTTAAAGTAGTGGTCAGTTCTGATAAGTGTGTGGAAATGATGGGATAGATGACAACACCCTCCTCCTCAACACACAAACACACGCTCCACAGGTGGGTGATTTAAAGGATGAGGTAATTTGATACTTGAAGTATTGATGAATGTACTTATTCTCTCTCTTAATCAGGTCCCAACTTGGAAGTTTGAAAAGGCTAAAAGTCTTTGTAATAGGTCTTTTACAAATGACTTCCCTGTGCTTCCCTTGTCACATCTTGTGGAATAGATAGCTGTGATTTCACCTGCCTAGCATCTTGTTTCCTTTGAGTAATCACACCCTTGATTTTCTTATTGAACTACCCACTTCTCATTCTTAGACTATAGGGTGCAGGGGGAGCTAGCTGATCCCACCCCTGATCACAGAAGCCCCATTTGACTTAGGCCTGGCCAATTGGAACATTGTATCCCTTTGTAACTTAACTAAGGAGTTTGTTCCTTGGTAAGTTACAAATAAAGAACTACACCAAATGGAGTTGTCACACCAAGGAAACTTTATCTGCAGCAAATAAGGAGATCACAGGAAATAACTTCCAAAACTGTGACTCCTCAAGCAGGTTCTTTTTATGAGTGGGTTTATTTTTTTTTTTTTTTAGGGTTAGGGTAAATATTCAGAAAGGGGAGTTTGTCATCATATGTAGAGGTGAGCATAAGGTCATGCATGCATATTTAGGAAACATGCCTATACTTGCCGTTATATGCTACGTTAACCAGGTTTGTACTCCTCCTTGGGTGGAAATTTTAACATAATGAGGGAGAGGTAACTGTCCGACACACCAGGGCCCACCTGCAGAGGTCCATCTGTGTAGGTGTGAGTCAGTGATTGAGTTCAAACTGGTCTGGGCGAGCAGTTCTTCCTGTTGTTTGTTTCTAAAAGATAAAGGTTAACATTCTTATGGAGGAGAGGGGTTGTTGGGAGTCTTGCTGGTGGCACCTCTAAGCTATGGTAATTGGTTTAAGATTGGGCAAGTGACTTATCATTCATTGATTACTTATTTGCTCAAAAAATATTTATTGAACACCAACCATGTGCCTGAAAATGTCAGGGATATGGGGCGGATACTCCACATTCAGGGAGCTTACATTCAAAGTGAGGGAAGCAGGGGTGCCTTGGTGGCTCAGTGGGTTAAGCCTCTACCTTCAGCTCAGGTCATGATCTCAGGGTCCTGGGATTGAGCCCCTCATCGTGCTCTCTGCTTGGCAGGGAGTCTGCTTCCCCCTCTCTCTCTGTCTGCCTCTCTGCCTACTTGTGATCTCGCTCTCTCTGTCAAATACATAAGTAAAATCTTCAAACTGAGGGAGGCAGACAATAAACTAAATAAATTATATAGGATTAGAAAATAGCAAGTGCAGAGACCTTTGTTAAAAAGCAAAATTCAACTAAGTAAATTTTATTTTATTTTTATTTATTTTTTTCAAAAGATTTTATTTCTTTATTTGACAGAGAGAGACACAACAAAAGAGAGAGCACAAGCAGGGGAAGTGGGAGCGGGAGAAGCAGGCTCCTCGCTGAACAGGAAGCCCAGTGCGATGCTGGAGCTCATCCCAGGACCCTGGGATCATGACCTGAGGCAAAGGTATGACTTGAGGTGAAGGCAGGCGCTTAACAACTGAGCCACCCAGGTACCCCTCAACTGAGTAAATTTTAAAGGTCAAATTGGCTTTATTAAATAATTCATGAATTAGGGAGCATCCCACCTAGCAAGTAGAGGGGCCTCCTGCAAAGACTTGCACAAAATGGAAGGCTTTTATAAAAAGATGGGTAGGGCAAGAAGTTATTAGCAAAAGGAAAGAAAGAATTGTTTCAGGCTAGGTCCTACCCCTAGGGGGAAGAATTCAGGGGAAAGGTGTCTTATTAGGTCAATTACCTCATATTCCTTTAGGGCAGGTGGAGAGGACCCAGGTGACAGATTACCTCTGTGGTGCCTACCAGAAAATTCCAGATTTTAGCTTAAGGTTCCATTCCTGGAGAAGTTTTGAAACTGCAATTAAGTCTTGATTTGCTGTGGTGGGGCAAGTGACTCCATCTCGGGCCCATGGCTTTCTTTTTAACATCCTGAAGCTGGGTCTTGTCAGGAGTATTTGAGCCAGGAAGTTCATTTGGTAGAAACAGAGTGAGTGAGGGGGAAGAGAACTGGAGTAAGATCAGAGATAATAGGAGATGTGATCATGCAGGACTTGAAGGACATTGTAAGAATTTTGGTTTTTACTGTGACAGGAGAAACCATTGGATAGTTTTGAGGCTTCAGTTTTTACAGGATTGCTCCGAACTCTAGCAGGTAAAGCACTTATTATCCCACCCAGCATGCATGGTAGTGAATGGTAGGTAGAACTGAAACCTGGGGCTAGAGGGACTCAGAACTGGTGAAGTTGAGGCTGAATTGTCAACTCCAATCCTCAGAGCTAAAGATAGGCTTTGAATGAGTCTGAGAAGAATTGAGCATGAAGTAAGAGGTGTTAGTGGTGTAGTTTTTTTTTTTTAGATTTTTATTTATTATTTATTTGACAAAGAGAGACACACAGAGAGAGAGAGAGAGAGAGAGAACTGTTAGGCTGTATTTAGGCTGGCAGGCCCCAGGGACGCTAAGAGCAGACAAGATGGCCACCGAGTTTCACAAGATGGTGGCTCGGGACTTTCTGCCTTGGGGCTTCCGGTCTCAGAGACTTTCCAAATCACCCCACAACGATGACGAACTATCTGACTGGTGGACCTTGCATTCCTTTTTCTGTAAAATGAGTTGACAATTGATTGGTGTATTTTGTATCCCTCATATACATAAACTGCAGCCAATCAGATACCCAGTAAACCCTCCACACCCTAAGGCCCCTAATCAAAAACCCCTCAGCCCTACCACTGGGCGTGACTTCCTTGGCCCTGTCCTAATCTGGACCAAAGAACCTCGCCCAAGGCGCTTCCATTAAAGCTTGCCTCGATTCTACTCACGGGGCTCCTCTTTTTCACCAACGATTTAAACCTGACAAGAACAAACACACAAGCAGGGGGAGTGGGAGAGGGGGAAGCAGGCTTCTAGCCAAGCAGGGGCTCCATCCCAGGACCCTGGGTTCATGACCTGAGCCCAAGGCAGATGTAGTTTTTGAATATAGGTGAGGTTTGGTGGGGTCCAGGAACCCAAGGTCAAGAAAGAATTCTTGAAACCTCTTCGGTGCAAAATGATGGTTTTATTAAAGCATGGGGACAGTACCTGTGGGCAGAATGAGCTGCTGCCCCCTGCTGCCCCAGGATTGTGGGAAGCAACTGATTATAATACTTTAGGGTTTAGGGGGAAGCAAAGGTAAGGGAAGTTCCAAGAGGATTTTCATATGCTGAAAGAGTCCTGAAACCTGAGACCTTGCTATTATTGTCAAGCCAAGGGTTTTTTCCCTCTAGCACGGCATTAACACTAAGACAGTTGGGAGCTTCCTAGAGGAACTTTATACCCGGCCTGCCTCAAGTATTTGTCCATGGGCTGCAGGTTATAAGGACATTTAATTTTATCTACATTTCCTTCTGCCTTTGTTTCCCACATCATGAGGGGGAAGCCAGGCAGATGAAGTAAGAGGAAGGAGATGGAAGTCCTAGAAAGGGGATTGAATTAATTTTGGTGGACAGTTTCCCCAGTTCAGGATTTCTTCCCTCCAACAGGCAGTGCTCTATGTAACCACCTCAGTGTGGCATTTCTTACTGTGGTATCTTGGTAGCTCTCCATAGCCAGCCCTCAGTTTTATCTTAATTTCTCAACTTCAGTTTTCCACCACCAGCGCCACTACTATTCCCCCCCCATCACCCTAATTTTGATTTATTTCTGTTAATTTTAACATCAGGTACCAACCTGGCTTCTTTGTGGATGAGAAATATCAGTACACACACTGAGAATAATATGAAGTTTAAGACTCTGAAGAAAAAATTGGGTGGGGGTTGCTGTCAGCACATTTGGTCTCAGCTATTGTTAGGAAGGAAGTAATCTGATTGAAAAATGGGATTAACACCCAAATTGGCTGACTTTTGATTCTCTCAGGGCTTTTTTTCTATTTTAATTATAGAAATTTTTAACAATACAGAAAAATGGAAAAAACTGTACAAAAATCACCTTTATACCTACCAATCAGATTCAGCAGTTGATGGCCATTTGCCATATATTTTGTGTTTCTGTATGGAAATACATTGCAAACATCATGATGCTTTTCCCCTTCATACTTTAGTCTACATAATCTAAAAATAAGGACATTCTTTTCCATAATCACATTGCCACGGGTTTTTTATTTCTTAAATGTTTTATAATCAATTGGAGTCATTATTCCTTTTGATATGTGAATTACCCCAAATTTGGCTTCTATGTCCTTTGTGTCATGCTCCCACTATTTTTTTTAAGATTTTTAATTTTTTAAATTTTTATTTATTTTTTTTATTTTTTTAAGATTTTATTTGACACAGAGATCACAAGTCCGCAGAGAGGCAGGCAGAGAGAGAGGGGAAAGCAGGCTTCCCGCTGAGTAGAGAGCCCGATAGGGGGCTTGATCCCAGGACCCTGAGATCATGACCTGAGCTGAAGGCAGAGGCTTTAACCCACTGAGCCATCCAGGTACCCCAAGATTTTTTATTTTTGAGTAATCTCTACACTCAGCATGGTGCTCAAACTCACAACCCAAGATTGAGTCACATACTGTACCAAGTGAGCCAGCCAGGCATCCCATGCACCCATTAGCCTTAAAAACTTGGCTTGAATTCTCTCTCAGGTGCATTTGAATTTTATTAATCAAAACAAACCGTAATGGTGGAATTTTAGGCAATATGTGTAAAGATTGAGAGATGAGGAAAGGGAGAAAGTGGCCTCTAGATATGTAAGTCAGTAAGATTGTCCTTAGAATCTGCTAGCCTAGGCTTGTCTTGACCTGGGGAATCTTCCCTTCCTTCACATTCACAGCCCGATTCACCAAAAGCTCCACTGTTTTTCAGAATTCATTGGCAGCTGGAGGCTGAGTTTACTATGTGAATGTTTCACCTGTTTGTAAATTAAAAAATGCCTACATATCTGTGTAGGAAGAGTCAAGATAACATGACCCAAATATAATTAATTAAAATAAAAGAGGGGGCTTCCTGATTGGCTTAGTCAGTAGAACATGCAACTCTTGATCTTATTGGGGTGCTGGGTATGAGCCCCACACTGGGTGTAGAGATTACTTGAATAAATAAACACACACTAATTTTAAAAAACTAAAGGGAAATACTCATCAGTAATAATATGGGACCTTAAATGAGGAAAGCACATAGTTAAAAATAAAACAATAGGTCCAAAATGGATTCATTTAGGCTAAATCCTACATCACTAATCCAAGACTCAGTCGTGGTTTCACTCACCCAAAAATGGATTCCTAAACCAGTCAGTCAGGAATCACCTGATCAGCACTATTTATAGGTCCTAAGACTGACAGGGCCCAGCCATCCCCTAAGGAAAGTAATCTTGTGATAACCAACAGGCTCTTTGCCCAGCATAACTTCCTCATGTCTGCTCCCTTCTGCCTATAGAAGTCTTTGATTTTTCTACTGCTCCTTGAAGTGCTGTTCTGTCTGCTAGATTGGATGCTGCCCTATTTGAATCAATTTTGCTCAAATAAACTCAAAATTTTTAATATGCCTGTGTATCTTTTAACACATGTTAACGCGTATAGTGATGAGAGAGTTCTGACTGAGATGCTGAGAGAGCACACCTTTGGGCCATCCATACACAGAAATTTGGCTGCCCGGCATCTTGTTCCTTCATGGACTTCTGAGCTCACACTGACAACAAATCCTGCAGCTTTGTGTTACCTTAGCTATCCCAAGGGAAAGCCATGTCTTAAGAAAACTTCTGTGACAATTGTTAGGACCTGTTTGGCCTAAGTGATTCCATCTTGTCTAAGCAGCCATTTTGTTGTGAACACAAGCTGACCTTGCCCTAAGAGAGCAAAGTCAGCTTGGAGGAACCTACTTAGATAAGCCCAGGACACCAATGGAATGTGGTCTGTTGGCTCCTGATGACAGTCCCCCAGAAGAACAAGGGTGAGTCAGGCCAGGTGGGGATGTCCAATCAGTAAAGGACACATATGCCACCTCCCTCAACCCCACTGCTCCTGAAGTTAGGTCAGGTGGAGACGCCCAATCAGTAAAGAACGCATATGTAACCCTGCCTGACCCCACTGCTTCTGACCAATAAGGATAAGCTCACAGTCGGTTTGCGGTTGTGCCCTATAAAAGATAGCCTGTAAGACTAGGCGGGGTCCCTCTCTGCATAGAGACTACCCTGACCGGCCAGTATGATTCTCCATGCTTGGCGCAAAATATAGCTCTGCTTGACCTTCGCTTTGTATCAGTCTCGTTCCTTTGATCACGGACCCTAACAACAATAATACCTTAACCCAAAGCAAACATTTTCAAAGGGTGGGAATGGAGTCACTGAGACAAGTCAATGGAGGAATTTGATTTTAGAGGGAGACTCTTTTCATAAGTCACACCGTCATAGCTACTTCCTGTTCTGCTACTTATCTCTGGCCCTGCCTACGATCTTATCACTATATGGTTGTGATGCAGAAGGTAGAGAAGATTAACTTACCCTGAGTTATGCAACCTCCTTTCTTTTAGAAGGAAGGACACATGCTTTCATGTTGCTGTGAATATAGTAATGCTCAAGACATATTTGATGTAGGAAATTTAAATAACTCTCCATGAAGAATGGAAGAGACACTTAAGACTGCCAGTCTTTTCAATAATACCCCAACCTCTTTTCATTCTATTTACTTAGATCCCCACATAGATTTTAAATACTTTTGCTTTATGTGCTGATCTTCATTTCCCTGTTTCCCTTTCTTCTGGTTCATCTAGTCTTTTTGCTATCATTGCCTTAGTTAATATCCTGGGATCTAATGTCATGTGCTTCCCATCAAGAATGTTTTTATACTTCAGTTTTCCTAACAAGGAGCTTTGGGATTTCTTGATTTAGTTAAATATTTCCTAGAGACAATATGAAGGGGATTCTGCTAGTCCTACACACTATATAAAATTATACACAATCTTAGAGGACAAATAATTTATAAGTTAAACAAGGACCTAGATTTGATAGGCTTACATGTAATTCATGTGTCCCCTCTGCTTTGCTACATGGAGTAACTAAACCATCTCAGGTTCTCTTTCACCCTAGCGCTCTGCTCAAAGTCTCTCTGTAAAAAGAATCTTGGTATGGGCTACTAAGAAGTTACTTCTCCTGCCTCCATATCGTTAACTATAAGTGGAGAAAACCATGTACTAAGAAAAGTACTTTTATTTACAATTATTCAGCTAAGCAAACAAAATATGCTGGTTACCATGGCAGTGTATCTTATATACATTTCTTAGCCTCCAAAAGTGTACATAAATATTAGAAAATAGAGAGGCACCTGGATGGTTAAGGGCCCAACTCTTGGATTCGGCTCAGGTCCTGATCTCAGGGTTGTGAGACCAAGCCCTACATTGGGCCCCAAACTCAGCTTGAAGTCTGCTTGAGATTCTCTCTCCTTCACCTTCTGCCCCTCCCACTTGTGCTCTCTCTCTCTTTTTCTCTTTCAAATAAATAAATAAATCTTTTTAAAAATGAGAAAAATAGAATTAAAAAAAGTAGGTGTAAGAAGAGGCAGAAGGGTGGGCATCGTTCCCTTTATTCCCTTAATAGACATTTTATTTATTTTCACTGTGGTAAAACATATATGACATAAAATATATCATTTTAGCTAATTTTAAGCATACAATTCAGTGATATTAATTATATTCACAATTTGTATAACCATCACTGCTATTTCCAAAATTTGTCTATTACTACAACCAGAACCTCTGTACCCACTAAGTCATAACTTCCCATTCCCCCTTCCTCCTATCCCTGGTAACCTCAAATCTACTTTTTCTCTCTATGAATTTGTCATTTTTAAGGTGTTTTTATTTTTTTTTCCTTAAGATTTTATTTATTTGAGAGAGAGAGGACTAGCAGGGGAAGGGGCAGAGGGAGAAGCAGACTCTCTGCTGACCTGGAAGCCCAATGTGGGGCTTGATCCCAGGACTCCAGGATCACAACCTGAGCTGAAAGCAGATGCTTAACCAACTGAGCCACTCAGGCACCCCTTATCTGTCATTTTTAAAAGGTGAACATTGATGGCGATGTGGATGGGAAAATGGCTTAAGGAATGCAGAAGAACAAGACTTAACTCTTTTCCTTTGGGTAACTCAAAGGGATAAAGTTAGAAAACCATTATAGTGTCCTCTTTTGCTTTTCTCCGAAGGCAGTATTAGCTCTCATCAGCAGAGGTATTGATCTAGCTGGCAGAACTGGGAAATTAGGATTTGAGATGGAAAGGATGCAAAAAGAAAAATCTACATAATATTAAGCTTTGGAAAGCAAAATAGTATTATGTATGTCAGTAGACTCCCATGATGAATTTTTATCTTAAGAGAGGATTTTTTCAAATCCTTTTATTATACACTGGCTGAAGTAGGAGGGACCAGCTTATAAAGTTCTGTGGAATATAGAGAGGATACTCTTCTCTTTATTTTTTTTTAAAGATTTTATTTATTTATTTATTTGACAGAGAGAAAGAGATCACAAGTAGGCAGAGAGGGAGAAGGAGGGAGAGGGGTAAGCAGGCTCCCTGCTGAGCGGAGAACCTAATGTGACGCTCTATGCGAGGCCTCAATGCAAGACTCGATCCCAGGACCCTGAGATCACGACCTGAGCCGAGGGCGGAGGCTTAACCCACTGAGCCACCCAGGCGCCCCATCTCTTCTCTTTATTAATAAAAGCACAAGTCTTGCTGCTCAATAGCAGGAAGGGGGAATAGCTAGGTTAAGGTTGCCTGCAAGTAAGAAAAACACTCCAGGTAAGAGTAAACAAGATAGAAGTTTGTTTCTCCATCATATTCCAGAAATCTTTTTTTTTTTAGTTCACAAGGTTGTACAAATCTGGTATGGTATTCAATAAGACTTGGAGACCTAGACTCCTTTAGTCTTCCTATCTGCTACGTTTCACACTAGAAATTTAATCTACATGGCAGCCAGTAAACAGAATGAAAGGGGAGCGAAGGGTACATCACCTTCCTTTAAGGATGTTCGCTGCAAAATGCATGTACACTGTGTGTTCTTATCCCATTGGTAAAACTTTGTCACATGGCCATAACTGACTGCAAGGGAGCCAGGAAGTGGGAGCTCTGTCTTTATGGGAGAAGGTACATATAGATATCGGGGAATAACTAGCACTTTGTGCAACAGAAAAAAAAGGTAGTTTGAAGAATGAGACTTCCAAGGTGGAGGGCAGTACTGAGTGGAAGGCCATGATCAGGGGTCTGGGCAGCCCAAAGACAACCCAGTAGGAGGGAGTTGAGTGTCAAAAGTAAGTTAGTTTGGAATACATCAAGAGGCTGGGAAGTGGGTTTTTTTAGCTGAGAAAGTAGGAGATGTTCTCAACATTTTAGCTAAAACTAGTCCTGTCCTGTCTTTACTATAAATTGTATGTGGAAAGACTGCTTCAGAAAATGAGTCCCAGGAGGGAAGGGAGCCTGATGGATATCTCTTCATCACGCTGCCTAAAGAACCTAGAGGTAGGGTTAAGGCTAGTGGGAAAGACCTTTATCAGAACCTGGAAGACAGGGCCTGGACCTCTGGCCTGCTGAGGGAGCTCGCTCTGGGGAGCAGCAGCGGAGGAAGGTGTCTACTTTGGGATGCACACAGCTCTGATGCCTTCTGTTTGCGGGGGAACTCCGTTTTGCTCTGGCATTCAATTTATCCCACATGGGCACAGAGGCCATATATACAGTGATTTACAGCAAGGATTTGGGAGCCAAACTGTGTAGTTTTGAACCCCAGCACTACCCCTTGCTATCTCTGTAACTTTCCAAAAGAAAGGAGGTGCTAAAAATGAATACCTTCCTCGTACTCCATGATTACAGGATGTAAACAAGACCAGAGATATATTATCATTGTTAAGTTCCATATGGTCAGTCGGACCCAATTCAGATTATTTGCTTGTATCTAAGCAGAACACCAACATTTGAGATTCAATCTACTTTGTCCCTACAGCTCTGTTAGTGTCTCTTCTATTATGTCAGAGTTCTTACAAGTGGTCCTGTTTTGGTTTTTTAACAAGGTTTTTATAAGTTTCTTGTAAGAATTGATTTAATTAAAACATGATATATAGAAAAACTAAAAGAAAAATTAGCTATTATGTATTATTATGTCTCAGAACAAAATGGAGAAAATGGCTAAAAAAATGGAAGTTATTTATTTTAAAAGATTTTATTTATTTATTTGTCAGAGAGAGAGAGAGCACAAGCAGGGGGAGCAGCAGAGGGAGGGGGAGAAGCAGGCTCCTGCTGAGCAGGGAGACTGATGTGGGGTTCAATCCCAGGACCTTGGGATCATGACCTGAGCAGACGTTTAACCGACTGAGCCTTCCAGGCATCCCCAAAATGGAAGTTTTTTAAAAAGGAGTTTACTTAGACTCCAAATACAGGTTTTTATTGATTTCATCAATGTCGATGTAGCGTGATGTAGATTGTGATGTCCTATAATCCTTGCAAAAGTTAGTACAGGAAAAAAAAAAGTTAGTACAGGAATAAATAATGGTTTCAGTTGCATGATCAATTCATGCAAAAGAAATGACCTTAAATCCCTAACATATGACAGACAAAAATGGGGTGTAGACTGTGTTAATGAATTATTTCTACAGTTAACCGACTTAAAATCTAAACAATGTTATTTTACTGTTTATATCACAGATATGTTCTTTCAGTAGGTTCCTTGTAGCAATTATAACAACCGCAAAACTGCAAGTAGAAAACAAAGTGCAGGCTGGCTCAGTCATGGGTGGCTCAGTTAAGCATCTACCTTCAGCTCAGGTCATGATCCAGGGTCCTGGGATCGAGTCCCACATCAGGCTCTCTGCTCCACGGGAGGCCTGCTTCTCCCCCTCCTTCTGCCTGCCACCTCTTGTTCTCTCTCTGTCAAATAAATTAATAAAAATCTTTAAAAAATCTTAAAAAAAGAAAACAAAGTGCAATTCAGATTGTTCTTAGGAGTAAGCATAAGAGAACAAAGCTAGACCCCTAGTACAAAATCAGACATTATAACAAATACACTATAAAGGTTGTAGGAACAAAGTAAATACAACCCTGAATGTCTTCTCTTTTTCCCTCCTCTCCTTTTTGTAAGATATAAGCAAACTCCATTTGGTAGGACTAACCATGTTGAACTTCAAATGATAATACATCTCTGGATTTGTTTACATCCTATAGCTTATTCACAGAGTGTGCTGGCCATCATATGCTGTGTATTTACTTCAAGCTTATAATATCAAAGGTGAATTCAGTTCAGTCCAAATACTGCCATGGTCTTTTAAAGTTGTAGTTGTATTATTCTAAATACTATTAGATGTACTAGGAAAGCCAGATTAATTATTTTTAGTTTATACCTCAGATTTCTTCAATTTTTATTATCTTAATTATCTGTATGGTGTAGTTACATTTCTGCTATACTTTTTTTTCAGTAGGTTAATTATGTCTTGGTAAAATGTCCCTTAAATCAGATGATATCATATGAACCATATAAAAAGAATAATTATAATATTCTAATATGCAGCGATTTAGATTTAAAGCAGTTTTAATGAGTTCTAGAAATAAAATTTATATATCACTTCATTAATATTGTTTTAAGTTTGGATTTCTCTTATTAAATACTTCTATTAGGTATAAGACAATTTGAAAAACAGAAAACTATTAAGTAATAGAGCAATAAAAATGTTTTTGGGGGGAGGGGGAAGAGAAGGTTCAAAACACCTAAGCAGTGACCCAAACAGTTTAATAAATCATTTGGCATGAAGCACCTCAAAATGTGCTAACATGTTCAAAACACTTAATTCCATGTATCTGAGGGAGAATGTCACATATTTTGATTCCTCAATTTGAAATAATTTTGAGTTTTTGACCTTTTTGGCTAAAAAATGACCTTGATTTCTCAATTTTGGAATTACACATTCCTTAGCCTAGACCTTATGATAAGTCATGAAGACAAACCAGTCACATACTGGTGTAACTGCTAAAGTTAGAACTGTCCATAATGAGAGTTAAATCTCTTAAGAAGTAGAGACCTGACTCTCCTTTCGTGAGTACTGCTGTTTACTCAAAGGTGGAATATTGTTAACATGGTGAGCTAATGGGGTGGGTAAGCACGCGTCCAGCTTCGTGGTCCTTGCTTCCCCAATCTCCCTGGATCTCCTAGTCTGCCTTCAGGAAGCGCTTTGGGTGGGTTAATCCCAGGCCAGGCATTCATATCATTGTTCCCAGTAAACTAGCAGTATAAAACATTGTAAACCAAGACCTCAGAGGGTCGATGAAGTCCTTTCAAGTGCTGCTTTCTGTTTAACTCCCTATCACAGGTCGAGCCAGCCCTACAAACAGTCACTGGGGTATATCCCCAGTTGTCTTAGCTTCTTCTCTTTTTTAAGTAAGAAACAGAAATCTAATTAATTCAAATAAAAGGGGTGGGGACACATGATAGCAAAGATCTCACAAAAGCAAATGTAGTCAAACTTCATGGGAAATAAGGCTGTAAACTGAAGCTCTCAGGAACCAAGGAATCTATATTCTTCCTTTTTCAGACTCACTGAGGCCAACTGGTGTCTCCTCTTCCTTTCTCTTAGCACATTTACTCCACTTTCCTCTTTCATGTAGCTGGCACATTAACGCACCCATTCCCGAAATGGCAAGCAGTCTCCAGTCTGACCTATCAGCATAGCTACCTTCAGGCTTTCGGTGTCTGTTTAAAGTATTTGAGAGGAGTGGCAGCGAGGGGAGAGAGATCAAATATGATCTGATAGAGAGAAGCTAGTGGATGGACTAGTTTTACCTCAGATAGCTGTTTTTGAGCCACCAACCTTGATTGTAGGACTCCTAAATTTTTTTTTTTAAGAGTTTATTTACTTATTTATTTGACAGAGAGAGTTCACAAGTAGGCAGAGCAGCAGGCCTAAGGAGAGGGAGAAGCAGGCTCCCTGCTGAGCAGAGAGCCCCATGTGGGCTCGATCCCAGGACCCTGAGATCATGACCTGAGCCAAAGGCAGAGGCTCAACCCACTGAGCCACGCAGGCTGGATGTTAAAGATCAGTCTTATTCATCAGAAGCAAAGAAAATGGAAGATGAAATGTGAAGCAAACTGCAAGATCAGTGATGTTTGAAAATAGTAACAGTTACTACATTTTTGTCCTCCTTGATATTTTCTCTTAGCATGCTAGCTAGATTTTATGATATTCAGTTGGTAAGAGCTTAAACACTTCGTCGGAGCAATATTGACACAAGGGAGATGCTCTCTCTTTCTCGGCCTATATTGCCGCCCTCCTTTCACCAGACACCAAATCTGCTAGAACGTGGATCTTGGATCCCAGCCTCCAGAACCGTAAAAAATGAATGTCTGTTGTTTTTTAAGTTATCTACTCTGTACTATTTGTTGTAGTAGCCCAAACTAAGATAGGCAAATAAGATCTAATAAAGTTGTTTAAAGATTTTTCTCTTGATAATTGATAAATTTTAACAATCGTACCCTGGAGTGACACGTAACTGTGAGTATGTTGCTTACTCTCTAGGGACTTCAGTTCTTCGGAGTTACGATAATTCACTTCATAATAATGAAGTTCCAGATATATTCAACCCACCAAGAAAGCACTGCCTGATTGGATTTTAGAAAGGATTCTATACCTCAGGTATTTCATGATGATGATATTATTCACCTCTAACTTGCTTTATACTTATGAAATTTTATTATAATAAGTCTTAGAATATTAGACCTGGAAGAAATAGAAATTATGTAGTTCTGGGGCGCCTGGGTGGATCAGTGGGTTGAAGCCTCTGCCTTCGGCTTAGGTCATGATCTCAGGGTCCTGGGATCGAGCCCCACATCGGACTCTCTGCTCAGCGGGGAACCTGCTTCCCCCTCTCTCTCTGCCTGCCTCTCTGCCTACCTGTGATCTCTCTCTCTGTCAAATAAATAAATAAAATCTTTAAAAAAAAAAAGAAATTATGTAGTTCAACTCCCTCATTAATTAATACCATATTTTCCTTCTAATTATTATTATTTTTTTTAAAACAGTATCATCTTTTTTTCTTTTTAGATTTTATTTATTTATTAAATAATAAATAATTATTTATTATTTATGAGCAGAAGGCAGAGGCTTCAACCCACTGAGCCACCCTGGCGTCCCTTCCTTCTAATTATTGATATACCATTGAGGTAGCAAAAAGGAATTAGAAAAATCTGGAACTACATCAGATAAAGTGCAGATAAACAAAACTCAGATGAGGCCTTTATCAATAAAGCTTTACTCATTTACCACATAATAATTACCTGATGGATTTTTAAAATTTGAAATAATCATAGTATTCACACATATGAAATAAGAAGGTGGCCATGTTTATGGTTTCTGTTACAGGAAAGAAAACCAACTTTTAGGTGATTCTCCCACATACATAATTCATTGAGCCTCATATATACATAGACGTTATAAGGATTACTGATGTTGAGATTTTTCTACGTAGATAAATTTGAAAAACTTACTATAGTCTTACAATACATTTTGAATGGTAGGCTATTTGATAATGAAAAGCTTATTTCTATATTTATTAATAGTCGTAGTGCTCTGATGGACAAGATACCATCTCAGCCATAAGAAGCATATATTCTGGGGTGCCTGGGTGGCTCAGTGGGTTAAAGCCTCTGCCTTTGGCTCAGGTCATGATCTCAGGGTCCTGGGATCGAGCCCCGCATCGGGCTCTCTGCTCAGCAGGGAGCCTGCTTCCCCCTCTCTCTCTCTGCCTGCCTCTCTGCCTACTTGTGATCTCTCTCTCTCTCTCTCTGTCAAATAAATAAAATCTTTAAAAAAAAAAAAAAGAAGCATATGTTCTGAAGTCTTTAAGCTAAAGTCTTCAGGCCCAAACATTTCAATTTTGTTCGTGTTTTAGTGACCACACACCTTTGAGAACTGAAAGGAGTCTTTCAGCATAGCGATGGAAAGGACAGACAGCAGGCTATTTTTGGTTGCCACGAACATCACATTCTAGCCAATACATTTTTACATGATTGTGTCAGCCAGGTCCGAGGGTGTCATTAAAGTATCCCTTAAAGTGTGGAGCACAGATTGTTTCTAAAAAGTGTTTATAAAGTCAAACTTGTATATAATAAAAAAAATTAAAAATTAAAAAGAGATTTCTAAAATTTAAAAAAATTCTTGCTTATTCCTTTGAGAACTTGCTTCACTAGAGTTAAGTAATTCTCAGGTAAGAACAGTACAGTCATTTCCCCCATCCCTGGCTCTCTGTCAATTTTGACACTAGATTTTGCACTGTTTCCTATGCTGTGAGCTTGAATTTCTAGGCAATAAAGATAACAAGATAGGAACAGTGTGGCTCCTCCTTTCTACCTATTTTTTTTTAAAGATTTTATTTATTTATTTATTAGGAAAGAGAGAGAGTGAGAGAGAGCAGGTCAGAGTGAGAAGCGGACTCCCCATGGAGCTGGGAGCCCGATGTGGGACTCGATTCCGGGACTCCGGGATCGTGACCTGAGCTGAAGGCAGTCGCTCAACCAACTGCGCCACCCAGGGGCCCTCTACCTATTTTTAAAAGTTAGGAGGTCGCTGGAAACTCACATGTAAAGAGCCCACTAGTGGGGCACCTGGGTGGCTCAGTCAGTTAACTGTCTGCCTTTGGCTCAGGTCATGATCCTGGAGTCCCAGGATTGGACCCCACATTCGGCTCCCCACTCAATAGGGAGTCTTTTTCTCCCTCTCCTGCTGCTCCTCTCTGCTCCTCTCTCTTGCTCACTCTCTTTCAAATAAATAAATAAAATCTGAAAAAAAAAGAGCCTACTAATTGCCAGAAGTGTTTGCAAATTGTTTCCGTTTATTGGCCATAGGTAGGTCAATTATCTCCAGTTTCGAGAGTAGGACACTATGGATCAGAGAAGCTATGTAATTTGCCTAAAGTCATATGGTGAATAGAAGTGACTGGAAGAGAACGTATCTGAGCAGAAACAGAGATAGCATGAGATGAACATCTCACTCAGTAAGCCACTCACCCTTGTTCTCTCTTCACCACCCTTCCACCAACAGAAGAAGCAATAATAACCTTGGCTGCCCTGGGCCTCTGTGCAGGATGAAGGCAACTGCCATCCCGTAGAAGCTCTAAATTCTAAAACAAAGGCCATAACCTGCCGAGTGTATTTGTAGTAAGATACCATAAAAATGGAAGGTATGATATTGAATTCCTTCTTTTATTAGCAGTTTTGTAGTGAAAATTCTCCAGAAGGAGTTGGTATAGCTCACCATGCAGGATGATGTGGACACCTGTACCAGATCTTTCTCTTCCAGTGACCTCAAATAAACTGTAGGGGCTTGTTTTTGTGCTTTCAAATCTTTTCTCCTTTGATCCTTTCAACTTATGGGCAATTCATTTCTTATGACTCAGAATTGGCTTTCAGTAAAGATCTTTTTTACTTTCCAAAGTGGTGTGAAATTTAGATGCTAATTGTGTTTTGTTCGTTTAATTAGATGTGTGAGTTAAGGGGTATAAAATAAGCAACTAACTACTTTATCACAAGATACAAAAAAATTTTCAGATTAAAGAACAAAATGTCATAAATTCTAATCAAAATAGTGTCTGATATCAGGGCACATGGCTGCCTCAGTTGGTGGAGCATGAGACTCTTGATCTTGGGGTCGTGAGTTTAAGCCCCATGTTGGGCATAGAGTTCACTTAAAAAAAATGGTGTATGATATCATTTCATGCAAGAAAAATGAATGACTTCCAAGAGCTCTCCCTGAGAAATTAGGTTGAAAGACTGGCTAAATCCTCAAATCCCCCTACCTCCTCATCCACAAGAGAAACAAAGCAGGTATTTTGCAACACACAATTTAAAGTGAAGCTATAATTATCACCTAGTAATCTCTCATCATCTAGTTCTTAACATCTTCACACTATTCTGCTTTGTCAATTATCTGCTCAAAATAAACCCTGCACTATAAACTGTTGAATGTCAATAATCAATTCCTTGGCTAGATTTACATAATAGAATAACAAAACAAAAAATTGCTGCATAACAAGTAAAGCCTTTAAACTGTCTTAAGAAATATATGCAGCCACTCACACCAGATAACAGTGCTAATGTGGTGGACACTGTCCACTGTGTGTAGACAGGCAACACTTGGGAAGGCCTCCAGGCCTAAATGAAGCAGATCCAGTCTGTTGCCCTCAACTACCTACAGAAAGACATGCATTTCTGTGGTTTTCTTGGGAAGCCCCCCGTTCTGGAACGTGCGCTGGCTTCCTAGAACCCCCAAATTCCTTGCCCAAACAGCCTGGAGCATGCATCAGAGCCTGCAGTGTCCCCTCTCGGTTCTTTGGTTGGTCTAATAATTAATTTGACATAAGACAGATAAACAGAAAAAAAATTAATTTCAAACATAAGGGAGCCAATAAAAATATGAGCCTCCCTGAAGTGACCAAAGCAGGCAGCCTTTATACCTTTTAAACAAAAAAACAATTATTTGTGAAGAACTAACAAAAGGGTTTGGGCTTGGGGTAGCAAATAAATGAAGAAGTAACCAAGTTTGTTTATACGGCCTTCTTGGCCCTGAATTCCCTATCTGTGGTGATAAGGATGCTTTCTTCCCTCCAAGTGCAGAGAAGGTAGCCTTCACTTGGGGAATTTATTTCCTGCTTTCAGGGGGGAACAAAAGGACCTTCTTGTACCAGCTGTTTCTTAAGTAACTTTAGTTCAAAATAATCAATATGTCAAAGTGGCATATTTTGGGGTAACCCGCCCTGAACCCCATTGTTTCCTTTCATTGGCTGACTACCTGGCTGTTTCTTAAGTAACTTTAGTTCAAAATAATCAATATGTCAAAGTGGCATATTTTGGGGTAACCCGCCCTGAACCCCATTGTTTCCTTTCATTGACTGACTACCTCACAGCACAGCTTTCCCATATAGCCTACCTGTGCATTGTTTCCCTGCTTCTCCTCCCTCTCACTGCCCTGTGTTTATACCTATCACATAAAAGCAAGAACACTTAATTTCCCATACACTTTGTTGTTTAGTAAATTGGGCTAAAACATAGGCCCATTATATGAATCAGAAAAAATAAAATTTTGAGAGTATGTGAAAGCAAGTGGTCTTTTTTCTTAAGGTACATTCTTTTTTTTTTTTTTTAAAGACTTCATTTATTCATTTGAGAGGAAGAAAGAGAGCACAAGCAGGGGGAGAGGCAGAGGGAGAGGGAGAAGCAGGCTCCCCGCTGAGCTGGGAGCCCCACATGGAGCTCATTTCCAGGACCTGAAAGTCATGACCTGAGCAGATTCTTAACTATCTGAGCTACCTACGTGCCCCAAGGTACATTCTTTTTTTTAAAAAAATATTTTATTTATTTATTTTTAGAGAGAGAGAGGGCGAGGGAGAGGGTGGGAATCTTAAGCAGGCTCCAGGCTCAGTGCAGAGCCCAATGTGGCACTGTCTCACAACCCTGAGATCATGACCTGAGCTGATATCAAGAGTCAGATGCTTAACTGACTGAGCCACCCAGGTATCCCCAAGAGCAAGTGATCTTAGAATATGTGATAAAAACCCATTTTTATACCATGTCTTCAGATTGTATATGTAAAAATTAATTATTTCAGTATGAATTTGGAGACACTCTAGTGTTTGGATAGAAACTCTAGTGCTTGTCTCTTTTCCCTCAGACTCCTAAGACTCTTTCTTGTATCCTAATTGATCAAGAATTCAAGAATCAAGTATATGTGTAGCACTATATAAATCTTTGGAAATGCTAAAATGGGCTTAAGACACCTTCTTTGTCCCCATCATATAGGTAGAACCCGGAGACAATATAGAAGTACTGACTTGTGTGGTCTTGACTAAAGTGCCTCAGGGAAGTGGGGAAATTATTAATGGTCTCAAAGATCTTAGAAGATTTCATGGTGAAGAGATAAGAGTTCTGCCTCCAATTCTAATGTGGAAGAGGGGTTTCCCCACACCAACCTGTGATTCTTAGGCCCCAGCTGTCCTACAATTCAACCCAGTGCTGACACTATCTGCCTTGAGATAGCATCAGATTCCACAGCTTGAAGGCTCAGTTGGGCAAGACTGCTTCTGACCAGCTTCAGACCCCAGTCACAAGCCCCGGTTAGTACCTGTGCTTCTGATGGACCGGCTATAGATCAGAGGTTCCAGAACCCAGGGCAACATGTTGCTTACTAGATTACTGGTTTGTTGTAAAATGATGTACCTCAGGAGCGGCCAGGTGGAAGAGATGCCTCGGGCAAGGTGTGGGGAGAAGGGAAAGGGCACAGAGCTTCCATGCCCTCTCTGGGTGTGCCGTTTCCCCATCACCTCCATGTTTTCACCAAAGTGGAAGCTCTCCAAACCCCATCTTTTTCAGTTTTTATGGAGGCTTTATTAGGCATGATTGATTATATCATTGGCCATTCACTCACTTTCGAGGCCTCCTCCCCTCCACAGAGGTGGGGTGGGGAGACTGAAAGTCCCAAGCCTGTAATCACAAGTTGGTTGTTCTGGCAACCCGCCCCTACCCTTTGGTGCTTTCCAAAAGTCACCTCATTAACAGAACAGAAGATAATCTTTATTGCCCTCGTCACTTAGGAAATTCCCAGGGTTTGGGGTGCTGTGTGCCAGAAACAGGGATGAAGACCAAATATATGTCTCTAATGATACAACACAACATCACAAAATGAAACTTTTGGATGGCATTTTTAAGGATGGATAATACCTGAATTGGTAGAGAGGATACAGAAAGGTGCTCCTGGTTAGAGTTTCAAACCCTGAGGGAAGCCCTGCAGACGAGATTCAGTACTTGGCAAGGATTCACCATTCTTCCATTCCTTTTAACAGCCCTGGGGGTTACAGACTGCTTGAACCTCACCAGTGAAACCCAGATTCATCCATGATATAAAACAATTAATCATTTGGGGTGCCTGGGTGGTGCGGTCAGTTAGGCATCTGACTTGGTTTTGGCTCCAGTGGTGATCTCAGGGTTATGAGATTGAGCCCCTTGTTGGGCTCTGCCCTCAGCACAGAGTCTGCTTAAGGCTCTTTCTCCCTTTCCCTCTGCCCCTCCCCTTCACTCTATCTTTCTCTCTAAAATAAATGAAAAAAAATTTTAAATACTTATTTGACAAGAGAGACAGTGAGAGAGGGAACACAAGGAGGGGGTGTGGGAGAGGGAGAAGCAGGCTCCCCATTGAGCAGAGAGCCCGATGTGGGGCTTGATCCCATGACCCTGGGATCATGACCCAAGCCAAAGGCAGACGCTTAACGACTGAGCCACCCAGGTGCCCCTAAAATAAATAAATCTTAAAAAAAAAATGATTTGATAATTTTCTTTTCTTTTTTTTTTTTTTAAAGATTTTATTTATTTATTTGAGAGACAGAGAAAGTGAGAGAGAGCATGAGAGGAGAGAAGGTCAGAGGAAGAAGCAGACTCCCTGTGGAGCTGGGAGCCCGATGTGGGACTCGATCCCAGAACTCAAGGATCATGACCTGAGTCGAAGGCAGTTGCTCAACCAACTGAGCCACCCAGGCACCCGATTTGATAATTTTCTTAACAGCAACAAACAAAGCTGAATCTAAACTTCAAATCTGGGCCTTCAAACAGATTTTCAAAAGGGCCCTCTCAATTTTGTTAAAAAAAAAAAACCACTCTGGGGCGCCTGGGTGGCTCAATTGGTTAAGCGACTGCCTTTAGCTTAGGTCACGATCCCAGGACCCTGGGATTTAGCTCCACATCCGGCTCTGCAGGGGAGCCTATTCTCCCTTTTGCTCTGCTTGGTGCCCCCCTGCTCATGCTTTCCCTCCCTGTTAAATAAATAAAATCTTAAAAAAAAAAATTAAAAATAAATACTTCTGATGAAAGGTCCCTTATTGGTAACTTAGATGCTTACCAGTAGTGACAGATGGTAACTATACTTATTGTGGTGAGCATGTCTTATATGTGTATAGAAAGGTTGAATCACTATGTTGTATACCTGAATCTGACATATAGTCTGTCAACTATACTTCAATTACAAAATTTTTTTAAAAAGTAAAAAAAATAATGCATATTAGATAGAATCATCAGAATATAGGATTATTTACGTAAGAGTGAATACAGATAATAATTCACTTTAGAATAATACTGACTTATGGGATATCCTGGAAATAAGCGAATTAATCTCATTGACAAATGATCATCTAGTTCCTTATTTAGCGTTCAAGTATGTGACCCAACAAAAAGTAAGTTTTTGTTGATCTAGGAGTAAAATTCAAGAATTTAATTTTACCTGGGGACAGTTTATTAGTTGGAAACTCACAATTCAGCATAAAAACTCCTACTTGAATTTAAATAATTGAATTCAATATAATTGTTAAAGAGCAATTTGTGAAGGAAAGGAAGATAGAAAATTGGGAAAAATTACTAAAGACTATGAAAAACTCTTGATAAGGGGACAGATCATGTTCTCAGACTATCAGCTACAAATTTCTCCTCTTTGAGTGAAACTAGAATTTCAAAAATTCAGTATATGAAGTATATACTGGTGAGCCACTAAAATGAAAGAATTTGCTTCAAAATATTCCGGGAGGAAAGAAGTTGGGAGAAGAGCAGATTGGAGGAGCAATGAGAGGTGATAAGTCATGAAGTTTCATAATTTCTTCTCTCTCTTTTGTATATATTTGGAATTTTTATAATATGAATTTTTTATAAAATCCAATGTATTTTCAGTAGATGACAATTGATGAATCAAAGCTAAATTTTCTTCATTCTCTTCAAGGGGTTTGTAAATATATACTAGGCCACATCAACAAACTGGGGATTGATACTTAACCTAATTGCAAGCTCCCCCCAGAAATGTAATCTTACCCAGTGAGTCAGGAATTTTCTGATCGCCACCAAAGAGGTAATCTGTCACATGGGCCCTTTCTATCCGCCCCCCCTTCAAAGGAAGGTGAGGTAATCTGTATATTCAGACCCCCTCCTTTTCCCCTCAGGAAAAGTGACCTTGCCTGAAACAATGCTTTCTTTTGTTAATTACCCCACCCTCCTTCCATTTCGTACAACTCTTCAGAGCTCCTTTCTTCTTGCTAGATGGGATGCTGCCCAATTTATGAATGATTTAAGAAAGCCAATTAGATCTTCAAATTTACTCGGTTGAATTTTTGTTTTTAACACATCCATTATTTCATTTCAGCTAACCGCTGTTATTGGGGTGAATGAGACAGAGGAGGGAATAGACTAGTCAGGAGGGATTGCACCTTCACCAGATTCTTCTTCCGGTAACAGAGTATCCTCCCTGCTTATTTCCCTTCAGTTCATTGGCCCATTGATTCCAGGTTAAACAGAAATTTCAGTAGATCCTTTTTATATTTGTATTTATGTATGGTAGCTTCCTCTTCACTGCATTCCATGACAACTATCCACCACTAACCAGGCACATTTTTCTGCCTTCCTTACAGAGAAAGATTTTTGTGAATATTTCGCTTGTTATTATTAGATAAAACACAAAATGTGACTTCAGATTAATTTCCTTTTAGTCTTTATCCAGTTTTAGTCTTTATCCAATTTTCCACAGATTGCTTCACTCCTAACCTAAAGGGATTACTCCTGAAATAGTTTTCATTTTTTTTTCCACCTTTGCATTTGTTTTGCCTCAGGTACTTTTGTGAATGCTGGCTAAGAATTCAATCAAATTTAAGAAAGATTAGATTCTTTTTTTTTAAAAAGATTTATTTATTTATTTATGGAATGGAGAGAGATTACAAGTAGGCAGAGAGGCAGGCAGAGAGAGAGGGGGAAGCTGGCTCCCTGCTGAGCAGAGCCCAATAGGGGGCTTGATCCCAGGACCCTGAGATCATGACCTGAGCTGAAGGCAGAGGCTCAACCCACTGAGCCACCCAGGCACCCGAAAGATTAGATTCTTTTGAGGTTGGACAATTCTGTTCTCAAACTTGCTTTGAGATCTTATGATCTGGCCACATGAAAGGCTAGAATGAGAACAGAGACAGCTAAGAATCCGAAGCAGGCTACCAGTTGATCTAAGGTCACAGGAAAGAGAGAGGTGTGTATGACCTTTAACACACAATAAATCTGCCCAAGTGTCCACTTGGCCTAATTTGATGTGTCAGGCTCAGACCAATCAACAACATTTCCCTTTGGGGATTGGTTTAGGCAAAAGTGAGAAAGGCAATTAGAAGAAAGGAGCAGTGACCTCAACTTTCATAAACCCAAGGAAACAGAATACAATCAGGTTTTGGTGAGTGAAAGCCTACAGGTAACAGTATCAGGGATAAAGGAATGACAAGCCTGGGTAGAGCAAGAAAACAGAGTTCCTGTACATCAAGAAGAATCCTGAAGGGGCACCTGGGTGGCTCAGTCGTTAAGCACCTGCCTTCAGCTCAGGTCCATGATCCCAGGGTCCTGGGATCGAGCCCCTCATTGGGCTCCCTGCTCGGCAGGGAGCCTGCTTCTCCCTCTCCCACTCCCCCCTGCTTGTGTTCCCCCTCTCGCTGTGTCTTTCTTTGTCAAATAAATAAACTCTTTAAAAAAGAAGAAGAAGAAGAATCCTGATGAAGAGGATCTCTGGAAGGAAGGGGAGCTGAAAGGGAGAAAGTGGGGTACCAGAGACTAGTGTTACATACAAACTTACCTATGTAGGTCCTAAAACACTTATGATCTTCGGCTTAAATCATACCAATGTAAGATCTGCATTACTCCACTGACATTTGTGGCAATAGAATAAAATATTTAGGAAACAAAACACAGAGTACATTAAATTACATTTTTTTAACTTGACGCCTTAACTTTTAAGAACAGAGATACTGGGATGCTTGAAGGTAAACTTTTTTTTTTTTTAAGATTTATTTATTTATTTGACGGAGAGAGAGAGATCACAAGTAGGCAGAGAGAGAGGGGGAAGCAGGTTCCCTGCTGAGCAGAGAGCCCCATGTGGGACTTGATCCCAGGACCCGATCCCAGGACCCTGAGATCGTGACCTGAGCTGGAGGCAGAGGCTTTAACCCTCTGAGCCACCCAGGTGCCCCTTTTTAAAGATTTTTTTAAAAGATTTTATTTATTTGAGAGAGAGAGAGTGAAAGCACAAGCAGAGAGAGGGGCACAAGGAGGGAGAAGCAATCTCCCCACTGAGCAGGGATCCAGATGCCCTTCTTGATTCCAGGACCCAGAGATCCCAGGACCCTGACATCATGACCAGAGCTTAAGACAGAGGTTTAATTGAGCCACCCAGGTGCCCTTTTCGAAGGTAAACTTTTAAAGGAGAAATGCAAATGATCTGGGGGATAAATAAATATTTTCAAAACACAGGATTTACTCCAAGATATCAGCCAATCAAACAAGTATTTATTGAGCAAACAAGGTGGGTATATGGATCACACTCCACATTAATTCTTGCCTCAGCAATAATTCTGTGTTAATGATCTTTTTTTTTTGTAAATGTTTACAAATCATCTATTTAACTAATTATGCTGTTGACCTTTGTCCGGTATAGGTATAGGTATGTCCAGTAGAGGTATAAATCATACATCTTTAGTATTGATCAACTGTTCATTTTGTTATTTTCTCACTCTCCTGATCTATCTGCTCTTAACCTGTCATTTTATTTGAAAATCCAATTTTAAAGCAATTAACTTAATTTCTTCTTTTTGAACCCTATTTAAAAATTATCTGATGAGTATGTTTTTTTTTTTTTAAAGATTTTATTTATTTATTTGACAGAGAGAGAGAGATCACAAGTAGGCAGAGAGGCACGCAGAGAGAGAGGAGGAAGCAGGCTCCTTGCTGAGCAGAAAGCCAGATGCGGGGCTCAATCCCAGGATCTGAGATCATGACCTGAGCCGAAGGCAGAGGCTTTAACCCACTGAGCCACCCAGGTGCCCCGAGTATGTTTTTAAATTCAAATTCAGCAAAATTATTTGTTGCAAAACTGATATCATTTTGAAAATGGAGTGATATTTTTTGGAAAGTTAAAACTTTAAAGATTTTATTTATTTATTTATTTGACAGAGAGAGAGAGATCTCAAGTAGGCAGAGAGGCAGGCAGAGAGAGAGGAGGAAGCAGGGTCCTGCTGAGCAGAGAGCCCGATGTGGGGCTCGATCCCAGGACCCTGAGATCATGACCTGAGCCGAAGGCAGAGGCTTTAACCCACTGATCCACCCAGGCGCCCCATTTTTTTGGGGGGGAAGTTAAAACTTTAATTTTGAATTTGTTGACATATGTACCAGTAAAAGTGCTCCTAGAAACATCCATGGTGCTAAAATATCAATTTTAAAAAGTGAAAACATAATTTACATGTAAATATTAAGGAAGATGTATCAAACTTTCAACAACTCATTAATTAATGAGGGAACCAGTAAGAGTAAGATTAATTCAAAGGTTATTTTGAAGAACATATTTTTATCAATAAATATCAGTATTGATAAATATATGTATATACACACATTTAGTTAGGAATACTGAAATGAATTTGTCAGTAGATACAAAAGTGGTTAATATCCTTTAGGCCAGTAAAGTACAATGTTTACTCTTTCCCTGGTCATTTATCATGAAACTTTACCAAGGTCCTACACCTGGGAAATAGATGCCTCAGCATTTGAGGGTTACAGCTTCTCGACTTTTTCCAGGCAGGATCTATGTACAATGATAGCAGAGACATGTGTGGAGGAGGGCTTGGGGGTTGGTTCTACCTTCTCAGAAACTAACTTCCCTCATCATGTCAGGAAAAGAATGGTGGTTCTGATACCTGGGCTTAGCAGGCCCAAAGAAGTGCATGGCTCAGTCATGTGTCCTGTTGCCATGTCCCCCCCGGAAGAGATGGCCATAAAAGCTGTCCTCTAAAGGGCCAATGGGGTATCGTCTAGATTCTTATCCACGGGTGGCCAGGAATTCAGAGGCTGTCCTGTCTGGAGACAACACACCAATTATTTTTAAATGGTTAGATGAAAACCAATCACACCTTATGTCTCAAACCTCACAGTGATGATGATTTTCAACATTGACTGCACATTAGAATCAGATGGGAAACTTTGAAAATTAAGTCTTGATGTCCAGGTTGTTCCCCAGACCAATTCAACTGTAATCTTTGGTGGTCAAACCTGGGCATCGAGAGTTTTAAAAATTCCCCAGATGATCCAGTCATCAAAGTGGTAACAGCTAACTCTTCTTTTTTAAGTTCATAGACTTTGATTACTTTAGGAAATGCTCCTGTGACCAAAGAAATAAAGCCTGGTCATACAAAGTGGCACTTGCTTAGAGGATCCCGAGAGAAGGACAATCATGGGGGTCCTCATGAAGATTTCATTATATCATTTGTATTCCTCTTTTCTTTTTCTTTTCTTTCTTTCTTTTTTTTTTAAGATTTTATTTGACAGAGAGAGAGAGAGAGAGAGACAGTGAGAGAGAGAATACAAGCAGGGGGAGGGGGAGATAGAGAAGCAGGCTTTTTGCTGAGCTGGGAGCCCTATGTGGGACGTGGGGTTCAATGCCAGGACCCTGGGATCATAACCTGAGCAGACGCTTAATGACTGAGCCACCCAGGCACCCCTGTATTCTTCTTTTCTTGTTACTAGACTGGTCCTGTTTTATTTTCCCTTTTCACTCTTCTTAGGATATGCTTTCATAGGGCCTCTTGATGTGTGTGTGTGTGTGTGTGTGTGTGTGTGTGTGTGTGTGTGTAAACAGAACAAATTAATTTCGAGGATAGTACTATCTTTACTTGCCTTGGGTTACTTTGTATTTCCACCCAAACTGGACAAAATGGGGGGGGGGGGTTCCAAAATTTGAACTGGGACCACAGCTGTTCTCAATAAGTCAAGCTTTTCCACCACCCTGTGAGGGAAGACAATGTTTAGATCAGCTTGCCACCAGGAGCTTTCTGACAAAAATGCAAAGTAGTTTAAGTCACTAAAGGGACTTATTCTACCCCGTACACTAGGAATTAGGTAAAGTTTCTCACTACATCTTAAGGCTGTCCTGAGAATGCCATTATCCTCAAACACCCTTAAAAGAGGAGCTAATTAAAGGCTGAGTATTTAGCATCATTAAACTAAAGATATTTCCTATAAAATTTCAACTGCAGAACAAGTAGGTCTTTAATCCAACATTCCCCTGCTTTCAGATCTACCCCCTGTCTAATACACACACGGGTTTTACAAAAAATTCCGTATTCAAACTCAATATTTGTGATTATAATTTAGAAAGTCCACAGAGGTTCAGTTAACTATCGCTGGCTTTCATTCTTCCTTTTTTTTTTTTTTAATGTTTATTTATTTATTTGACAGAGAGAACTCGAGAGAGCACAAGCAAGGGGAGCAGCAGCCAGAGGGAGAAGCAGGCTCTCCTCTGAGCAGAGAGCTCTACGTGGGACGTGGGGCTTAATGCCAGGACCCTGGGATCATGACCTGAGCCAAAGGCAGATGATTAACCAACTGAGCCACCCAGGTGCCCCACTTCATTCTTTTCATGGGATGTCTTCTTTTTTTTAAATTTATTTGTTTTTTAGTAATCTTTACACCCAACGTGGGGCTCAAACTCATGACCCCGAGATCAAGAGACATGCTCTTCCAACTGAGCCAGCCAGGCACCCCTTCCCAGGACTTCTTTATTTCAGTGTAGAGTCAAAGAGGGAACCTAGATTTTCATCACAGAGAAATCTAGATTTGAATCTCTGAATTCTGTGACTATGGCCAATATATTTAACTTTTCAGTGCCTCATTTTCTTTGTATGATAGGTAGAGTTAATGTGGGAACAGCGCAATTACGTGTAAAGTTTTTGGTACATGATATGGAATCAGTATTTAAAGATTTTATTTATTTATTTGACAGAGAGAGATCACAAGTAGGCAGAGCAGCAAGCAGAAGGACAGAGAGAAGCAGGCTCCCTGCTGAGCAGAGAGCCCAATGCGGGGCTCGATCCCAGGACCCTGAGATTATGACTTGACCCAAAGGCAGAGGCTTGAACCCACTGAGTCACCCAGGCGCCCCTGGAATCAATATTTAATATTAAAGTTGTAATTATCTTTTAAGTTATCGCTGCACCTACCATGGGGCTCAAACTCACCACCCTGAGATCAAGAGTCAGTTGCTCTACTGACTGAGCCAGCCAGGTGCCCCTGATTCTTTTTTTTTTAAACCTTTTTCTCTATCTTGCTTTCTCCAATATTAACCTATGGCCACTGACTGAGTTCCCACACTTGACTGTAAACACCATGAAATAAAGGGATGATCAATATATATTTGCTGAATGCATGTCTCTTGTACAATGTGCTCAGAATGTCATGTGAACAAATACCTTTACTATGACATAAAAGAATTTCGGGACACAGTCTAGTGATGAATGAAGTAAGTTCTAAAAACCCAATCTCATGTTACTCATTTGAAAACATGAACTTGTTCCTAGTTTTGTTCGGTTGTAATTTTTTAGTGCTGTAGGATCAAAGGCGTGGGTTCTGCAACCACAGAGCAAGACTACCTGGTTTTGAACCCTGACTATATTACTTACTAGCTGTGCAGAATTGATTTATTGATTTATTGAACACTGTGCTGAAAGTGAAAAACAGAATGGTTGTATGGGTACAGAAAGATTTTGTAAGGGTGTTTATATCCCACCTCACCCCCACCCCCGACCGTGATGGTGGGGCTGCCTGGGGGCTGGGCTGCCCCGCATCACAAGAGAGTATCCTGCTGCTTGTCACTAGCCCCAGGAAAGATCAAAATCAAAACTGGAAGTTTGGTTTCTATGGAACGTGTGTCACTTTTGCACCCTTGTAAAGTAAAAAAAAAGTAACTCAAACCACTATAAGTCAGGGGCCACCTGTAATTTGAAGAACTATGAATCTCATCACTTAATTTTAAGACTGCAGTAATTTTATTATTTACTAAAGCTATAGCAGTTATATTCCATTCCATAACCTTTCTAATAAGTCTACATAAAATGACTGCATCAAGTACTTTAAAATGTTTTTGTTGTTGTTGTTGTTGTTGTTTTGAGTAAAATGTTTTAAGATACATCAAAAGAAAGAAATCCTTAGTTGTGGACTTGGAGTTTTGTAAATGTAGACTTTATTGGATTAGTCAGCTATGTAATTACAGAAATGGATGTGTTCCAGGAAATTGCCACTCCTCTATGTTTTAATATTGCCAGGGAGCAGAATTAATATTTCTGTAAGTTCTGATTAACGTTTTTGTTCTTTTTTGGATTATGGTACTGGAATACTGTATTCATTTATTCCACATTACTTTTGGCTTCTTAATTGTTTTTTTCTCACATGTTTTTTGTAGTGGCTCCTTAAATTGTGCTCTCTGAGAACTCTGATGGTCAAGCCCATGACCAAGAAGTGTTGGTGATTTAAAGCCTTAGATCACTCTCGCTGGCTTTCCTCTGTCTCTTCTCAGACTGCTCCTTTCTCAAGCATTGCTAGGTCAGATTTCAGGTCACCATTTGGGCTATTTTTTACTTTGGTCTCTTATCCCATGAGGCTAGCTGGCTTGAGGGATGGAAGATGCCAAAATGTAAGATGGGCTTGAGGGAAAGGAGAGAACTCATTTTGAGTTAAGCCTAAACCATGTGCTTGGCCTAGCATCAGAGAGCTCTGCATTGGGGTTTTAGGCGTATGGTTCTTTGATTTCCATTTCTCATCGCTTCTAAATTTCTTTCCCAGGGTCTATGGGGAGAAGTGGCTGTACCCACACAGGAGTTGGGTACTTTGGAGTCCTTTGGCTTAACAGCATGCTTATCATTCCCATCAGGGCCTGCATGTGTGGTTGTGTGGTTTTGAACTTCAGGTACCCGCCCCAGCCTCTCCCTTGGTCAGGCTCTGAGGTAGGGCATCTTTTTTCTGATGAATATGAAGGCACTCATGAGGCTTGTTTTCTGGTCTGCTAGCAAATCCTGCTGAAGCCTGCTGGAGCAGTGATGATCCTATTGGGTATACAAGATTCTGACCCCATGTCCTAATTTCCTAGGAACTCGAAAACAATTATCAGAGTTATTCTGAGGGCTCTCTTCGGCAGCATGTGCACTAAAATTGGACGGATACAGAGAAAGTTAGCATGATTGATGCCTGCCAGTGGCTGGGGTGGGGGTGGGTTTAATGGGTAAAAGGGAGTCAAAAGTCAAAAAAAAAAAAAAGGGTCAAAAGTACAAACTTCTAGTTATAAAATAAAAGTCACAGGGATGTAATGTAGAGCATGGTGACTCTAGTTAATAATACTGTATTTCATACCCATTGCAAACCGTAAAAAATTCTCATCATAAGAAAAAAAATTTTATAACTATGTATGGTGATGGATATCAACCAGACTAATTATGTGATCATTTCGCAATATATACAAATAGCCAATCATTATGTTGTACACTGGAAATTAATATAATGTTGCAGGTCAACTATACCTTTATCATCACAAAAAAACGATAACTTTGAAAGGGAAAAATAAGTCAGTCCTTGCTCACGCAAGTAAAACTCCTGCTCTTCCCTGAAAAGGGAATTCTTCTGTTGGGAGACTTGTGCATCCCACCCAGACACCCTTTTCCTGCCCCTACTCATTTGCCAGACTTGCCTGGACGTGTTTGAATGTACGTAGCCGACCCCGTTTGGGTTCATTGCCAGAGGCCCCTTAGGCTTTCCCAAAGCCTGCCCCACCAGTTTGACAAACATGCTCAGGCATACGGGAACTCCACCAATGGACAAATAGATTTCCAAAGGCCAGGAAGCAGGAAGAGAAGTGGAGGTCAGAAAGGAGAAAGAAAATGCAGCGCGACTTGTCATGACTTGGTGCTGTCCCAGGTCCACTTCGGATTTGCATTTGGGTGGCTAATTGAGCAATACAAATTGCTGTACACCCACTGACCGCCCTTGCTTCTCTCCCCATCTCAGACCATAAATCCTTTAGGGGTCAGACTCCCTCCTGGCTGAGCCGTAGTGTTCACCAAAAATGCTTTGGAAACATTTTTGACATTAAAAAATTTTTTTTTCTACACAGGGAAGGGTGATCAAAGCTGAGCTTAGATGTGAAACTAAAGCCAGCAAAAAGGCTTTTCATTTTGCTTTGAACTGAGTACTTTGTTAAAAGAACGATGCTCTTTCTGCCTTGTGATATAGTTCGAATGTGGCCAGTTTCACCAGGTCTGTCCAACGGCAGCCTTGTGGACTGGATCAGGTGTGGTGTGCATGTAAGATGTCATCACTAATTCCTGCTGCCCGCTTCAACTCAGGCACAATGGGGAAACAACTCCCCAAAGTTAGAATTGATCACATTGATTTTTCTTCAGTTCGGGTCTTTGTAAGAAACAATGAACTACAGCCAAACTCACTATCCCTGTTTCTTGTATTTCTGGGACTGGTAGTGAGATATCATAGCAGAGAAAATAAATTTGATTTTTGTGATTTCTTTTTTAAGATGGGACTGAGATCAAGAGTCGCATTCTCCACTGACTGAGCCAGTTAGGCCCCCCTGGTGTTCTCTAAGTACATAAATGAAATCTTTAAAAAAGATATAAAATAAAAGTAGCCAGATGAACAAGTGCATGGAATTAATACAAACAGTGTCATTTCAAGTCCTGTTGAAGGTTATAAATGAGGATTCTTGTTTCAGAATTTCTTACCAATGCAGATGTTGTGGAAGGAAAGAACCTCTCCCCAACAACAAAATAAATTCAGGTGGCCTCAATCTCTCATCATCCACACTGATCAATATTCTAATTACTTCTGCAATTTTATAAAAAATGGTTGTAATGGGGACTGTGCAATCCTATCACCAGCATCTATTTACAAAAGGACTTTTTTTTTTTTTTTTTTTGGTCAGAGAGAGAGAGAGAGCACAAGCAGGGGAAGCAACAGGCAGAGTGAGAAGCAGACTCCCACTCAGCAGGGACCGCGATGTGGGGCTCTATCCCAGGACCCTGGGATCATGACCTGAGTCCAAGGCAGACACTCAACCGACCTAGCCACCCAGGTGCCCCACAAAAGGACTTTTTGAGAGTGAGAGTAGAGCAGCAGCACCCTGTCTCCTCTCACGTAGGAAAGCAGTCCACAAGTTCTGGCAGAGGCTCAACTAGCTTTCATCTATCCCCTTTTCCTGTGCAGCTCTAGGTGTAGCCAGGCGACCAAGTCCTGGCCAGGCGAATCTGAGTGGAAGGGAGACCTCTTCTGGGAGCCTCCTGCTGATTGGAATTTTAGAACACAAGCATCTGCCTATGCTCCCCTAAACAGCCCGACAGAGGAGCTTGTGTTCCTAAAACCATAGATCACGATATCAGTTCTGGCCTTTCCATCCTGACTTTTATGTGAGAATGAAATTTAATCTGTGGTTAAACACAACAAAAATTTATTTCTTGATTCCACCACTTGTCCAGTGCTGGTCAGTAGGGGAATCTGCTCACCGAGGGCACTGAGAGACCCAGGGAAGCATTCTATCTCAATTAGTGCTTCCACGACTGTCCAGACAGGCAAAGGGAACATAGTCAATCCTATACTTTTAAAGCTTCCACCTGAAAACCTACATTTTCACACATGTGAAAACACACGTCCCTTTGTTAGCTAATATGTCACATCAAAATGCCTAACCTCAAAGAGGGTAGGGAAGTACAATCCTTCTACGTCCCCAATGGGAGAAGAACCAGAATATGTGAACTATCCTAATGAGTACGAGAATTTCTGTCTTGTTTTAGCTGCTGTTATTTTGGCTTTTCAGCTATCTGCAGCTTCACTGAATCCCAACCAATACCGGAATGATGGCATCAAGGCTATAATTAGTAGGAAGTGTTTGTCGAAATTTCTGGAGTTCCCTGGATAAAAGTAGTAGATAAAAGCAATCGTAGGTTTAATAAAACACAGTAGAACCACAGTATCTGAGTGGTTTAGGAATGTATTCTGATTTGCTATAGGTAAAATCAGGTCTGCCTGCCCCTGCGCCCCAACGTAGAAGCCATCTGTGGCAGAAGGCTGATAGATATTTCTTTTTTTCAACCAGGCCTATTGTGCAATGCATCCATTAATCTGTAATCCAAAGTGTTTATTTACAGTGTGTAGGTGTCACTTAGAAGCAGGCACAGTTCATTAAAACAAACAAACAATCAGATTAGTCTTATGGAAGAAAATTCTATAGGCTATGGACAGAGGAAGTGTTTTCTGTTACCAGAGAAAAAACCCATGCATGGAATGGACCGCTCCTGCTCTCTTGTAGTCTCACTCAGGAAAGCAGAGCTGTATCAGATATGAACCTGAAGGACAAAAGCAGCTCTGGAGACACCAAGCAATAGTCTATGTTACAGGTTTCACACACTCCTTTAATTTCATTGGAAAAAATAATGAAACTGGAGAAAAGTATTTATGGAACTGGAGGAGAGCATATTTTGCTGGTTTTACTTTATGTTTGAAGTTTTGGGTATAGCTCAGCCCATAAATACTGAAATGCCTAGCATAAAGAACGCAGCCTGGGGCATACCCCATAAAACTTACAGTGCAATTAAATGAGCAATTTCCACTGGAAATAAAACGGGCATGTTGGGTGGAATATGAATTAAACTATGCGTAAGACTCAGGCTTCCACTAGGAACCTGCTGGGTTCAGTAGCAACTGATGCAGTCCATCTATAGGTCAAGACCAGTAAGTAACAAAAGACAACTGCAGTTAGCATGAAGATCAAGGCATTCCAAATTCCAAATTTGTGGTTAATGTAGTTTCCCTGTCATTATGTCTCCTGGAAAGGCCCAGCAAAATCAGGACTGATAACAGAGAGTAAATCTGACCCTCCATGCTGCAGACACACCGAGCTCTTCCATTGTGTCTGCTCTGCAGAATTTTTGAGTCTCGAAACTTTATTATCACCTTCTGAATATTCCCTCCTTCATCAAAGTCACATAGGGGTCATTGGATAAGTGTTTGTAAAGATTTCAAGTGGAAGACTGAAAAGCCACCAAAACAAACATCAGTTGGTATAACACATCACACTTTGTCCTGGTTCATTTCTGAACCTTATCTGGAGAGGAAAGGACAAGGACTCACTGATATCCCGAGGACAAACTCAGCTCAGGAAAGGTTTAAAACTGCAAGTCTGAGGCACCACATGTATACTTTGGCTTAGAGAGGGACGGGCTCCTACGTACAGAAAACATGTTTATCTCATTCGTCCTGGAGGTGAAGCAAATCCGCCCAAGATAAAGCTTAGCATTCATTCTTTAAGGAATTAGCGTAAGGGTGAGGGAAGGCAAGCTTGATGTTTTTGTGCCCTGGAAAGCCAGGGGAAGGCTGGTTTCAAGAAACCAGTTCTTTCCTCCACATGGTCCACCTCCACTGTCCCGGAGGATACGAGAGGGCAGAGTAGGTTAAAAGGTACAAGATTCAAATGGGTATTACCAGCCATTTAGACTATTCCTAAATTCAGCTAAAAATTATTGCTCCAGAAAATTAGGATATTTCACTGTAGTTTTTTCTAAATTCTTCTCTTGCCAAAATGATCCATGTCTGCCATTTTTCCCATTGTAAAATTGTACTACATATATATAAAGTTTGCTCAAATGAAAACCAGTGTTTTCCATGGCAGCAAATGCTTTGAATTTTTCATATATGGTTTTGTACTAGCCAGACCTCTATCTCAGCCTATCTACTTGCCTAATGATCATTTATGTTGTGAACCAAAAGTGCGGTTTCCTCTCTTTTGTCCAGGAGCCATCTTTCCCTAAAATGAGCAATTATGTGCATTTGGCTGCCATTCCTGGCCACAGAGTTGCAGCCATGGAAGGGCTGTGTTCTCCTTGCCCGAGAGGAGGCAAGGGCAGGATGAGAGAAAGCTGGTCTTGCAGAGCGTGCATGCTGGGAGTGCAGAGTTGAAGCTAGTTACAAGGAAGGAGGGCGGAAGAGCAAATTAGGAGCTAAGGCAGTAAAGTCGCTTTTCATGTGTGACCCTCCGATGTTGGACATTTCTGTTTTAGACTAAAGGCATAGTAAAAGAAGGCACTTTATTTAGGTTAACAGAGCATTATATAACTGGAAAATTTTACAGTTTTATATGTATAGTGAATAGTTGGTGGAGGAAAAAAAGGCTTCTCCTAGGTTTATTAGATAAGAAAAAATTCTTCACATTCTTCAAATTCTTCGATGATGTATTTCTTTTTCTTTCTTCTTTCTTTCTCTTCCTTCCTTCCTTCCTTCCTTCCTTCCTTCCTTCCTTCCTTCCTTCCTTCCTTCCTTCCTTCCTTCCTCCTCCCTCCCTCCCTCTCTCTCCTTCCCTCTTTTTTTTCTTCCTTTCGACAAAAGCTTGGAGGCATAAAATGGGGTTATTTTACTCGAAATGGCAAACTCTCTGGTGCTGCTTTACTACATGATCACAGTTAAAATCATTTCATGTTTTTCTCAGATTAATTGCCGTCAGTTTGAAAACTAGCCTTGTTAATTTAGCAGGCTGTGACGCAATATATCACTGCATCTTTAGAGCTCTGGCGCCAGCTAGTGGTAGGAGAGGGAGCCATGTGGTTGTTCTCAAATCAGGGGAGGCAGCTCTCATCATGTTGCCTCCACTTAGCCCTCGTCCTTCCCCATTTTCCCCACATCAGTATAAAGGGGGATCACTGCCACTTGGCCAGAGAGGGGCAGGCGGAATTGCAGATCAAAATAGAGAAAAATGGTAAGCGGGGCGGAGAGAGGAAAGGCCAGACAAATGCATTCCATTCTTCCAGTGGATTTGAGATCATTTATTTGAAATATTTCTGCCATATTGATGGAGCAGCTCAATCTTTTGCCAGTGAATGCTTAGCTTTTTGTTTTTCATTTGCAGAGATATTTGAATATATACTTAGGACATGTAATAACTCTGGAACTTCACCACAAACACAGCACTGAAGACAGACATGTTGTAAGTCTAAATTTGTGTTCATTTTTAAGTAGCAAATATTTCTGCTGTGAACAGGCTCTGCTACCTTCTCACTGGTACAACTCTAGATGAATAACTCTCAAATGGTTAATAAAACAGAAATCTCTTAAGATGGTATTTGTAGCTGGTACATTATGAAAAAAATATATAAAAATTTCAGGCAAAAGACATTTTGTTGGGGATGTACGAAGTAAATATAGGCTTGGAGCCCAATCTGTCCTCAAGTTGAAATAGGTTATAAGGATTTGCAGGAAACTTCAAACATACAGCATGTATTTTAAGAACAAAGAATCTTTGGCAGGCCATTTTTCTAATTTAATTAAGCTATAGCTGATCTTACTAGGGTTATGGAGGGACTTCAAATGCTAATAAATAAAACCTGAAGCTGAGACATTTCTTTTACTAAAAAGCAGGAGTGTTTATAATTCTATTACTTATTGCTAAAATCAATTATTAGTGCTAATATTCGATGTGGGATTTATAAGGAAAACAAGTTGAAGCCTCTAAAGAATTTTTAAAAAAATGTCATTTGTTACTGATCACTGGGTGTTATAGGCAGCTGATGAATCACTGCATTCTACACCTGGAACTGATAATACAGTATATGTTAACTAAATTGAATTTAAATAAAGAGTTTATTATTAAAAGAAATGTCATTTGTATATCTCTATCTCTGTCAGTTCTAGAGAATAAGGATAATCTGAATGAAAATTTCTTGTAATAATATTTTTAGAAGGCAGATCTAATTTAAATGGAGGTTTCAGGCAGGAATTATTGTCACAGTCTTCCCTGGCAGCCGAAAAGGTTACTCTGCTGTTGGGGAAACACATTTAAAATCTTCTCTATGGGAGACATCAGATGCTAAAATAACCAGCTGCTCACGGGGCTGCTCTGTGAGAATTACCTAAACTGGAACTTTGAACTTACTTTGCACTTTTGCTAAAAGCTGCATATTTCATATTAAAAATTCACCTAACCTCCTTGTCAACCAAGTTAAAGTGTAGACATCTTCTCTTTGGTTTTAAAGCATCTTGGAACTTTTGGTCTATAATAAGGCCCTAGTTAAAAACCTTAAAATCTTCAGTTTATCTGGTCTCCTCTGAGTCTCTTTTATCTTTGTGATGGAAGCTGAGCTTATCTAAATGAATATGAGTTTTAGGAGTATTATTTTTATTATTTTTGGAAAAAGAAAATTAATTTTAATAAGGCTCTTTCAATGACAGTAGATTAATTGAAACTGAAGTGAATGATAGAGTGAAATTGTCATAAAATTTTGGGAATTATAGTAAGATAAAATAATTTATACTCTTTTAAAACAGTTTTGTAGTATATAACTACTTATTTTAAATGTTTGTTTAAATCACAAACGAGTTTGTGATTAGGTCTATCTTTAAAACTGTTTAATGATTGCCTTAAAATACTTTGATGCCTACTATAATCCTTATGTAATTTCCCATATGCTGGCAAGTAAATGCTTTGAAATGTCATTCCATCCTAATTTGAAATTTACTCATAAAGAATTCAAGATTTATCATTTGGGTTTGATTTCCTATTACTTTTTGATATTATAAAGTTAGACATTAACTCTACATTGCAAAATAAACCCATTTGAAGGAAGGAAGGAAGGAAAATATACCTGAGTGTCTCTATGTATTTTTTGCCTCTTTGGAGATTTCTCTGATGACTTTGAAATAGTGATGATAGCAGATAACCGGTTCACTCAATTTGGATTCTCCTTTCACTTGAAATAGTCTATAGAATTTTTACAAAAGAAATAAACATAGGACATCATTTTTACTGGTAGGTGTTCTTGAATGTAGTAGCATAAAACCAAACATAAATACAGGCACTCCTTCAGATGTTCACATTCGAAAAGACAAGGCATACTAAAATGCATATGTACAAATAATTAAATATTGGTCTGGCCTCTAGATTGCATGGTTCCTAAATAGCACAGTTTTCCCTCACAGAGTGATACCAGGGCCCTCTGCAGACCTCCTCATTAGGAGACTCTGGCACAGTATGAGGAGGGGACGCATCTGCCAGCAAAGTGCTACAGATGGTTCCCCTCATTAGCCTACAGAACTCCAAGCAACCATCACGGAGGAGGCCTGGGATCTCACTTGGACAAGATGTTAAGCTAGCCTCCTGTTCAATGTCATTAGGACTTCTCCAAAATAATCTCCTTAGTGTACCCTGTTAGGCTTAGGCTGGTCTACATGTCCCGCTCACAGAGAGTCAAGATGGCGGCACTGTGTCCAAATTGCCAAGGGGCATTATATGATTTTCAGACTTGACAAGGTTCTATAACAAGTCCGACTTATAAACTTCTTTATCTAAATGCAGTGGCAGGATAGTCTTGGTGCTCCCCAGAAGCTCATTAGCATAGCCTTTGGAATTCCAGGCAATGTTCACCTTCATGTACATGCTTCTTTATTACACTAAATGCACCGACAATCTCATTTCTCCGTTTCCCCTCGACCTACTGATTTATTGATATAATGGCATTTTAATTTTGTTCTGTTTACCCTTTGTTTATGAATCAGCCTTAAAATCAGGGCACCAAGCCCGGGCAACCGGAAATGTTAGTTAAGTTTAGCAGTTGAAACAGCAGGGGGAGCCCATACTGTTTTATGCTCTGCAGTTTCTCTGACTGGATGATTATTATAATAATTATTATAGTTGTTGTTTTACAGTTATAACAGAGATGTTCACAATCTATGTACATTTATAACATAGATGTTTAGAATTCAGATAATCACCATGTGCTAGACTATTATAATTTTAAGTCACAGAGGGTCGATTTTTATTCTTTAATTTTATGAAATTATTAGGATAGCACTAAGAATAATTGATACATAATAATTTGGCAGTAAGAATTTTCTTCCCTGTCTTTTAACCCAGGGAAAAACTTGTTCTGAGTTTTATTTGTCAGAAAATGAAATCAGCTAAAAATCCCTATATAATTTCTGTGGCTGTTCTCTGGCATTTACACTTTATACCTTTTATTATTTTTTCCCCTGAAATAAAGTGTAAAAGTTAAAATATACCAACTCATGTAATTTGAGACTGTGACAGTGAGGGGAGGTCCTACCGCAATCACTTGCTATTCTAATATGACACAGACTTAATTTTCCATTTTGAAGTTAATAAAATGCAAAAGCCCAGTGGCCTTTAATATTGTTTTATTATTCTTGATGAGATCCTTGGGTCAGTAGGTTTTCACTACCATAAAATAATTCAGAATGTCTGAATGACTTTTTGCTCTCTAAATAAGCCATTGTAATGTCTCTAGGCTTGCATTCTATATACTGGAGCCCATCCTAGATTATTCTGCTCTATTGGAGGGGAAGGAACTCTAGATTTATAGAGTGATACTCACATACCCGCACTGGTGATTTTGCCCATACTATCCGAAAAGCCACCTCACAGCGTGACGTTTCATTGTGATGTCAAAAAGATGCATTTAAACAATTTAAACAATTTAACATAAACATTAACAATTTGAACAATTTCTATTGAATAATTTTTGAATTTCTTAAGAGATAGCTTAAAACTGAGCATCAACTGTACATTGACCGGACACTGAATGTTGGTACAACACATGCAATTTAAAAAAATTTAATTTTTTTCCCTTTTTTTTGCCAAAAAGACTATAAGAGTTAAAATTCTATGATGAATCAACAATTCTGTGGATCCATATTTCTGGTTCCCTCTATGCTGAAATTAAAAAAAAATGCAATCTCAGAGTGATCAGAAAAGTTTAGGAGGAGTAGCATTTGAGCAGAGCTTTGAAGGTTGGAAAGAACTTCACAAGGATGATGGATGGTGGGGCAGCTGTGGTGAGAGGGAAAGACACTTTAGGCAAAAAGAAGGTCATAAACAAAGGGTCATAGTTGGAAAGGGTCAAAGACCAGAGCATAGGAACCTTGGCTACCTACAAGGAGTGGGGCATTCTCATGAAGTTTTAATGTGCAGCTAGGCAGTTAGAACTTTATTCTGGAAACAGAGGGAGCCAGGGAAGGTTTTAGAGGGAGACATACTCATAGGAATAATATTCCAGGGAGATTGATTTGGTGACAGGGAACAGGATCCTTAAATATTTAATCGAATTAATTTAGCATCAGCATTAGAAAGCAAAAAAGAATTTATAATTTAAAGTCACTGTTCTGGGGACCTGGGTGGCTCAGTCAGTTAAGTGTCTGCCTTCACCTCAGGTCATGATCTCAGGGTCCTGAGATGGAACCCCAAGTTGGGCTCCCTGCTCAGTGGGGAGTTGGCTTCTCCCTCTCCGTCTGTCCCTCCCCCTGCTTGTTCTCGCTCGCTCTCAAATAAATAAAATCTTCAAAAAAAAAAGTTTCTGTTCACATAATTTTAGAATATGATTTAAAGTATTTTTATATTATCTTCCTTGATTATTATAGTCAATGCTAAATTCCAGGAGAAGAAGTCCGAGTAGAGCTGTTTGTGGATGTTTTCTTTCCATGAATATTGATAATAACAACTTGCATTTGGGGAGCATATTTCATTATTCCAAATATCAACATATTGTTTTTTTCTTTCATCAACCTGGTAAAGTTAATGGCTACTTATAAAAATAACAGGTGTTATAGGTCCGACCCTTAGCCCCCATGTTGTCTTTTTGGTTGCGTATATAAATGTAGATTGAGAGAATAGACTGAAGCTAATGGCTGTGTGGGTTTCTCTGTGAAGAGTCGACAGTATTATTCTCGGGTTATTATTATTTTTTTAATATTTAATTTATTTTTTGAGAGAAAGAGAATGAGCAGGGGGAGGGCAGAGGGAGAAGGAGCAGCAGATTCCCTGCTGAGCAGGGAACCCTACACAGGTTGGATCCCAAGACCCTGAGATCATGACCTGAGCCGAAATCAAGAGTTGGATGCTTAACAAACTGAGCCACCCAAGCGCCCCCTATGGCTATTTGTTTCAAAGAAGTTTTAAATTTCATTTTGTAGGCGTCTTACGCTGTCGTACTATTGTTGCTTCAATTATTTACTCACAGCAAACACTTCTTGGAGGGAAATAGAGTGTCATCCAGTTATATGTGTTGTTTAGTATATCTTTTTTTTTCTGAAAAAATTTACAATTTACATATATACTATATTGGTATTGGTATTAATACTGTCTTTTACTTGATCCAGAAAGAACAAGAAAAGGGACACTTTTGCTTTTTTCAAAGCAAAAGTGACTCTTAATTATAGACAGAGATCTTTAAAATTTTAGTAAAATATATTTTTAAGAACTTGAAGCAAATACAGTTCACATATAAATTTGAAGAAAATACAGTTTACATCAATAAATTTAAAAGGCATATGCTGCTTTTAAGAAATACGAGCATACATTGGCCAAGGGAGCCCAGTAGGACAATCGTGTTTTTCTAAACTACCTGACCCAAAGAACTTAGATGAGATTGGGCGTGTTCAGGGTGGTAAAAAAGTGGAAAGTTCGAATAGTTAGCTGCTCAGTGTTTAAACTCTTAATGCAGTGCATGTGTTTGTCTGTTGAACTGATAGTACCAGGGTTCCTGCAACTCATCATTTGTTGCTCATGTGGCCATAACGATCAACTTTGACTTCTCTGTCAACTCTCGGTTCTATCTAACTTTACAAAAATATATAGGGCTCTTTAGACCTTATGTTTGGCATTATCACAATTTTTGCTTGACTCAGACAGGGCAGGTTGATTATCATTAAAGTGTTATTTATTTCTATTTTATTAAGCCCCTTTTACATTCATGTTACAGGTTAATTTATACTTTTATTTCATGCACTACTTGGCTTTACTGATTAATATGCCCCATGGCATTCAATAAAGTCAGGCAGTGGAGGAAATAAGAGTGGTATTAATTTCTAACATTGCTATAAATTTGCCTTAATAAAACTAGCTCACTACCACTGCAGAAGTAATACAATGGATGCTTCCAAATTGTTAACAAAGATGCAACTAAACAATTTTCCTTCCTGAATTTAACATCCCCCAATTGCCTTTTCTTTCGAGTGTTGAAATGAAACCGGCCATATATTTTTTCCCTCTTTAAAAGGTAATCCGATAGTTGGAATAATAATGACAGTACACAGCCCTGCATTTGACTTTTATGCCAACACTTTACTCAGACTTAAGGTTACAAACTAGGCAAATTAACCCAGGCCCACAGGTCCTTGGGGGTGGGGGGGACGACTTTGTTCATATAAGAATTTTCATAAAGATTAAAATTGTCTAAAAAAAATGATGTCTCCAGCATCAGTTATTTGTTCTTCTTTAGTGTGTTAATGCTTGGTCCCAATAATCAATATTATTACTACGAAATCTGATAACATGAAAAAAAAAGAAATCTGATAACATGAAGGGGCCAGTGAAAAATCTATGTGCTGGAATCATTTTTTTGTCAGTTAACCCACCTACTCCCACGCCAACTGCTTAATTAAATAAGGTTAAAGTTAGGATTCATAGCAATTTATGAAGACAAGGACGCACTACCACTCACTGATTTTTGGGTCACAAAATTTTGATGGTAAGGAATGTACTCCATTGATTAGTAACTAAATCCATATATTGAAAGACAACACATTCTTTCCTTTTCATTTATTAGATTGTAGCTAGGCTGGCCAAAAAAAAAATGTTAAAATCAGAAATTTGCCATCATTTCCATTATTTTGAAAGAATAAGTATACTTTATTCACTCTGAAACTCTCCCTTCTCTTGTCTTTCAATAATTTCTTTAACTTTCCATAATTCCTAGCATTTATGGATTGGAAAGAAAATTGATTTTAAAAAACAGCAAATAACATTTAAAAATTCTCCTTTGCATAAAATTGTCAGGAAATGTGTTCATTCAACTGATAACTTTATTGATTAGCCTCTGTATGTAGTAGGCACTATTTTCATCCTGGGGATGAACTGTGAGATAGTTATATAGTCTCTGTCTTCTTAGAATATACAGACTTGCTCTTTTATTTACTTTAATAAAATGGTGGTGAAATGTCACACATTCGTAAGGAAGATATTTGGGGACAGAAAAAAAATTTTCATTAGAGGTCTGTTTGTCTTTTGAATGGATGAGGAACTTCTAGATTCCTTAAAGTCCCTCAAATCATACCAAAGTAACAGGCATCTTTGCTAATAAAACAGTTAAAGAAACAGTGGAAGAGTGAGTCATCTGACATCCATGCTGTGCTCAGGAGCATACTTCTTATTAACTTTTACTGAATCAACTTAATGGAGTGATTCTGCCAACCCCTCCTCCCCCCCGCCACCCCCCAGATCAACTCCAATGAATCCAAGTCTATTAGCAAGGCGGATTTGATCTGTGTTTTCTCTAGCTCATCTTTTGGTTAAAATCAACTTTCAGGTAATTCACATTAAAAAGATGTGTCTTTTCATGTTCGTGTATTTATGCAACCTCCAGCTTTATGCAAAAATAAAAATCCCCTCTTTGCTGTTTCTATTACCAAGCCCAAACTGATCCTCTTTGCTTGTAAAAATGAGACTTTAAGAATAAGTGTTTTTTTCTTTTTATTTATTTTATAATTTTAATTATTTTTTAAAAAAAGATTTTATTTATCTATTTGAGAGAGAGAGAGTGAGTGAGCTCGGGGGGGATGGGTGGAGTGGGAGAGAGGCAGAGGGAGAGGGAAAAGCAGACTTCTGCTGAGCAGGGAGCCTGATATGGGGCTCGATCCCAGAAAGGCTCAAGCCTAGGAACCTGAGATCAGGACCCAAGCCAAAGGCAGATGCTTAACCGACTGAGCCACCCAGGTGCCTTAAAAATTAGTATTTCTGGATCACTCCTTAGACTTTTTTAGTAAAAAGTTATTTTCAGGAGAATAATCTACAGCTTGATCCAAGAGCAAAGTAACAATTTTGAAAGCTCAGGAGTGTCCCATCTTAGAAAGTTAGTTTTAGCACATAGAGAGCAATTTGTTTCTAGAAACCAATGTATATCCAGACCCTGGAGAATAAGGGGCTTGCATTGGGTTAGTAATCTTTCTGTAACCTTTACTCACAAACATGCTGACTCAATGAACTGCCTCAGTCCCCTGAGAGTCCTGTCCTAGCGTCCACTGTCTCCAGGAAATCTGGTTGTTAGCTACTTTGGAAAAACAGTTTGGAAAGTTGATCCAGACTCCTTAATTTTGAAGTGCTTTGATGGATTTTATGAAGTAGACAGAGACAATCTAGTTTATTGTATTTCAGGATGGATTTAATAATACCATCGATTGACCAGTAGCTGGACAACACAGAAAGGAACTTATATACACACACACCCCCCCCTTAGCTATTAAGCTAAACTAAAATTAAAATTTTGCATTGTAATCAAATGGAGAAATCTTATTTAGGTAAGAGTAGGTAAAATCCTATCCTATAAATCTAAAAGCTTTAGGAGTCTCTAAAAATATATTTTAGTAAGTCATTCTTTGCAGAGTTTTCTGGGCTATAACACTGAACAGAATGGACCAATTACAAATATACGATAGTTTTCAAATATTGGTATAAAAATCTATGTATAAAGCAAAGAGAACTTATTTGGTGAGAACTGGAGAATATTGTTGCAACTTTAAATTTTAGATGGCCTCAACTTAAATCTTTAGTTGAATCACATGATCAGAACTCAACAAAATGTATGCGAATGTGAGGTGAGGGGTGTCAAGATTTCCCCCTCTGTATTTATTTTTTAAGCAACTCAGTTCAAGAATTACTACCCTTTGAGGATAAGGATATTATTTTCTTTTTGAAGGGTAACATTGTACTCTATAGTGTGACTGGTACTGTCTTTTGTGCCATTATTAATACATTTCCTGTTTAAGGAAATGGCTTTTTTTTTTTACATGATAGTTTAAACTTCAAAATAAGTGCTATTGACTTTTAAAATGTCTTATCTTACCAATGTCATTCTGGGCATGAAGAATAAAGTATGGGAAATGCTTGTCATAATAATCCTATTGTCATGAGATTCTTCTTTTTGAGTAAAGTGGCTCACATTTGCTTTTCCTTTTTGGGGGGCAATTGGGAGAGAGAAAGTAAGTTTTGTAGATAAAACAAACAGATCCTTCCCTTTTAGATGAGTGATTTTTAAAAATACAAATATATAATATCTCTCTAATATAAATAAAGATCAGGAATAAATTCCAAAGGTCTTGTCTTCATATTTCCAAAGGCCATGCAAGTCTCCTCATACAGTTCTAGCTAATGAATTTTGTTTCCCTTCATTTTTTTTCTGTTCTTACTGTGTTCTTCAAAACGATCATTTAACCAGATTTGAATTGCAATATTAATCACAGCAAACAGCAATAGCAGAGGTTAAGTTTGTGGTATTGCATTTTTCATTTTATGTACTTTAAAGCATATTTCACCAGTAAATAACATATATGATTAATGTGTATTTAATAAACAATGTTGATTCCACTGTTCCCTGCTGAGCAGAGAGCCCGATGCGGGGCTTGATCACAGGACCCTGAGATCATGACCTGAACCGAAGGCAGAGGCTTTAACCCACTGAGCCACCCAGGTGCCCCTATTTATATTTTCATTTAACTTACCATACTTGAGATTTTTTTTCATTTATAAAATAAGCAAGGTAATAATAGTGTTTATATGTATATATGTTTAAAGCAAGCATATGGGGTGCCTGGGTGGCTCAGTCATTTAAGGGTCTGACTTCGGCTCAGGTCATGATCCCAGGGTCCTGAGATCCAGCCCCGCATCGGGCTCCCTGCTCAGTGGAGAGCCTGCTCCTCCCTCTCCCTCTGCCTGCTGCTCCACCTACTTCTCCTCTCTATCTCTTTTTCTACTTATTAAAAAATAAGTAAATAAAATCTTAAAAAAAAAGGTGTGATTCAATTTAAAAAAAGCAAGCATATGGTTTAGGGTTTTTTCATTTGATAAGCATGCATGTATATAACATCTTTTTTTGTATATAACATCTTTTTTGTTAGTAAGGCCTTCATCTTAAAACCAAGGTGACCTTCAGTTTTGAAAAGTACAGAGAGCACTATAATGAATGGTTAACAGATTATAGTCTGCAAAGTATGTTAAGTGTCTTAATTGTGCATTAATAATGATAATAGATAATGCTTATTGCATAGTTATTTGTGCTAGGCAATGTGCTAAGTGCCTTATGCACATTAGTTCATTAGCCTCACAAGCCAGGGAGGGTGGATATTTTTACCTTCACTTTAGAGTGAAAAACAAACTTGGGATGGATGACTTACTCAAGGTCCCATAACTAGTTACTGGTAGAGCCAGGATATTTAACCTTGGCTGTCCATTTATACCCACAGTACATTGAACAAGATCAGATAGTTTTAATTTACTTGTAAATGTACTTGTAAAGTTTTTGATTAGTTAAATACCAGGTGGAAAATATAATAATTATGACAAGACCAGAAAATGCTGGAAGACAGGGTTTAAGGGCCAAGAATATGGCACATTACTCTCTTCCTTTGTAGAAAGAGTGAGAGAGAGAGATTACAATAGAAGAAATAGCAGTGCAGTCCTGTAATACTGTGAGGTGAGCATCAATTATTTGCCCAATTCATTAATTCACTTAAGCAGGATTTTGTTGGTCACTGTGATGGATGGTGGTGTACCAAGGTGAGTAAGAAACAGTGTCCACTTTTGAAGAGTGTATACAGCCTTATAAGAATATAGACCATTATACAAATAGTGCAATAACTTAATGATCAGGAATTGTCCCAAAGACAAAAGAAGGTATGTCATCTAGAAAAAAGGTGGGTGGTAGCTGGAAAGGAGACTTGTCCTCAGTTTTGAAGATTTACAAGTGAGGCAGACAATATAGTGAAGGGTGAGGTGGGAGGGTGGGGCTTTCCAGGCAGAGAGAGCAGGTGGGATAAAGGTAATAAGTTTCAAAGAAATTTGGGTGGGTTAGCATAGCAATAGATGAACCTGAAGATGGGCAGACATACAGACCAGGTTCTCCAGGGCTGAGGATTCTAGAGGTTCATATAAAGGCACTAGGGAAGAGGCATGATGAGATCTACTTGTTAGGATAAGCTCTCTGGCTTACGTATGGGGGAAGGATTGAGGGTCACAATAGAGAGGACCAGGTAGGTGGCTGGGGGAGGACAGGAAGGAAATGACAAGGGCCTGACAAGTAGCAGGGGTTTGGTGAGAAGAGGACACTCAGGGACAGTGTCCAATGATGTCGAGAAAAGATAATTGTTGGGTTTCAAGAAGGGCCCTGGTGACTCTTACTAGAGGCATCTCAGGTGAGTGGTTCTTGAAACTGGTGGGGTTGAGGAATCACCCAGAGATGCATGGAAAGGAAATATAGTGAGTGCAGTCTCTGACTTTTCTCCTTTTCTACTCCCTGTGAAGATTTCCTCCTCTATCCCCAATCTCAGAGAAAGAAAAAACAAACAAACAAAACCCCCCAGGCAATTAAGGAAAACCAGCCTCATAAGGGGAGCTTCATAATGACCCTGTGATAGAGGCCCTCCTGTGATCTTCATTTCATAGGTGGAGAGAGCACAGAGTTTGAGAGGCTTATACACCAGGGCAAGGCCCATAGTTGGCAAGTAGCAGGCCTCTAGTTCAAATGCAGGTCTGTCTGCTTCTTGAGCTCAAATCCAACCACTGCCTTGTAGAATTTAGAGTCTTCATGCCTGCTCTTTTTCCCTCTCCCTGCAAATCTGCAGGGAGATAAAGCTTAATGTGTTCTTTTTCCTGATGTATTTTTGGAATCATCATTAGATGTGCTTATCTTACATTTTTTATTGTGAATTGTAACTTACAAATAGAAACGTGACATAACATGAGCATACAGTTTGAGGAAGCATCACCAGACCTCCAGAAATTGTCTGTGTCTCCCTTCCTATTATTCCTTCTTCTCTGAGGCCGCCACTAGCCCAGCTTTGGTGTCTCTATAGCGTCCCAATCTGACTTATGCATCCCTAAAGAATAGTTTAGTTTTGCTTGTTTGGGCACTTTATGTAGGCAGAATTGTGTGTGTTCTTCTATGCCTTCTTCTTTTGCTCAAAATTATATTTTGTGTTGGGGTGCCTGACTGACTCAGTTGGTAGAGCATGTGACTCTTGATCTTGGAGTCATGAGTTCAAGCCTCATGTTGGCGGTAGAGTTTTCTTAAAATAAAACAGATTTTAAAAAATACAGTGTTTGGGGTGCCTGGGTGGCTTAGTCATTAAGCGTCTGCCTTTGGCTCAGGTCACAATCTCAGGGTCCTAATATCAAGCCCATCAGGCTCCCTGTTCAGCAAGAAGCCTGCTTCTCCCTCTCCCACACCCCCTGCTCATGTTCCCTATCTCGCTGCATCTCTCTCTGTCAAATAAATAAATAAAATCTAAAAAAAAAAATAAAATAAAAATTATAAAAAGGTATATTTTGTGTTGTGTGTGGCATTAGAGCATTCATTTTCAATGCTGAATAATATTTCATTGTGTGAATTTACCATATTATCTGTTTTACTGTCTAGAGACATATGGGTTTTTCCAGTTTTGAGTGATTATGACCAATGTTGTCCCTTTTTCGGTTACGTCAAAGGCAAGATGCTCTGAGAATGCAATTTTAAATATCTTTAAATATTTTAGGGGGTTGGGAGCTCTTTCTAATTTTCTCAAAATGAAACCCCACAGGTGGCTCCTGTCAGGTTCCTGATTTGCTTACTCATGAGGCCAAGCCTGAGGACTGTGAGGAGCATTTCTAAATTAAAATGTTTAAAGGGGTCAGGTAAACTGAAAAAACAAAGAAAGAGTTATTACTAGATCCCCCATTTCCCCTAGCTTTTCCACTTCATTGTTGCAATCTTAGCTAAATGCAGTCAGCTTGCATATTTTCCTACATCAGTCCTTTGATCAGCCAAGTAATTTCTTTTCCTTCCTCTGTCCAAGTCTTTTAATTATAGTAAGCTCATTCTTTGAAGAACAAACATGGTAAAAAAATATGAACAACTTGAATAATTTTAGCAGCTATCTAAAATAACTGGTTTTACATGGGATAAAATGATAACTATTTAGTTTGTGTAACAGAAATCATTGAAATATAATACAACCGGTAATAAGATCAGAGTGTATTGTATATTTAATAACAACATAGAAGGCAGACAGAGTGTAGCACGGTGGTTCTGAGTCTAGGCTCTGGAGACAGGCTCAAATTAGGTTCGTACTCTACCTCTTACTCCCCATGCTAGCAGGGTGAGTTTCTTAACCTTTCAGACTCGGCGCTCCTGAAGTATATGATAAGGATGGTAGTAGTACTTTTTTCATAAGGCTGTTGTAATCATCTGATAAGAAAATGATGAGTACTTATAAGGCCTGCTTTAGTAAGGCTCAATGAAGTTAGTTATTGTTGATATATTTAGCCCAACAGAAAGGGTAGAATAACCAGAGTACTTATTAACACATCTTAACAGAGACAGTCATCTACTTAATGTCATGGCTATGTATTTAACATTTAATTGGCTCCTGGACTGTGGTAGAGTCTGTGAGTTGTACAAAAGTACTGTTTGTGGAGATAAGCAATTAGGAAATCACGGACAAGGGGCAACTGTTAAATAAGAATGTTGTGATGTCATACACCTGAAACTAATGTAACATTGTATGTTATAGTTCAATAAAAAAATTCTTAAAAGAACAGATTAGGGCATACAGTCAATAATACTGTAATCACATATGGGGACTTATCATGTGAGCCCTGCGTGATGAATAGAATTGTCGAATCACTGTGTTGTACAGCTGAAACTAATATAACACTGTATGGCAATTATAATTTGATTAAAAAGAAGACATGATTGGTAACATAAAGTAAAAAGTGACCGTGGATCAGCCAGGGGTACAGCTTCCCAGGAGTTGTATTTTGAATTTGATTTTATACTAATTGACATAACATGGCCAAGAAGAAATTTGAAGGCCTTTCACCCAGAAGGTATGTGTGTGCAAAGAACATCTCTTTGGGAAGATGTTAGGAGTAGAGGGTATTGGGGTGAGGAAGGGAGAAATAACTGGTGGAGTATTTTGTAAGCAGCATCTTTAACATGCATATATTAGATATTAGGAAAAATAAGGATTCAGTTCCTTTTGGATTGCCCTACTGAATCATAAACCCTTAAAGTAAAATGTAATCGTACAGTATCCATTTTGGCAGATTATAGGAAAGAGAAAATGGTAATATTTTGGCAAAATAAACTTTTCATGTTTTCCTTTTCATAATGAATATATAAATAATGAAGCACATTTGACGTTTCAGTGACTTAAAAATTCATACTGAGGGGTGAAATTCCTTTGAGCCATTTGAGTTAATATATATTCTTCTTTTCCCTTTTTTTTAGATAAGCCTCCTTCCCCACTGCTTCGACTGTCGTTTGAGGCAGAACATTTTTTTTTTTTTTACAAGGACGCTGTAGGTAGGGATCCTTCCCAGAATCTTACATAGCTCCCCAATCTCTTGCGGACTCCCTTAGGTCCATGGAGTCCACTAGATGGCGCCCAGATCTACCGCTGCGTCTTGCTCCGCCGGGCGCAGGACCTGGAAACAGCCGTGGATTTTCTAAGAATGGCTGGAGAGATCAGTAAGATCCGTTTGCAGCAGCTTCCTAACGATCTGCTCCAAATGCTGTAAGCCAAAATGCTGTAAGCTCCTTCACACTGTTACTGTAATGGAATCACCAAGTATGGGCAATGATGTTGTGGTTTTGAGTCTGAGAACGCTTGCAATTTCGCCGCAAGAGTCTTAGCCCCAGGCAGCGGGCAGACAGGCATTTATTTAGCTGCAGTTCACAGCCTGTTCATGGGCAAATTGCGTGCTGGAGACTAAGAAGCTAGACAGAAGCCTCTTCTTAAGGCCAAAATATTGATTTAGGCATCGGCACAGCTATTTGTGGAGAAGGGAAAAAGGGACAAGAAGATGAACAAGAAAAAGGGAGAGATCTTAATATTAGCTTTCATGCATGCATGATCCTCTGCCTTTTCTGTCAGACAATTGAACACTCTGCTTGAGATGCAAAATCGAGGATATATTCTGATGTAGATTTCACATATTAGGAGATGACCGTGTTTTGTTTTTCTTTTGAATGGCACTGGGCAATTGCCTTTATTTTACAAATGAAACGCTGAAGGCTTTGTAAAATTATTTTATACTTTATTAAGATTCTTCTAGAAAGGGACACATCTCTTCTTTCCAATCCAGAGTAGTGGATAATGACTTTGGCAGCATTTCCCTGCCTCTTTCGAGTTTATGGGAGCCCATTTCTCATCATTAGGCTTAAGATGCAGATCACAAAGAATGAGCCTCATTCTGGAGCTTGTCAAATCAGTGTGGCTTCTTAGGTGATTAAAAAGAAGCAGTGGAATCTTGGAGAAAACATCTGACAAAAGGTAACGGAAACACAATTAATAGATGAAAATCCGTGATGGGTTAGGCAGAACCAGCCGTGAAAACCCCCTCTGCTAAAGGACACGTGGGCATTTCAGCTCAAGAGCAGAAATAAGACTCTTCTTCTGAGGCTCTTAAAAAACCTGACCTGCTCTGGCCCCACAAACTGAGGTTTATTTGAGGCTCCCAAAGGTGATTATACTCAGGAGAAGGTGTTTTTTTCCTGCAGTTAGTTTAGGAACTTGGCACCAGTCAAATGCTTCATACAGCTGCTAGTTGGCACGTTAAAAGGTTTGGAGCTTCGTTAATTAAAAAATTGTAGGTTCATTTTAATTTTGGTCAATATAGATTCTATTTTTAAAGTTCCTGTGGAATAAAACTGTACTGTTATTTCCTTTGCTCATATTTGCCCAGCTCTTACTCCGTCCCCATCTTTTGCTGTCATGGTCATGATAATGGGAGGGTTCAATAGAAAATTCTTAAAATCTCCTTGGGCTTATAATTTGGGTTCAGGGCTATACAATCGTTCAAATAAATGTTTTTAGAAAAAACATAACATGGGGTATATGGAAATTGTGTAGCAATCAACAGAACTATTCCTTAAAAAATGTTTTTGTTAATAATGTTGGTTAGGCTAGATGTAGATGAGTAGGCTTTCTACTCCATTCTGGAGAGTATTTTGCCTGGTGTTCAGTTGGTTAGCTTATTGTTTTGAGGGGGATTGATACGCAATGTAATCCAGAAGTAAAGTACTTTTTCAGAATGAAGACATTTATTTTTCCTCATTAAATTATGGTATTTCAATATGTAACTAAGAAAAAATGATTTCTGGTACATTACTAGTAAAAAAAAATCTGGAGGTGACAAGAAGGATGTCTGAAAACCAGGGCATGATTAACCGTATAAATCTCTGGAAGTAATATACTTTTCACCTCTGGGTGCCACTGTTCAACTGCTTCTTGTTTTTTATGACTGTTTGAAAGCCAGATCCTTCCTGTAGATGTATTCTCAAAAGAATCTGTTAAAGAGACATTTCCTCTATCTCTAGTTATCTGCTAAATAACTTTTCGGCACATGGATGTAAATTCAGCATGGTTGTGATTTGCCATTTTAATTACCAAATGATGACCAAATAACATTGAAGATTGTTTATATGGGCAATTGGCCAGGTTAAAAGCCTGATTTCATCTCCCGTAGAAATAAATCTTATACTTACCTTTTGGTAGGTATTTAACCAGAAAAAGCCATTAAGACACGAGGGAGTTTTAGCTTAAATTTGTTGCCATCTGTAGACATGATTTTAATTCTGCACAAATATTTCCATAGAAATCAATTTTATAAAAGGAAATAATGGGTAGACATGGGGAAAATTAATCAAATAAAATATAATTTTGAGAATCTAACATTGTTAACTGAGATATTATTTTTCCATTTCATTTTAAAACCTGACTGCTTCACTGTTCCCATTAAAAAAAAAAACACTACAAAATATATTTCTGTACATTTTCAGAAGTCTTAATTCTCAGGCACAATTATTTTAATAACTAAAAATAAGAACCATATTTGTAATTTTACAAAATGTATGAATAATCTTTTGTTTTTACAAACCAAGCAATGAGTTAGTATTCTGTACCAAGAAGCAAATGCATATGTTTGGTTGGTTTTTAAATCTCCAATTATTTATTTCAAACTTGAGGTTCATCTAAAATGCTGGAAGAGGGGTTATAATGCCAAAGTTAATTTTGTTTTGTCATATACAAAGTAGTTAATCTAAAAATTATTGATTGATATTCTCCCTCTTTTAACTCTTTTAGGACTCAATATTTAAAGCAAAACTAATTTATCTAGGTGTTCTATGGCACAAAATTAATTCTACTGGGACTAGGCCAGGCCAAGCCTCATTATGGAACGGTTCCTCTTGCTGAACTCGCCTAAGCCTGATTCTTACTAGAATATTTTTTCAAAATTAGTCGCAAAACAGAACTTAACCCTTAAGATGCTATAGAACTGATCTTCAATATTACACTTATTAGACCATTTGACAGCATCAGGGATACATTAAAATGAGAGTATGTTTTATCTCTCTTGGTGCTGAGGTTAGGACTTTTAAATTCGGCAACTGTATTTGAGTATATTGGAGGGATTTTAGTTTTGTGATTCATGTACCAGAGTTGAAGTATTCATTAAAAAAATTTTACCCCTGCTCCTGTCTGTGTCACCATAAGCATATGATGACCTGTCTTCTTTCATTTGTATGTAAAGTGGTGGGTTTTTCTCTTTGTCTGGGTGGCCAAATAGTTGTTTGGATCACCCAGATGTTTGACGGACTTTCTTTGCTCAAATGTCTGATCAAATCGATGGGTTATTTTGGTGGTGGTGTGCATACATTGAGCCCAGAAGTGTAAACTGTTAAGCATCCGTAATTTCTTGCAGGTATGAAAGAGTTTTTCAGCATCATATATGTTGTGTGTGTGTGTGTGTGTGTGGTTTTCATTTGATGTCTGTGCAAATATTATGGGCGGGTGGATTTTTTTATGTGTCAAAATTTTTATGTTGACTTTTTGTTTGTTGTGTAGTGGTTTGCGAGGATTTTCCACTGGAGAATCTCTTGCATTTGCTTTTTAAGTTTCTCGGCTTAGTATGGGCATCTCACCAAATTTTTTCATGGAGTAGTTTTCCCCTTTCAAATTGCCTCATTTTCCAATAGAATGTTACTAATTTAGCACTATATATATATATATATATATATATATATATATATATACACATAGATACACATGCACACACACACACACATATAAATCTTTTTTTTTTTATTTGGTGGTAGTGATTTTGTGCCCAATCTATCAGTGGGGGCTCCCGCAGAGAATCATATGGTGGTAACCTTGAGTGTGGTTAAATGTCTTTATGAAGGAAAAGCAATGATTTAGTCTTTAGGTGGTTTGCTTGATCTGTATGCTAATAACCGCCCCCCCAAAGGATAGATTTCCATTAGATTAGTAAATTGACTTCGTGCCTCAGTGTCACATAGACACACCAACAGTTGTTGCAGTTATGTTGTGAGGCCTAATTCATCCTCTTAAACTCGTTTTATCTGAAATGCAATAACAATTGCTAAGTTTTCCTAATGTAAAAATATCCTAAGTCAATTATTCTAGGCTATCGTTAAACACCAAATAACAGGATTAATAAGTAAACATTTAGGTAATTCAGTGATGCTTGAAAAGGAAATTCATTGGTTTACATAAAATTAAATTGTAAGTTACCTATATAAGTCCTATTGTTTCAACTAAAGTAGGTTTTTAAAAAAAAGCTTTGTAAAAACATAGACTGGCCAGTGAATTTAATTTCTCCATAAAATAGTAGTTTTAATAGAAACTCTTGCCTTAGGAAACTGAGTTCTCAATCTATAATATACTTCTGTTATAAATCCATTATGAAAGGTATTTAAACTGCATAGATTCCTTCTTCCTCCCCTATGTTCTTATTAGCTTAGATGCATTAAGAAAGAATAAAGCTGTAAGCTTTGTGGAAATTTAATAAACATTAATTTTTTTATTAACAATTTAAATATAATATCCAAATAGATGCACATCTATTTTAGTTCAAATCTGTTCACAATAAATAACAGGGTCCAGGAAACTTGGGTAAGGTTTATGATTCTCCATAAGAAAGTGTGCTTAGAGCGTGGCAGGGAATATTTTTCAATTTCTTTTTCCCCTGTGTCTCCCCTCTGCGGAAATCAGTACTCCCAGTCAACAGTGAGAGAAAAACTCCTCCCCAAAAAAGAACACCCACTCCCCAGTTTCAATTTATTTTTTATTTCAGTTGGAAAATCCCCACTGAATGAATTAAAAAAAAAAATTAAACGTATCCTGGGAACATGCCGTTCAGGATTTTGGAATGGGAACTTCAAACGAAGTTGGTAAAGGAGTCAAATGCGTAAGTGGAAACTTTGAGGAAACTGGCAATGGGAGACTGGAAATCAGGCAGTCATTTACGTTTTTCTCCGCCACCCTCGGCATGTGAGTACAAAGCAGGGAGCTGGCAGGGCTGTGAGTCAGAATTCTCCTCTCAGGAACTGAGCAGAGAGAGATTCCCAGCATCTGTTTCCTCCACTATCACCCAGAGGATACTGGTGGTAAATCACAGGGAATAAAAATAGCCTTGGAAGTCTAGTTCCAAACAAATGTTACGCACGGTTGGCTGTGCGATCATGGTGTGGAGTCTCTTCTCTCCAAATTCTTCCTTAGCTGATTAATAGATATATTATTATTTTAATAGATATATTATTATTTTAACCTTGATGAGTTATATTGCTTAAGTTGTTCATCAGAATGTTGAGCAAAATCTTGATATTTTTATTGATCTGAATTGAACTGTTCCCTCTATGACATGGTGTTTGGTATAAAAATCCAAACCATGTAGTTATATGAAGGTTGGTCTCTAATCAATAATCACAGATGGTAAAGCTTTGTTTCAGACACCAGAAACATGTATTTCTGAAATAGAAACACCGCTGCACACTCCTTACAATAACACCAATTGCCAGTAGACTTATAGGATCTCTCCATTTTAGTTGCAGGAAATTTTATGGCTAGACTCTTACAATTGAACACAACTTAAGATCCTTTAAGGTTATATTTCACATCTAAAGAAATATTTCTTAGGTCTGGCTAGAATTGTAATTTGATATGAAGTTATAGGTTCAGATTTTCAACAAAAACAGCAGCTTTAATAAATGAGATTAGCAAGTGGTGAAAAGTTCAAAGCGTTTAATGGAATTGATCTACTAAATTAGCATTGACAATTTTTAGTGGCTATCTTAAATATACATTATTATCATGAAAGAATTAGTCCAATTAAGCCTTTGCATTTGGAAGATGCCCAATCTGACCTTGTTCTACTCAGTGTGAAAAGTGAGAGGGTCTCTGGGCTTATTTAAATTTGGTGCTAAATCAGTAGGTTTGGGGGACCCTTTCACTGCTATTTGGAAAGAAGAAACCCAAAGGTTCTTTATGGTGGCAGATGAATTATTAGAACAGTTAAGTATTGCAAATAAAAGCAATGGCCAAAGAATAGAAGAATGTAATATTCAATAGCTACATTGGATGAATCAATAAGAGTTGGGTTGTTTTCTCACAATTTTTCACTACAACCATATATTACTGAGTTTACTGAACACATTAGGTACAAAGGTCAAGCATTTTTAAACTGAAGTAATTCTATTATATTTGCTATCAGGTTTTATTTAGAGCATTCTGAATCACTAAATAAGTAGCTAATTTTTAAATATATTATATTTAATATATTATATATTTTTATATATAGAAATATATGCGAATATACGTGAGGAGAGAAGTATGGGACTTTCCAGAAATCTACTTCCTGTCTCTCCACAGTGTATTTTATATTCTGTTGATATAGACCTCTATGATGCACTCAACATAAATATCATAAAAATAAAATTGGGTTTTGCATTTTCATGCCAAGCTTCTGATGATGTCTGATTATTCATGTTTATCATGAAATTGTGGGGCTCTGGCTCTGGAAGGTGCTTGCTTTTGAGAGGTCAGCTCCTTAACTGACACGGACTCATATCTAACTTTCATCAATGGAACTGAAGAGCCAACTCTTTTGTGAAAGCATTTAGTAAAATGTATTTTAATTTTGTCATTGTTGATGTTGTTAGTCTCCATTACAACCTTTAGTGGCCCATTTCTCTAATCTGGGTTTCTTACTCATCCATTTGGGGACCTTTCTAGTAGAAAAAGATGTCTCCTGTGTCAGATTTCTTCAGAACTGGAGCATTGTAACTAATACACCCTGGCTTTCTCTTCTAAAAATTGAAGAATCTAGTTCTATCAACTGATAATCCTATTCTTATTTACTGACCTATCAGCATTTCTAAGTTCTCTCCTGAATGGTCGGAAAATTATTCATATCTGTCTTTAAATATAGAGCTCCAAGAGCAAGATTAGTGCTTTATTGGGGTATCCTGAGGAAGATGGGAGGATGATCTCATTCATTCTTAAGGATTTATTGAAAGGCTCCTCTTGCCAGGCTCTGCTAGGTGCTGGAAATACAGCAAAGGAAAACAACAACAACAACAAAAAAACTTGAGGGAGAGCAAGACTTGCCAACAAATAATGACAGCAGCGTGTGGTAAATGCTGATGTGGGTGTGAACCACGTGCATTTGTATGTTACAGCCCCGCTTCCACAGCCATGTCAGAACACTGTTCTAACTGCTATTGAAATGCCTATTGGTAAGTCAGATTTCTCTCCAAATCATTTCTAATTCTTTATCTCCCACAATCAAGATATATTTGGAGCACGTTTTTCTTATTAAGTTTAATTCTGAATTTTGTTTCTGGTTTGTTTCTGGTTATTTATACTGTTTCATCTTAGCTTGTTGTTTTCCCTTCCAAACACCCTTTTTAGCCTCTCTTTGTTGTTCAGTTTGATGTTACAAAACACTATTTGTGATCTAAATTTGAGTGCTTTAGCTTACTGCTTCCCCATCAGCTGGTGAAGAGTTGTCTGCTCCTGTTCCTATTTTCCCAGCATGTCTTATAGGACAGGATCTAAAAACCTTCCTAAAGTCAAGCTAGGTTTTCATCAACTTAAGTTCTGTGATCTACCAGGCCTGCTACTTTCCTATGTAAGAAGCTAACTCTCTACTCCCCAGACAAGACCAGTTCTTTGTGAAGTCCTACTGATGGTTCATGATCGTATAATAGTGAACACACTTATGAGTTCTGGTTGTTTTGGTCCTTTTTTCAGTGTCTAGGCATCTAATTAGTTCTCTGAATGTTATACCAAAGTGGAGATGATAATTTTGTGCCACTCACTCAATGTTGTTCAATGAAGAAAGTTAGAACCAGGTATACTCAGAAAAGGGGGCAAGTCCCGTATCCTGGTCACAATCAATCGCATGTCAGCATTACTTCCTTCATAGCCTGTGCTAATCATGGTATGACGCAAGATTTTAACCGTGGGCAAGTTTTCCCCATTTATTGATTGTAATACACCCTTTAGGTTTATTGTTGTAAAATAGGACATGATACATAGCAAAATGATTGAAAAAAGCAAAACATCTGTAATTCCCCTAGCTAGAGATGACCATTTTAACATTTTGGCATCTAAGTTTCTGAGGTATGTATGTTTATTAAACACACGTATTATATTGAAACTTGCTTTTTTCACCTAGAACTATACAGAGTTTATTTTTCTGAGGTAATACACATTGTATAACCATAAAAATTCAGCTTTCCAATATCAAACTTCTGTTGTGTGGTGTTTTTTTTTTAAATTTAGTAATACTTCCTAAACTCCCTGAGTAAAAAGAAACCTTTCCTTCATATATACGTTTCTGTGGCACTCTTTTTTAATTCAAATAGATTCTTTATTTTCATAGTAACTGTGGGCTCAGAGTAGGATCTATTCATGACTTATCCTTCTGCCCCTTAAATTTTAGCTGCTTAATAACTATTTATTCAATTAATGAAATTTAGTGCTGGGAATTGAAATTTTGAACCTTTGGGTTTTGGTCTTAGTTCTGCTTCTGATTTTATTTATTTATTTTTAAAATAGATTTTATTTATCTATTTGACAGAGAGAGCAAGCACAAGCTGGGGGAGCAGCAGTGAGAGAGGGAGAAACAGGCTCTCCACTGAGCAAGGAGCCCGATTCAGGACTCGATTCCAGGACCCTGGGATCATGACCTGAGCTGAAGGCAAAGGCTTAACTGACTGAGCCACCCAGGTGTCCCAAACTTTATTACTTCTTCTTCTTCTTTTTTTTTTTAGCAAGTGAAACATATTAAGCGGTTAGAAAATATAAAAAGGAAAATACTTCTACTACCCAGAAATAAACCTTATTATTATTTTGATGTGTGTTTTTTCAACCTTTCCTTTCTATATATTCCCATGCATATGATACATAATTTTCACTTAGACTTTTATCAAAATGGGAGCATAACAAATTACTATTTATAGTTGTTTTTTTCTCATTAATATAACACTTTTATGTGATAGATATATGCCTAATCATCAGTGTTGATGGTTGTATAATATTCCATAATAGTGGGGCGCCTGGGTGGCTCAGTGGGTTAAAGCCTCTGCCTTCGGCTCAGGTCATGATCTCAGGGTCCTGGGATCGAGCCCCGCATCGGGCTCTCTGCTCAGCAGGGAGCCTGCTTCCCCCTCTCCCTCTGCCTGCCTCTCTGCCTCCTTGTGATCTCTCTCTCTCTGTTAAATAAATAAATAAAATCTTTAAAAACAAAACAAAACAAAACAAAACAAAAATATTCCATAATAGTAATATACCATAATTTATTTACTCTGTCTTCCTCTTATTGGGTATTTAAATTATTGTCTACTTTATTTATTTTTTATTTGTTATTTATATTAGAGAGAGCAAGCAAGCGAGAGAGAGAATCAAATGGCAGGGAGGGGCAGAGGAAGAAGGAGAAACAGGCTCCCCACTGAGCAAGGAGCCGGATGCAAGGCTCAATCCCTTGCAATTCCTCAATCCCAGGACTCTGGGATCATGACCTGAGCCAAAGGCAAACGCTTAGCCAACTGAGCTATCCAGGCACCCCTGATGTCTGCTTTATACATGATACAAACAACATTGTAACAGATACCCTGGTTCATACATCTTTGGGCACTTGACTACAAAAGGTTTTAATCTTTTTATTTATTTATTTATTTATTTATTAGGAAAGAGAGAGAGTGAGAGAGAGCATAAGAAGGGAGAAGGTCAGAGTGAGAAGCGGACTCCCCGTGGAGCTGGGAGCCCGATGTGGGACTCGATCCCGGGACTCCGGGATCTTGACCTGAGCTGAAGGCAGTCGCTCAACCAACTGCGCCACCCAGGGGCCCTACAAAAGGTTTTAAAATCCTCTTTCAAACTATCAAAAGTTGGGTGAGTTTATCATCCCTTTTCCTTCCATCCCCAGATTAAAACAAAATATAAGTTATTTGCATATCTTTAGTGTATGAGATGGCCTAAGATTTAAAAAATTATTATTAAACCAGGGCATGTTACTCTGGTAGTGATAATGGAATTACTTTCTATCTCAAATTCATTCTAGAGGACTTGTTTGGCTTCATTTGAGTTTCTGTGACATACAAATGGGATTTTTTTTTTCCCTTAGAGTTAGTCTTATATACAAAAGAAATAAAAATTTAAATGTTTACATTTCCTGGAATAAGTTGATAAATCTAGCTAAATTTTGGTGTCATATCATAAAAGTGCAGGCTTATAGTGAGACTGGTTTCTGTGATCAACTCTGTTCTCCAGCTTCCATTTTTGTAAGTAGGGATAGTACTACTCCCGCTTATCGGACAGTAAAAGTAATAATTAATGGGAACAATACCAAAGTAATCATAAATGGCTATGAAAATGTGGGCAGTATTACAGAAGTGCCTTCAATTAGAAAACTCCATGCAACTTGGATCCATACCTATGGAAGTTTCTTTTTTTATTCTCGAGAAAAGCACTTGCATTTACCTCAGTTGTTGCTTTAATGCTAAGCAATGTTTATACCAGATCGAAACATTTTCTGGATCAAAACATTTGTAAGAAAGAAAATGGCAAAGTCAAGTCCCTGGTGCAGATAGATTAAGAAGATCAGGAATTCCCGCACTCCCTGTGTTATCATATTGGTAAGTCACATCCTCTCTCTGGCCTTAACTTCTATCCATATTTAAAATATCTAGTTTTTATCAAGAATTTACTAAAAAGATAGGTTCTTTCTGAGTGTTCCTCCCAAATATATATTTATATACTTTTGCTTAATCTTTATAAAACTAAAGGTAAATTTTATTTTTAAAGGTAAAAGGTAAATTTCATTATTACCCTGTTTTATAGAAGATAGAGCTCTAAAGATGATAGTCTACTTGATTGACTTCATGGAGTAGAAGATGACGGAGTCAGGATTTGAACCTTGGCCATCAAATTCCAGAATGTGAACTCTTAGCCACAAAACTAGGTGGTTTGTTTGTTTGTTTGTTTGTTTGTCTGTTTATTTAAAGAAGGGTAGGACAGTATGATCTTCATGTCACTTTCTATCTGTAATTCATATAAAACTCTAACTTCAAATATCTCTGTTAAAAATAAAAAACAAACCTGTCTCTTGATGATTTATATATGCTCCCAAACATCTGGATATCTGATCTCTGCCTTTTTTTTTTTTTTTTTTTAAAGTAGGCTCTGTACCCAGCGTGGAGCCCAATGTGGGGTTGGAACTCCTGACCCTGAGATTTAAGACCTGAGCTAAGATTGAAAGTTGCACACTGAGCCACCCAGCTGCCCCAAGATGTCTGCCTTTTTAAACTTTTTAATCCTGATGCTTTCCATTCTGTGTCCTCAACCTCTGAGGTTGTACTGTCATGTTTTTGTGTTTTAGTGCTGGTTAGGTCTAGGTGAAACAATCAGAAACTGTAGGAGCTAACTACTTGGAAGTATCATAGTTCAAGCTCTAGAAAGAAAATTACAGTTATTACTAGAAAAGAACTTTGAAAATCAGGATTGCAGTGTTTACCCATTTTGATGGTATCTATCATGCTAGTTTTTTTTTTTTTTAAGATTTTATTTACTTATTTGACAGAGAGAGAGAGCACAAGCAGGGGGAGTGGGAGAGGGAGAAGCAGATTCCCCACTGAGCAGGGACCCTGGGTTCATGACCTGAGCCCAATGCAGATGCTTAACTGACTGAGCCACCCAGGCACCCCTCATGCTAGATTTTTAAAGAACTTCAGCTATACAAATTGGGGTAGAAGAAGCACTAAAAAAAAAAATCATACATTTTGGGAATGGGTAAGAAAATAAAAAAGTTGCTACTATTTCTGCTTAAAATGAATCAGTGTTAATTGGAGATTTGTGATTTTATAGTTGGGAGCTAGAGAATAAAGAGAGATTGCTATTTTTATTTTTAAATGAATCAATGCTATAAACTGAGATCTGGTCTTATTCAAAAATGGAGGGAAATAGGAGGTTACTCTTTACTTTTGTTAAATAACACAAAATAAAATTAAATTAGGTTGATTGGAGATTTTTTTTTCTCCCCCAAATAACCTACCAGGAGGAAGTGGCCTAGGTTGTAATGTCTTAGAATTAAAAAAAAAAAAAAGAGAAAAGAATTTAAAAAGTTTTAAATCGGCAAAATTTCATCATGGTTTTAGTTAGTAAAAACGTTGTGTTAACAGAAATTAATCTATGAACACGTCACGGATTTTCACACAGAACTTTGGAACATTCAGGTAAAAGTGGTTGGTCTGGCTGCCCAGAACTGTTCTCCAGCAGCTGGGCAGTTGTGTGCTTGTTGGTGTTAACCATCCCAGTGTACCACAGAATGATCTGCAAAGTCGATGCCAGGGAGGAAAGAGGTAGGTAGCAAGAAGGGATGAAAAGAACCATGGCTAACCAATGCAGCCTGAAGGGAAAGGTGAAAGACATCTGAGTCTTAGGGCAAAGAGTCAAGGTAAACCCAGCTCTTACAAAAAGGCATTGTGGGATCTTTGGGGCCCACAGAGCTGACAGGCCTCTGCTTTATAGGTCTCACTGGGAGATATTCCTGCAGAAAGTGGTATGGGACTTGAATCTGAATTTATCTACCTTCTTTCTTGCTCCCTTCCTCCCTCCCTCTCTCCCTCCCTCCCTTCCTTCCTTCCTAAGATTTTATTTATTCATTTGACAGAAAGAGAGCACAAGCAAGGAGAGCAGCAGAGGAAGAGGGAGAAGCAGGCTCCTCAGCCCAATGCAGGGCTCGATCCCAGGACCCTGGGATCATGACCTGAGCCGAAGGCAAACGCTTAACCCACTGAGCCACTCAGGTGCCCCGATTTTATTTTTTTCTTAAGTAGTCTCCATGCCCAGTGTGGAGCCCAAAGCAGGGCCTGAACTCACAACCCTGAGATCAAGACCTGAACTGAGATCAAGAGTTGGGCACTTAACCGTCTAAACCACCCAGGTGCCTCGTGAATTTATCTGTCTGAGAAGGAGGGTACTTGAACCTTGCTTGGAAACTGATAGCTCCAGAGAGGTGGTGCCTAGCAGAATGAATTGTGGTGTGAGGAAGAAGCACAGGGTGGGAAATGGATTGGCTGGATTCTAATGCTGGCTGCATCCCCTGGACGAGTCTCTTACCCAGTCTGTGCTCAGTTTCCTCTTACACAGAGCCAGAGTTTCATGTTGGATCCTGGTAGTTATCTGTCAGATCATTCCCAAGTGTTGGGTATCCTGGTCTCACAGTCACAGTGGCTAAAAGACAAACTTTGTCCTTTATGTCACCACGATGCTCAAGGGGGCATGAATGTTGAGGTTATTTTTAAAGCTTGTTTGATATGTTGGTATATTTTATTCTTTCTTAAAGTCTTAAACTGTTTTCGTGTATGTACAACAGTGCGTGTTCCCTGTGAACCTTTTTATGTTTTGGAACTTTAGTAGAAAGAAATGCTATCAGTTAATGTTAGGTCGATAAGGCATTCTGATAAAAAGGAGTTACTTTTGTTCTTGCTCCGACTCTGGAATTATCAAGAAACAAAGAAGGCTACGTTAACAGAATCATCAGAAAACTACTTATAAATAAACTTCTTGATAGATAATTTCATGAAATATGATTCCTAGCTATTTACCTTTATCTTCTACCTTTTCACCATTAGAATTAAGGTATTTACAATCCTCAAAAAATAGTATCCTTCCTATAATGATCAGCTATTTAAAATTTATTTAAATTATTTTAAAATGCAAACCATGCTAGTGTAATATCTCATTGTTCCATTGAAGAAATACTTTCTTATTTGAGAAGTTTGGAAAACAAATTTCCAAATAAGCAAGGTTTCTTTACTTGTGTATGTAAAAATGGCTAATTAGTTATTTGTTTTTGAACTGGTATGGATCCAGAAATAATTCTTAGGAAAAACCCCGGCTTTGCCTGCAGGTTCTTATTGATCCAGTTCTGCATATAGAAGAATGGCCAGAATCCTGGTCAGATTCCCCAATGTTACCCAAAGATATCAATTTTACCATCTGTTCATTTGATTACTAATGCTTATGGATTCACTTCAATCACCAATCAAGAATATTTGGGATTTAGGCCATAACCTAAAAGTACCTGTTGCTCAAATCCCATCAATTTTTATTAGTTTAAAGCAGGAGGTTGGCAAACCTTTTCAATAAAGAGTCAGCTAGAAAAATATTTCAGCTTTGTCAATTACATGGTCTCTGTTGCAACTATTCAACTCTGTTGTATGTAGTGCAAACTATATTGGCTGTGTTCCCATAAAACTTTATTTATGGAGACTGAAAGCTTAATTTTATGTAATTTTCAAATGTTGTAAACTATTATTCCACTTTTGATTTTTTTTTCAACCATTAAACAAATGGAAAAACCATTCTTATCTTGTGAACCATGCAAAACCAGGCAGTGAGGTGGACTTGGGCTGCAGCTCCTAATTTGCTGAACCTTGGTATAGAAAATTATTTGTGAAGAAATAATTGGAAAGATGCAACTGATAATTTGTGGCTGAGAGTATTCTGAGTTCTAGCCAGTGGAATGTGAGTGGAAGTGATGTGTTGTTGTTTCCAGGCCTGACCCATAAAAACCTCCCATGCATGTTCCTCTTTGTTCTTTTCCCATATGTTGAATATGGTGGGGACTCAAGATGGAAGGAATCTGGTTCTCATTTTGGCTTTACATGAACAAGAAGCAAATTTCTAGGGGCTCCCGGCTGTCTCAGTCAGTAGAGCATATAACTCTTGATCTTAGGGTTGTGAATGACGGACTTGGAGTCTACTTAAAAAGAAAAAGGAAGGAAGGTAGGAAGAAAGGAAAGGAAGAAGGAAGGAAAGAAAGAAAAAAGGAAAAGGAAGGAAGGAAAGAAAGAAGGAAAGTCTTTTTTATTTTTTTAAGATTTTATTTATTTATTTGAGAGACAGAGAAAGTGAGAGTATGAGAGGAGAGAAGGCCAGAGGCAGAAGCAGACTCCCCGTGGAGCTGAGAGCCCGATGTGGGACTCGATCCTGGAACTCAAGGATCATGACCTGAGCCGGAGGCAGTTGCTCAACCAACTGAGCCACCCAGGCACCCAAGAAAGAAGGAAAGAAGGTGGACTTTTCTTTGGTCTCTTCCTCTCTATTTGCTCCTTCTCACATTTAACTGGCAGATCAGAGACGGGGTTACTTTCCATGTTCGAGAATATAGTTTGGTGGCCATTAGCTCTTACAGAAATGTTACAAGAAATGAGACACATTGCTTTGACTGCAGAAATGTTGTTGAGGGAACTGTCCCCAGTATAAAGCCCACCTGAGAAATTCCTTTAGAATTTGGGGCCAGGAAAAGCTTATCTTCCTCTGAGGAACTTGTATGTTTTCTTATCAACAAAGAATATCGTTGATTGTGCCTGATTGTATTCCCTTTTCCCTTTTCCCTCTGGTTGCCAAGAAGCTCAGAGCCAAATTTTTGGCTCAACATTAGTAATTTTATCGAACCCTGTGGCCTACATATCTGCATTCTTAGTTTCCTCCTGGTCTTGACCTTCTATTCTGCTGTGTGTTTTCCTTGTTCCTGATTTTTTGGTTATTTATATTTTTCAATTTTATTGCTTGTTTTCTTGTAAGTTTCCTCAGATCCTTTGTGGAACAAGGTGGGGTAAATAAAAAATGGCTTCAGCTTATTAATAGAATAAACAAAAGTGTTCCTTAATCACTAATTTAGTCATTTAGGAATTAGAACTTCTATTAAAAAATAGAACTTCAGATTTATTTATTTTCTGGTTCTCTCTTTAGTCATTGTGTCTCCTGGTTTGATGAAGGAATGATTTTACAATTATGAAAGCTGAAGTTCTTCACTTTTCTCCATTCTACTTAAAAAAAAAAAAAGAATGTCATTTTATCAAAAGTTCATATTTTTTGCCATAGAAATTGTAGAAAGTTTGTAAATACATTTGACTGACAGGCGATAGACTGGGAAAAGATATTTTCAATGTTTAAAAGCAACAAAGAATTAATATAAAGAATATACAATGACCTACTGCAAATCAACATGAGGAGAATAAGAAACCCAACAGAGAAATGGTCAAAAGATATAAATAGATTATTTTCACAAGGGAATACTGGAAAATCTAACAAATATATATGAACAGATGCTGAAACTTATCGGTAAGCAGAGAACAGCAAATTTATGCAAGTTAATGCTTCATACTCATCCAACTGGCAAGAATTAAAAGGTGGATAACAGCAAGTATTGGCAAGGATGTGGGCAGTGGGAACCCTCAAGTACTGTCAGTGCGAGTCGACTATATAGCTATTCTGGAAAGCAATGTGTCAGTATTTAGTTTATAAATATGATCTGTCCTGCATATATATTCCAGATAAACTCTTCCCCAAGTCCAGTAGGGGAGGCACAAAAAGTTCATCCCAGTCTTGTCTGTGGTAGCAAGATAAATTTGGAGCACCCTATGTGTCCACCACAAAGAGTGAATGAATAAAATGTGGTGGGGGACTATCTTGCCGTAGTTGGGAAAATAGAGATTTACGGTAACATCTTATGATTTTAATAGACAGTGTTTAGTGAAGAGTGTATGAGAGAAAGAGAAATTTAAAACAGCCACAAAGAGAATGACACAACATCATTTGAAAGGATTCAGACAAATTAAGGTATTGAGCCCATTGGAGTAAGTATGCATGTAGTGGAGAGGGGTAGGAAGGACAGCTGACCATCTACCCTCTCGGCGACAGCTTCGAATTTACCTGTGTTTTGCAGCAGCTGAAACATGAAATCTATGTAAAAGTCTCTATCTTGGTTAAGGAGGCACCTCTGACTATTTATTCATTCACGCGTGTGGCAGGGTGGTTGGGAGCATGAACTCTGGGGCCAGCTCCTGGCTCTGCTGTTACTTGTTGTATGACTGTGGGCAAATTACTTAGTCTGACATGCCTCAGTTTTGTCATCTGAAAGATGAGGATAATCATGGTTCATACTGATTAAGGTTGTTGTGAGGATTAAACAAGTTAATATTTTAAAGCCCTTGGAATGGTGCTTGGTACATAGTAACCATTATACAAGTACTTATTAAATAAATAAAGCAACTTAATACTGGAGCACCTAATATAAGCACTATGCTGGGATTCTGGGACTATATCTCAGAAAAGAGGACCTTTATTGCTGCTCTTATGCTACCCTGGACAGAGTCCTGGATCTTAGAACTTGCTTCATGGCTTGTCCCCAGGCTCCATCTATTGCTGTGCCTTAGTCTTTGTTTTCTCCTCCTGTGCTTGAATCTGTCTTTGCTTTCTAACAATTATCCTAATTACTGAAGGTTTGGGTACCTGGGAGGTGCACTGGTGTTTGAGGACCCACTCTAGGCACTAGACTCTAGTAGAGCTTAAATGCACACATGATAACTACTCTTGTAGTTTCTACTTGATGGTTCCACTCACCTCTCCTCCTTTTGCTGGGTACTTGCCAGAACATTAGTAGGTCTGCCCAAAGAGTCTGTCTTTGCTAATCTTTCCATTATAGTAAAAGTCCTTCCCAGAGTTTCCAGCCAGAAACCTAGGAGTTAGATTTGATTCCTCCTTCTTTCCTTGCCTAATCAAATCCATCAGCAACTCTTGTTAATTCTACTTCTAAAATATCTCTTGAATCTGCTGTCATCACCCAAGTTCAACTTGTGACCTTCTTATGTTTGGACACCTGCAGTAGCTTCTTAACTGGTTTTTCTGCTTTCACTACTTGCACAAGCAGGGGGAGTGGCAGACAGAGGAAGAAACAGAGTCCCCACTGAGCAGAGAGCCTAACGCAGAACTAGATCCCAGGATCCTGGGATCATGACCAGAGCCCAAGGCAGATGCTTAACCAACTGAGCCATCCAGGCATCCCCCTTCTTTCACTCTTTACTCCAGTTGCTCTATGGCAAAATATGCAAATTGTATTTTAAGAATGCAGATTGGATTATGTCTGATCTCTGCTCATACCCTTCAATGACCTACCGTTGCACCATTACGGCTACTAAACCATCATTTAATTGATAGAAGCAAGTTTTAAAATTTTTATTTTTTAAAAGATTTTATTTATTTATTTGAGATAGCGAGAGAGTGAGAGAGCACAAGTAGGGGGAGCAGCAGAGGGAGGGGGAGAAGCAGGCTCCCCACCGAGCAGGGAGCCCCATGCAGGGCTTGGCCTCAAGACCCCAAGATCATGATCTGAGATGAAGGCAGACCCTTAACTGACTGAGTCACCCAGGTGCTCCCAGATGCAAGTTTTTAAAATTAAATAAATTTGATGTATAACATTGTGTAAGTTTAAGATGTACAACATGTTACTTTGATACATTCATATTTTATGAGTACTGATATAGTGGTATTTATATTACATCCTTATAGTACAAAGTTGTTGTCTATATTCATTATACTGTGCATTAGGTCCTATGATTTATTTAGTACTTGTTTTGAGTTTGTATCCTTAACCATCATCTCTCATCCACAGCCTCAATCCCCTGGTAACCACCAATTTACTGTTTTTTATAGGTTTAACTTTTTTAGATTTCACATATAAGTGATATCAAACAGTACTTGTCTTTTTCTGTCTGACTTATCTCAGCATAAAGTACCCAAGGTCTATCCATGTTGTCACAAATGGGAGGGTATCTTCCTTTCTCATGGCTGAATAATATTCCATTGGGTATATATATGACATCTTTTTTTGGTAGGAGCAAATTTTAAATCAGTGTTTTCTAACATTTGGGTCAACCCCAGAGATTTTAGCTATAAATTTTCAAAATTAAAAAAAAACCAACTGCAATATTTGTTTAATATTCTGTTATTAGATATTCTGCTGATAAAATTAGTTGGCATGGGAAGGGGGAAGCCTGAGGCATAGCTGCTGGCAGGCCTCAGCTGTGAGAGGCTTGTTTCTACAGTCTTTTTTCTTTCTTTCTTTCTTTTTTTTTTAAGATTTTGTTTTTAAGCATCTCTATACCCAACACAGGGCTTGAACTCACAACCCTGAGATTAAGAGCCGCACGCTCCAAAGACTGAGCTAGCCAGGCGCCCCTGATTTCTGTAGTCTTCAAGCAGGTGAACCTTGTTCCCCTAGTCTTCATTTTGGAGGGAAGAGTTTGTATTATTTTTTCCTCAGAACCATGGCCCTGAGAAAGTCTCTTCTAGTTCTGATGAGAATCAGGATCCAGGACCAGCCCGGGGTCAACACAGGATGTGGGTGAACCAGCAGAAGGGCGCTGAGAAGTCAGCCTCAGGGCGGCAGACATCGCCTGAAGCAGGGATAGATGGCGCTGGACTAAGACAGACAGAGCGGGAGTGCAGGCGAAGGTTCCAGGCTACAGTACAAGCATCTGGGTCAAGATGTGAGGAGCAGGGGTGAAGGACCGGCGTAGGCGCTCACGGCCAAGGGGAGAACGTGGAAGTCCTAAAACCCTGACGGGGCTTTCTGCAATCCTTTCCTCAAGTGGCAGAATAGCTTCTTTTTTACTGATCCTATTTCTTTTCCTGGTGAGCCAGGTCTCCACACACACAGACCTTGTCAGAATTTAATGCTCTCTTTAAGCAGGTGGGTCTCAATCTCGTGAGAATCACCTGGGGAGATTTTGTAAAAAACTAGGTGCCAAATTACACCCCACCTGAGACCCATAGAATGTGTCTTGGGGGGACAAGGTGGATTAGTGGGGGGCAGGTTGGGTTTAGGTGGGGTTGGGCTAGGCATGTGTGATTTTTTTTCTTAAAATTCACCCTGGGATTCTGAGGCCCAGTGAGGGTAGATAACCACTGCTCTAAGCCCTCCTGTTCTGAGCAAACAGGATCATTCACACTATTTGAAATAATTTTTTCTATAGTAATCTCTACACCCGACATGGGGCTCGAACCCACAACCCTGCCATCAGAAGTTGCACGCTCTTCAGACTGAACCAGCCAGGCGCCCCTGAAATCATTTAAAATAAAGCCAGGTTACAGCATTCTAGAGTAGTACTTCTCCAACATTAATGGGCTTGCAAGTCACCTGGGGGGGGGGGGGTCTTGTGAAAAGGGCAGACTTGGGTTTAAGTGGCTGGAAGTGGGACCTACCACATGGCTTTGTTCATGAGCATCCACATGATGTGGGAACTGCTGAGCAGAGGAGCACCTGGAGCGCAGCAAAGCTTTAGATCTGCTAGTGATGGAGGGCTGAGGCTGTGCCCGGCCCCGCGCGGAGCGCCCTGTGGTCACCGATTCTCACAAGCCGGTGCCAGAGGTCCTGTTTTACAGAGGGGAAGACTGAGCCCAGGCTAAGTTCAGCAACTTGCCCAGATCATCATGCTGGTAAGTAGCAGAACTAGAATCTGCATCAAAGCCGATGGTTTCGGAGGCAGTGAGCTTAACCACGACGTAATATAATTTCAGTGGCAGGATGGGTCGTTCAGGGAATTGGCCCCAAAGCGGAGTTCATAGAACGGTATTTTTACAAGGTCGTGTATTTATCCTAGATGGTGCCGGACGAGGGGGATAAAAATAGAGAGGGGCTAAAGAGAGCATGACCAAACCTGTAAATACATCTATTTACTCTCCACCCAAACCGTTAGTAGTTGTCTACTCTCAGATGACGTGCTGGGGAAATGGAGATGAGTCAACAGGATTCCTCCCTCCCAGGAATTCACTTTCTTGTATCTGGGTAACAGTAGTGCAATGTGTTGTGCTGGAACAGAGGTCTGCCGCAGGGAGCACAGGAGGGAAGAAGCGTCAGGGAGGGATTCGCTAATCTACACCCACGTAATACAGAACAATGGTGTCAGAGGGCAAGGGTAACATTTCAAACAGTACTGAGGGGACAGCTCTGGGCACATGAGGTATGATTGTGTGTGATTAAATCCATGATATGTCATCATGGAGTTTTACTAGAGACCCACTCTCAGGAAATCTCTAAAAGAAATAATAAGTGGTATTTCAGAAGGTGTCTAACTGACGAACGCGTGGAAAAATCTGGTTTCGTAGCTCTAAGTAACAGAAACAGTTTGCTATGCCAACAGCGAGACTATGTTGGCTCTGGTTTGGTGTACTAGTCAGAATAGGCTAGTTGTGCTTGCAATAAAAAGAACCCAAAGTATCAGTGGCTAAAACAAGAAAGGTTTATTTCTTGATCACCCTGGATGTCCAGTGTGGATTGATACATAGATGGGTGGGGAATTCTGCTACTTTCTACATCTTCTAGAGAGATGGCAGTTTCACCATCTTAAGATGTGACCTGCAGTACAGTATTTCAGGACTCCTCGAAGCAGGAAGGACAGTCATGGAGTCAAGAACTGCCAATTAACACTTCTGCCTGGAAGTGGTACATTATTCACTTCTGCCCTCAGTTCACTGGTCATTACATGGTCATGTCTAAGTTCAAAGGGATGAGAGTGTTAGAATCTTTGTGTTTCCTGAATATCGGGGTCTGTAACTATGTCTGCTAAAGCCAGTCTCCTCAGCTCCATCCATGTGTGTTGGAAATAAAAGGGTAGTGTTTTTCCCACATGATGCACAAAATGACTTCGTTACTGTTGGTTATCATTCTTTTTATATTTTTATTTTATTTTAAAGATTTTGCTTATTTATTTGAGAGAGAGCACAAGTAGGGGAAGCAGCAGGCAGAGGGAGAGGGAGAAGCAGGCTCCTAGCTGAGCAGGGAGCCTGATGCAGGGTTCAATCCCAGGACCCTGGGATTATGACCTGAGCCAAAGGCAGCTGCTTAATGACTGAGCCCCACCCAGACACCCCATTCTTTTTATATTTTAACATATATGGGATTGTTGGCAATCAGATTTTTATTTAAGAGTAATAGAAGATCAGTTTTCATAAATTTTAAATCTATTCTCTTAAACGGGGCACCTGGGTGGCTCAGTGGGTTAAAGCCTCTGCCTTCGGCTCAGGTCATGGTCTCAGGGTCCTGGGATCAAGCCCCGCATCGGGCTCTCTGCTTGCCAGGGAACCTGCTTCCCCTCTCCCTCTCTGCCTGCCTCTCTGCTTATTTGTGATCTCTCTCTGTCAAATAAATAAATAAAATCTTAAAAAAAAAAAACCTATTCTTTTAAAGCTTTGAAATTAGACTAGCACAGCTATTACTTGAGGCAACATGAATATGAATTCCAAATTTCAACCAGTATGAGGATTCTATGACAAAATAATTCTAACATATAACATATAATATATTAATTATATATTGACTAACATCAATAATATATAAAATAATTATAATTATAACTGAATAAATATGCCCCTGCTGAACATCTAGGGATTATAAGAGCAACTACCCCAGTGAGCTGCATGTAAGAGGTATTCACTGTTTTGTTTTTTAAGATTTTATTTATTTATTTGACAGAGAGAGAGAGAGAGCCCAAGTAGGCAGAGCATCAGGCAGAGGGAGAGGGAGAAGTAGGCTCTCCACTGAGCAGGGAGCCCAATGTGGGGCTCCATCCCAGGACCCTGGGATCATGACCTGAGCCCAAGGCAGACATTTAATGACTGAGCCACCCAGGTACCCCAAATTTAACACATTTTAATAACCACATGAACGTAGGTGATGGGAGGGAGGGAGGTTGCTTTTATTCTCGCTTTCTTGGTGTTGGCTTCTCTGTACGTGACAACTACTGAATCTCCCCCACAAGGGATTGTTAAGGATGAGTTTGGCCAGTTTGAGAAAGGGGTAAGGGGAGGACCTCACGGAGATCTGAGCCTGCAGCCCTGCCCCCCTTCTTTGGCCCAGGCAGCCCAGGCTCTGGTCATGAACAGTGGGGGTGCGGGGACCACATGATGCCCAAAGACTTGCAACATAAAAATGGGGGACTATCGCATGAATCTCCGACTTTGTCCTTTTTATTTGACTTATTTTTTTAAAGAAGATTTTATTTATTTTAGAGAGAGAGGGGAGAGGGGCAGAGTGGGAGGGACAGGGACAAGCAGACTGCATGTTGAGCATAGAATCCCACACTGGGCTCTATCTTACAACCCTAAGATCAGGACCCTGAGCAGAAACCAAGAGTCAGCCACCCAGTGCCCCAGACCTTGTCCTTTTTAAAAGGAAGGCAATGGCTTTGGGCATGGGAAAAAGAGAAAGAGGCAAATGAAGCTAGTGTAATAATTTAATGTAGCATTGCATCTATTTCATTGTGATATATTTGGGTATAAAATCTTTATTGTGATCGAAGTTCTTATTAAAAATGTAATGAACTTTAGTTGGCACATTGGTAGCCTTTCATTCCTCAAAGCGTTCTTTTGTAAGAAATGATTTTTTTGATGGTAGGGATTTAATGAAAGACATGGGCAGTTACTGAAAGGATGCTAATGCTGTCAAGTGTTCACCAGGCGGCTCCTATGTGCTGATGCTGGGCTAAGAATGAATGGCACTTTGCAACACTATTTATATTTTAGAAAAATGACTTTTTAGCTATCAAGTCCCCCTGAGTTGTTTCCTAGAATCCTATATACTTTTCTCCTTTTGTCTACTGTCCATTCTGGAAAACGTTTGCTTTTATTACACAATTGTAAAAGTTAGTGCTCATACTAAACAATTTAATGAACCGAGGTGCATCGGACCTCACGTAGCCTGACCGGCCTCCCCTAGATCCTTGAGCAGAGGCCAATACAGAATGTGTTGGCAAGATGCTTAGATTTTATTCTTGGGACTTGATGTGAAGGCAAGAGAATGAAGAGAGGTAGGAAAGCAAGTGTAATTCTGAGACACTGTGATTTAAAAAAAGATAGAGGCGCCTGGCTGGCTCAGTCGGTAGAACGTGCCCCTCTTGATCTCAGTGTCCTGAGTTCGAGCTCCGTGTTGGGCATGGAGCCTACTTTAAAAAAATAGAAATTCTAACTTTCTGAATTAAAACTATAATTCACCTTAAATAAACTTGTCGCAAAGGAAGTTCTTTTCAAAACATAATATCCAATGACATCAAATTTTTTCCCCCCAGAGTGTATGTATAAACAGGAAAAAGTTTTTTCAGTGGAAGGTTAATTGTTGACATCACCATATTTACAATCAAGTGCAAGACCATTCCTAGTTCCATCCCCTGTAACATTCCAGAGCCTACCTGTATTTTACTCTGACAGTGTCCCAGCATAGAATTCTGATATGCTAATGACTTCTCCAGATCATCCCCACGGTTCTGATGCTATAAGACAACTGTTCAGGGTTTAGTTTTTGAGTTCAGAATAATTGGGTAATTGGCATCATCCTGTGACAAGTTTCCCCTTTTCCTGAGGTCTTTTGACTAATGGCTCTATTGTTATCGTTGGAGTGGGTCGAGCCCCATAGAGCCATGACGCAAAACTTGATCTTTGGTAGAAATACCTTACACATTTATTCCTTCCAGGAAACCAAAGGGCAACAAAGCCACATTCCACGTTGAGAATCTGGCCTTTTGCACCATGACCTAACCTGTTCCAGGTGAAAAATACTAGGCCAAACATAATTTCATAGGAAAACTTTTACCTGGGTTCTTGCAGTGGTCCTTAGTCCTAGCTGCAAATTAAAATTAAAATTGGTTGGGAACCAAAAAAAAAAAAAAAAAAAAAGAATGAAACAAAAATCGGTTGAGATGATTAAAAAAAAACCATTTGGGCCCCCTCAGAAACTTGTTAGTAAGACTGATTCGGGGGCCCCATCGTATACCTACCTGAATTGAGACTCTCTGCAGGAGGGCCTTGGGTGTCTGTATTTTATTTTATTTTTTTAATATCAAGTATAATGCCTTGGATATAGCAGACATTTAGTATTTTTAAAAATATTTTATATATTTATTTGAGAGAGAATGAGAGAGAGTGCAAGAGGGGGGAGGGTCAGTGGGAGAAGCAGACTCCCTGCTGAGCAGGGAGCCCAACGTGGGACTCGATCCTGGGACTCCAGAATCATGACCTGAGCCAAAGGTAGATTAACCAACTGAGCCACCCAAGCATCCCAGGGTATCTTAAACCCAGGCATTTTAAACAAGACTCCCAGATGACCAGAGAAATTTGACTGACCTGATTTAGGGCGTCAGTCTTGGGAAAGAACACTTAATATCCCATTTTTGAAATGAAGCCAGTTCTAATGCCGGTGGCTTATTTGTCTTCTTTTACTTATTCACATATGAATACTATCAAAGAAGAGATATTTAGTAGAAGAGAAGGTTTACCATTTTAATCTCCAAACAAACCAAGGCTCTGATCCTAGAAGGGAGATTTAGGTAGTAAGGGGAAAATTTTCCTATGGCAGCTTTCAGGAACACCAGTCAGCGTGCTGTGTCTCAGACTCCAGCGCAGTGGCTCTCAGCTTCTGCCCATTTTAAGAGGGAGCTTAATTTTTATTAAATTTAACTTCAATTAATTAACATATAATGTATTGTTGGTTTCAGAGGTAGAGGTCAGTGAGTCATCGGTCTTACATAACACCCAGTACTCATTACCTCACGTGCTCTCCTTAATGTCCATCCCCCAGTTACCCCATCCCCCCACCCCCTCTCCTCCAGCAACCCTCAGTTTGTTTCCTGTGATTAAAAGTCTCTTACGGTTTGTTGAGGGAACTTAATGTTACTGGAGTGTCTTGGGTTCTTCTTATACTGTGAGATCAATCTGTCAATCGCCCAATGAAATAGCAAGGGATTCATTAGCTCACCCATTGCTTTTATTCAATAGATACTGTTTGAATATCTACCATATGTCAGACTCTGTGTTAGGTGCTAGGGATAACCAAATAAAAGAAATCGAGGTTCCTCTCAAGGAACTAGTAGACTAGAGCAGTGGTTCTCCAAGTGTGATCTTGGACCAGCAGCAGTAGCATTCCTGGGAACTTCTTAGAAAAGCAAGTTCTCATGCCCCACCCCAGACCTACTAAATCAGAAAGTCTGGGGGTGGGGCCCAGCACTGGGTTTTAACAAGTCCTCCAGTGACTTGGATAAAGTTTGATAACTACGGTCTCTAGGAGGAACATCAGTTTAGCAAACTGTGGTAGGTACAGCAGGGATGAAGAGGGGGCTGGAGACTTTAGGGTTGCTTCTAGGGGAAGGCAATGTTTGAACTCTTAGAATTCTTGGTGCAGATTAGGGAGAAGTGCTCCTGGTGAGGTAAGCAGGGACCACACAAAGAAGTTCGCATTTTACTCTGAATGTGATGTGGACTCTTCCTGATCCTATATCTGTGTCATCTGTACTCGGTATTGTCCTTCGGCTGGTCTTTCAGCTGAGTGGTGCTGGGTTCGAGCCCTGTGCTTCCTGTGCTCCCACAGAAATGAAAAATTAGAGACATCTAGACATAAACAATTCCTCTTGCAGGAAAACATTAAATACAGTAGGTGTTAAATAAGCATTTGGTGAATGGACAAGGAAAAATGGACAAAGCTAGGACTTGTGAATGCAAAGAAAATGTTTAATGTGAACATGGCAGAGTGAGCATGGTTTCTGAACTAACTGAAAATCTCATGCTTTTCGGGGAGCCTGGATGGCTCAGTCGGTTGAGCGTCGGCCTTTGTCTCCAGTCATGATCCCAGGGTCCTGGCATCAAGTCCAGTATCGGGCTCCCTGCTCACTGGGGTGTCTGCTTCTCCCTCTTCCTTTGCCTGCTGCTTCCCCTACTTGTGCTCTCTCTAGTAAATAAAATCTTAAAAAAAAAGAAAAAGAAAAGAAAAGAAAATCCCATGCTTTTCAAAGATGACACGAACCTTTACTGGTTTACTCAAAGAAGAGAGTGTCTCTCCCATCCGTCAGAGGAGGGAGAATCCCCGTGTAGGAGGGTGATGGAGAGACTCGTTGCTTCTCTGCCTGCTCATCTCCAGTCCCTTGGGTTTGCCTCCACATTTGCCCAGCTCAGTTACTGAGCACCACCTTGTTCTGGGAAATGTACACATACTATTTTTTAACGTATTCAACAATGCCGTCGGCTTGCCTTTGGAAAGGAACTAAAAATCACAGGGTCCTGGAGTCCAAGGAAGAAAACGATTCATCCAGAGAACACTGGGAAGAACATTGCTATGCCCTCAGGAGCAACCTGAGCTGAGGAAGCTGGGGTGGAAGGAGGTTAAGTGACTTACACAATGTCAACATGCCTGGAATGGGAACAGCTGGGATCCCAAAGCAGGACTGTGTAAGGAGATTTGTCACACTGCTCCATGGGACCAGAGGGCGACTGAGTGTCCTACCCCAGGAGATGGCCTGTCGTAGTTCAGATCTACCAGAATGACTTGTTCGTTCTTCACTGGCTCTACAAGCCGCTTTCCTTTCCCGGCAAATTCAACTTCCGCAGCATGTGCCTCCCCATGACCACATACAGACTTAAACTCGTGCAAAAGATACAAATTGTTTTCAAGTGCAGTGAATATTTGGATTTAACCTTTTACTGTATTGTAGCTAATGATTTATGGGATTTGTTTTTATGGTCTCTGTCCAAACAATAAATGATTGTTTTATATTTATAGCCACATAAGGAACAATCTTCACAGATCTTAATTGCCAGATTTTTCATTTTATTGGCCCAGCATTATATGACTCTTTGTCTCTTCAAATGGCATGTGACCTAAGAAAAAAGTGAACTGACTTCTCATGACTAAGATTTTTTTTTAAGATTTTATTTATTTGTCAAAGAGAGAGGCGGGGAGCACAAGGACGGGAAGCAGCAGGCAGAGGGAGAAGCAGACTCCCTGCTGAACAAGGAGCCTGATGTAGGACTTGATTCCAGGACCCTGGGATTATGACCTGAGCCGAAGGCAGATACTTTACTGACGGAACTACTCAGGTGCCCTTCATGACTAAGAGTTTTATAAGTTAAATTTAATGGTTGGATTTAAGTCACTGCATAAATGCTGAAAAAACAAGTATACACATACATACATATGTATGTACATACATGTATATGTGTAGATACCAAAAATCTATTTTACAGTATATTCTTGTACCTAGCATGGAGAATGTACTGTATGTTATAGGTTTTTGTCAAAACTGAAGGAGAAGGGTCATAAATCATGTATTTTAAAAAAAAGCCTCACCCATTTAATTCTGTTTTTTCTTTCCTATACTTACAATAAACAATGGAAGAGATAGATTTTGGTTAAAAAGGAAAGCTTTCTATAGTTTTATTTCAAAAACTATTGACAAAATTTTATAGAAGACACGTTTCCTAACTTCTCATTTCTGTGTTCTTGTTTATTAAAAAAATATGGTACGATATAAGCTAAACAGTTAATAGTCACTTTCTATCATTTCAGTTGGACTGTAAGCTGTTTTTTTCCCCCCAGACAATTGTAAATGTGTTTGTTTTTCTGTATTCTTCCACTATAGCAAATTGTGGGGAAAATATAATAAGAGACTCCGAGGAGGAAGAAATCAAGAAAAATAACACCTCTTTCAAATACGGGAGCTGCTGTTTCTTGGGTGTATGATGGAATCTTCCGGGAACCAAGCAGAATTTGAGAAGGTCTGTCTCATCTCTAGTGGCTCTTGTCATGGTGGATAAACTAGAAATTGACTCAGTACAGCTTAAGAGAAGAGTTCCCTCTCCTTTCCTTATTTTCTTTGCCTTCTCTTAGTTAAAACCAGCAGATAGTAACTCAGGTTAAAACCCACTATCTGGATATAAACAACAGTGCTGATTAAAAGGATCACTTTGCCAAGGGACATTCAGCTGGAGTGCCTATTTTTCACTCAAATGATGAGCCTAGTAAAAGTAGCTTCCAGCTCTAAATATATTGAATCACCATTAACCTACTGGAAAAATGGGAACACAAATACACACTTTCTTACTTGAGGAACATGGCAGGTTGTCTGATAATGCAAAGAAACAGAAGACTTTCTTTATAGCTCTCCAAGGGTTTTGACAGAATCCCTTCTGTCAGAAAAACACACTTCCCTTGTCTTAGAGCAGCCCAACCAGAATCTTGAGACGTGAATCCTTTGGCATTTGGAGATGTGTGCTGATTTGTTTGTAATGGATATTGGTTAGGGTGCTCCAGGAGGAGTAAATGTTCTAGGTCTTTGCAGCCACAGAATGGCCCAGGACCTGCAGCCTCTAACATCTGATGGGACCTTGTTACAATCACAGAATCTTGAGTTCCACAGTTCACCTTTTAAACTAGAATCTGAATTTTAAAAGCCCCTTGGGTGATTTGTATATATATATTAAAATTTGATAAGCATTTTATAGCAATGGCTCTCAAACTTTAACCTGGGTCAGAATCTTTTGGAAGGTTTATTAAAACAAATTGTTGGGTTCTACCCCTAGAGATTCTGATTCACTATGTCTGGGGTGCTGTCAGAGAATTTATACTTCTCACATGTTCATTCCCAGATGATGCCAGGGCTACTGATCCCAAGACCGCACTGAGACCCTTGGCTCAAGGCACTGTTGTCTGATAGAATTATGATGTAAGCTGCATATGTAATTTAAAATTTTCTAGTAGCCACATTTTAAGAGTAAAAAGTGAAATTATTTTTAATATCCTTTATTTAAGGTAGAGTATCCAAAATTTTGTCATTTCAACATCTGATCAGTACAAAAATTATTAATGAACTTTTTAACGTTCTTTTTTGGTAGCAAATCTTTAAAATCTAGTGTGTATCTTGGACTTACACAGCACATCTAAATTGAGGGTAACCATATTTCAAATGTTCAATAGTCACGTGTGGCTGCTTACGGCTACCTGACCAGACATTGGTTTTCCAATGTTACTTCAGGGACTGTCACTGTTTGTGAAACTTGCATGGACCTTGGGTGAGTTTACGCCATTCATTCATTCATACATTTATTTATTTATTTATTTATTTATTTATTTATTTATTTATTTGAGATAGAGTGTGCGTGCACACGCAGAAGCAGAGGGAAGGGCAGAGGGAGAGGGAAAGGGAGAAAAGCCAATTCCTCACTTAGTTCAGAGCCCAGCACCAGCTGATGCCCCCACTTGGAGATCATGACTTTAGGTGAAATTGAGAGTCAGACGCTCAACTAACTGAGCCCCCCAGGCACCTCTGAGTTTACTCAATTTAGATGATGCTTGTATCCTGAGGTTATCTTTCCTCATTTTTGCCATTGAAATGGACTCTCTTTACTTATCTTTTTAATTGTATTATTCTTTATTTTTTTCAAATATGTTTATTTTATTTTTTCAGTGTTACAAGATTAATTGTTCATGCATCACACCCAGTGCTCCATGCAATACGTGCCCTTCTCAATACCCACCACCAGGCTTGCCCAACCTCCCCACCCCCTCCTCTCCAAAACCCTCAATTTGTTGCTCAGAGTCCATAGTCTCTACTGGTTCATTGCCCCCTCTGATTTCCCCCCATTCATCCTTCCCTTCTTTCTCACGATGCCCTCCATGATTTTCTTTATACTCCACATGTAAGTGAGACCATAAGATAATTGACTCTCTCCGCTTAACTTATTTCACTCCACATAATCTCTTCTAGTCCTGTCCATGTTGATACAAAAGTTGGATATTCATCCTTTCTGATGGAGGCATAATATTCCATTGTATAGATGTACCACATCTTCCTTATCCACTCATCTGTTGAAGGGCATTTTGGTTCTTTTCACAGTTTGACTATTGTGGCCATTGCGGCTATGAACATTGGGGTACATGTGGCCCTTCTTTGTACTGCATCTGCTTCTTTGGGGTAAACACCGAGTAGTGCAATTGCTGGGTCATAGGGTAGCTATATAATTTCTTGAGGAATCTCCATACTGTTTTCCAAAGTGGCTGCACCAAATTGCATCCCCACCAACCGTGGAGGAGGGTTCCCCTTTCTCCACATCCTCTCCAGCATTTGTTGTTGACTGTCTTGTTGATTTTGGCCATTCTAACTGGTGTAAGGTAGTATCTCCGTGTGGTTTTGATTTGAATCTCCCTGATGGCTAAAGATGATGAACATTTTTTCATGTGTCTGTTAGCCATTCGTATGTCTTCTTTGGAGAAGTGTCTGTTCATGTCTTCTGCCCATTTTTTGATGTGATTATCTGTTTTGTGAGTGTTGAGTTTGAGGGGTTTTTTATAGATCTCAGATATCAGACCTTTGTCTGTAGTGTCATTTGCGAATATCTTCTCCCATTCTGTAGGTTGCCTGTT